>OV884009.1:44531599-45131599 GCA_930367205.1 Acanthosoma haemorrhoidale
CCCCTGGATTTGATCTTCTTACTCCTCAAATTCTCAAACAGCTTCCTTATAAAGCCATAATCTTCCTAACCTACATCTATAATTGCATTATCCGAACGACGCACTTTCCTCTCCTCTGGAAACACTCCATTATTGTCCTATTCGCTAAACCCGGAAAACCTTTACATACTTCTTTCTGTAATTATTTAAGCATGTATGTTCAATGATAGCCTTCATTGATTCAATGGTATTCAAATCCATTGAAATTTTTAATTGGTTTTTGGTTAAAGCACATTAGGATCTCTCCGGGCTTGACATTCACTTGCAGGCACATAATGAAGGAGACAACACAAGATTGTGCTCTTCAGAGATCCCCAGGTCGGTTAGTTGACGATAGAAGTGTGTGACATACTTGATTGACGGCGCTGAAGCCATTCTTACTTAATGATCCGGTAACAGTGCACAAGTGAGCACAACTAGGATGTGATTGAAGCCGTTAATAGCTAAAGGCTCATTAATGATTTAGCACTCCTGTCGGCGAGAGCGGTGTTCCACTGTCAACCCAGGGGGAAGAGCTCTGTTTAATCTATAACCCACAAACATCGATAATTCACTTTCCCCATTAAAATTTTCAATTGCGTCAGATGGAATCGTATACACGTCAATATAGTGCCGTATTGATGTCCATACCTATTGGATGGCAAATAGGGATTGACCACTGCAAGGTTACAAAGCATTTTTTGGGTTACTTGGAAATTTTATCACCATTTCACAGAAGTTGGTTTCAGAAAAAAAACCTATTTTTTCTATAATTTTGATTAGGATATCAAATCAAAGATCTTCAGGTCCTGATTAACAATATGCAGTTTGTGTTTTGTTTTTTCAAACTATAATTACAAGTCGTTAGATCTGTCATTGAAACTGTAGCTTAACCAATGTTTCGTTTTAAGGATGCCACTAAAAATTAAAGTAACCCTATGAAAAACAATAAAGGATCGTTAGTAAAAAAATTAGTCATCAAGAAAAAAAATCAAATCGAAAAATCATATTGACTATGGTTTCATATTAAAGATCTCGACCGGCCTGATTATTAATGTGAAATATATTTTAGGGCTTAAACGAAATATAGTTACGTAAAGTCATTAAAAATCCGTGGTAAAAATCTTATGCGAAAACGTAGCGTTATTTTTAATTGTGGGATGAATTTGACAGAATTTTTCAAAACAAAGTCACCCAGTTCTTCCACCCAAGTACGCGCGCAATTGTTACTCAACAGTTTACCAACGATTATTTTGTTAACTATTTGATACTAGTACTAAATTTGTGGTATAAATCATGAACTAAATTGTATTTTTTAAATTTACATACGATCTTAAATACTGATTGTGAAACAAAAAATACATGGCTTTCTTTGCCAAATATATGCCATATAATTTTTTTAACCCCCTCGGTTACTGGAAGTAGCCTAAACAATAAATTAATAAATAGCTAAATATATTTTTAAAAAAAACTGTAAAAATAGGATCAAATGATACGAAATATTTTTTTATCGGTGTACGAGCGCGTACCCAAAAGGAAAGAAACTATTTGTGTGCAAAGTGATTTATTTTTTTATCAATGTGTGTCAAAAATGTATTCTACTGGTAAAAAAATCGTATTGGTATCTCACAGAAAAAATCATAACTTTGTACCATATATTGTTTCTGAACTTGAGTATGTTTAGAAGTTAAATGCTTAAAAGGGGGGGGGGGTTGGCTACCATGAATGGCAAGGCTATTGTCTCAAAATATATTGTCTGTATGTACATGCTAAATGTCATAAAAATGATTTAACCGATTTAAAATTTTAAAAGCTTACTCCACAATACCCCGACATATGTCGATTTATATGCTGGTTAAAATAATTTGCTTATGTAAAAATTTCTCCAGACGATACCTGGAACATATTGCCCATGGTTAAGGATAGGTTAGAGCTAGTAACGGAAAAAAACAACAACATCTCAAAAATAAACAACTGGAATTGAGTATTTAATACGTTTCTTTTTCAATATCGTTTTAAATGAGGGGTGAGTTTGTGATGTAAAAGGGTGACTTTTGATTGGAATGTTTGGATTCGTTTTATGTTCGAAGGTTTGTATGCCCCCTAGAGTTCTATTCTGTTAGTGCAAATTGGTTTTAGCAAATGTTTGTTTGTTTCAGTTTTCTAGTCTAAAGTTAGAGTTTCTGTTAAGTAGTCTGTATAACTGTCCTAACCGTTAGTTTATTCTCGTCTCTCAAATCTTGCATAAGGTTTCCAAGTCAGCTTTTTGTCTAGATAAAAATCTAGATATCTGACAGTATTGACAGAATTGGTATCGAATTGATGTCGAAGGATGGACCGGATCCTCGAGGAAGTGTGAATATGGCGTGAACGCATTTGCCTTCATGGAATGAATAAAATAGAATCATAAATTACAACAAAAAATGGCAAGGCCACTGGTTAAGAGATACAGGACTAGATGTTTCAGATTTTTTTTGTCGCACACTTCCCGTGATTAAATCTGAATGAAATTATTAAGATTATTACTAGTAAATTATAAAATCCAGCTCAATCTGGGGTGTGCCCATTAAAATTTCAGTTCGATTTGATCACACGAAAGATACGAGGCTTTTTATCTGAGTGAAACTATAGGGCTTAGGTTAAAGCAAGAATATTCACACGGGTGAATACGTGCAAGAAGGCGTCTGCCCTCTACATGGCATACTTTACGAATGAAACTTCAAGGATAGGGTTGTGTTTACATTCAATTTGTCATACATACCTCACGGATCGATGTCGAGAGTGGGACAAACAATCTCCCACGGCTTGCCACATCGTCAAAAACACTAGCGTAGCAATATGATATAAAAACAAACCCGGATAAGGATATACAAGCAATCTAACAAACACGCATATATTTGTATGTCTATATACTATTTATGTATTATTTTCCTTCCGTTTCTGTCTGCCCCCTCATTTGAAATCACATGAATTTCTAAATAAATGAAAATTTTATATCTTTGAACGTTTCGTCAACAACTTTATTATGATAAAATTACACTCTGCCTCATTGGGCAATAAGTAATTGTGATAAATGTTTTCATTCATACCATATTTACAATTTTCATTCACTCGCTCATTCATATAGTATTTACAAACATCACAGAGACCTCCCAAATTCATATCGTTGTCGCCTCCCTCGCGTGCGAAAGAGGAAGAGGAGTCTTGGGAAGTCCCCCACGCTCCTCCGTCAGCCACGTCATCGGATAAGAGCCAGTGGAGGCTGACCAAGAGCACACGAGCAACAGACGGTCAGGACATGATTGAAGAAACTGGTCATTGCCAGGACTCCCACTGTCACGTATTTATAGCAGGTCACGAGGCCACTACCGCTTTAGTCTCCGGGGAGGATTATAGGGATGAGTGATGCAATGCAATGACTACTAGGGGATTAGGGTAGTTAGATAAGTTACTATGGAATTTCATGAACTTGGAAGGGATGAGTTCGAGAATGTAAGGTATATTGAGATCGTTATGAAGGGTTTTGTTGCTGACGTAATAAGGGGCATTTACTATTGTTCTCGGGACTTTGATTGAAAGGATTGGATACGCTTGATGTTCGACTTTTTAGCTGTCCCCCGTAGCTCTATTCCGTATGTCCAGATTGGCTTAAGTATAACTTTGTAAATTAGTAAAAATAATGTTAATTTTAACCTTAATGTAATTCATTCATATATATAATATGAGTATATTATAGTATATATGTATATATATTGCTCAAACCAAAATGACATTTCCAAAAACTAAAAGAAGATTTTAACAAAAAAAACAACAACAACTGATATCGACTGGAACGAAGTTAAATATATATATGCTACAAAGTATAAAAAAATGCATACGTCAATATCTCTTTTTAAGTATATTGTAAGTATATCTAATATATACTTAACTAATCTAATAATATATACGGAAATATATAAGCATTTTATCATTATGTGAACAATCTGTTTAATAAAAGAAATAAATTTATTTATTTATGCTCAGCAACTGTTACAAACCACTCTTGATTTTGATTGACTTAGAAAGGGTGACAAATTGGGGACCGCCCCAGGCGACAAAAGCTGTGTGTACGCCACTGAATTTAATGTCGCTAGGGACGATTTCAGTTTCTTTTTTGTCAATATTTTAAGATTACTTACAAAAATATAATATTTGAGTCCGTTCTGTGTATATTTTGACTTATTTCTGTGTATGCATTTTTTATATTTTGGGTAGTTTAAGCTAGGACTCTCCAAACAATATCTCTATTGATAAAACATCTTCAAAAATCAACGTTTAGCCTATTCAGACACCATCAGGACGTCAAAATAAAACAAAAACATCATTTTAGAACAAGATTTATACGAACATTATGTGTTTAAAAATAACATAATACAAGAAATAGAATGTAATGAGATTTAATTATCGTAATAAAAATATAGGAAAAATAATAAAAAGAGTACAACAACAAACCTGATTGTCTATTTTAACATATGTTGACATTTATTTAGATGTACATGTAACTTTACTGTAAATTAAAGTTTATAAGATGGTAAATTTATTAAATACAAAGGAACATTTTATGGATCTGATTACTTCGTTTTAAGTTAACGGTAAACGTTAAAAATTTGTAGTACCAAATCAACAGCCCGAAATGCGGAGCTGCCCTGAGCAACTAGCGTCTACATAAATTTTATGATCTTAAAAAAAAGTTTTACTATTTCATTACTGAGTCGTTTCCCTGTAGCCATCTGAAGTGGGCTCTCCCAACTTTTGACAATGGGCACTGAACAAAGTCCAAAGGAGCGAGGAAGTCAATGCATGAAGTCAACCGACCACGACTCAAGACCATGAACTTTTAGCAGAGCGAGAGGAAAGAAAAACAGGGCTAGGGACTAACTGGTCTTCATTTATTCAAGCACAGCCCCTCCCGTCTCGGCTGATAACATATTTACTATTTTAATCTTTTCTCAGATCCAAGTCAGCAAATTGCACTCAGTGAAATATTAAATACCTTCCTCACCAATCTGTAACATCCTCCTGAGCCCTGGGCCTATTTGCCTTCAGCATCGTAAGGCCCCCCCCCCCTCATCCCGCTCCCCCTTCCAGCTTGAATCTAAATCGGTCCGACTTTCAAGCTGGAGCGGGCTCTTGTGGTTATATGTACCCTATGGGGCACGCCACGAGGTACAACTAGGCAAAGAGTACAGCCAACTAATCAGTATTAACGGTTGTTTCGATACCCTTACGCCTAATCGCAAACCTAAGGTGCGCTTACTATACCGTTATAAGACCTAAAATATTCAATATGATTTTATCCTAATGCAATTGTGATATAAGAGAAAGAATTATACTGCAGGAGTAGCAAGGGGGGTTTCCCAAATCCCTGCCTCCTTCTTCATAGCCATAGGATAGGCGACAATAATGTGGGTGAGTTGAAGGATCCCTGGATTATGTATATACACATGTATTATATGAATGTAAATTGTAAATACGGCACGAATGAAAGAGGAAAACAAACTCTGCTAAGAGAGACGCAATAGTAGACGTAATAGATACTAATAATATATATTTACAATTGAGTTTTTTTCGTTTTAACCAGATGTATGTATTAACGCAGAAACCTATTTATATCTCTTAAACATATACTTAAATTAAATGTACTGAATGTACAATAAACTATACATGAACTGAAGTGAAAATAAAGTACATCGAATCCAATGTGAACAGAAAAAATGTAAACAAACATGACGAGAAAGTTGAAGAGTGGGAAGGAGAAGATTTATTCGAATAAACGGGATTGCCGCCAGAGAGTTGTGAATGAAAAGACGTTTAAGTGAACTTGAGCACGAGAATCGTTACGGATTACCGAGGGCCCGAAATGCATTGTTTTTTTTTACGAATAGCCGCGATTTTTCCAAGGGACTACCATTTTATTACGAATTAATTACGAATTACAGAGATTGCACCGTGGAACCATCTTACGCTGTAATTTAAATCTCAATTGAGACATACATTTGAACTGGCCGAGCTTGACTATGATGTCTATTATTCTTTCATACTGCTCATAAGGTATTTATTCGGATTATAAATAAATCTGTTCAATATTAAATTAATGATTCAAGACTATATCCCTTTTCCCTCTCACAAAAGTGTTTCGTGTTGATCGAGTGGAACGTGTCAATGGCCACATACTCAACACGCTTCCATTATGTGTACGATTTGTTTTAACAAAAGAAATAATTTTTTTTAATTTATTTTTGTTCAGTAATTGCAACTAACTACTCTTGATTTTGATGATTTAGAGTGGGAGAGCATCACTCCAGGCCCAAAAGCTTCAGTTACGCCACTGCCTCCAGTTGAAATTTGAAATTGAAAAATGGAAACTGAAGTATCAGCCTGGAGTGACATCTCAACGATAAGTGGCTTGAAAATTGAACCACTTTCGCCTAGCGTGAAGGGTGGTGGCCCCTCGCTTAGTATCGTTTTGGTTTCAAACAACAATCGCAAATTGAGGACAACCGAAGTTGCCTCCGTGTAAGCCACCATTGGCCGGCGAGGACAGCCGCTATGATGAATGGTGCGGTGTCAGATCCTTGTTAGCCTACGCTAAGGTGTGGGCGTGTAAATCTCCTTGGCCAACTTGTGCGGTCAATTTGGGTAATGATCTATATAGGTGAATCCGATTAAATAAGTTTGCAACTGGGTACGAACGGGTCATTAAGATAAGATTGCCAGTGCTGACCCTGGCTGCCTAATCACCAGGCCCTTCGTACTTCGTACTTGAGTCCCTTACAATACCAGCACTCTGGCTTGTACTCATTGTAACTTCATAGCTGTACTAATTGTAACTTGATCCTAGGATAAGTGACCTCGCCAGTTTTTAAAATTATATAAAAAAATTAACAATGCTTCTTTATGCAAGTTAGATAAGTATTTCTTGTGTTAATTAAAATCACTGTTAACTAAACTTAGACCATACTCTAAATAAAATGATAAATGAAACCATATATGCACACAGCAGCTATATGTATCCTCTTTCCATTCATCTATAGAATTTCCAAACGCTCAGGTTTAATTAGTTATTTCAATTGTTTAGTACAGTCTATATTAACCTATAATATATAATGCAGCACCATTACAATACATGGACAAATTGTAACAGGCATATTGTACTATAAATATTCATATGAAACTATATCTTCCTAAACCTTCTGTCGGGAAATGTCACTAGGGGAGTGCCCAAGCACTCTAGCCCTGGTGACGAAGTGCGAATTGTTCAAGTTTGTGACCTGGACAATCGTTCCAGGTCGGCGTTAATATCTGACTCCATTTACGATAGGTAGGTGCCCCGACAATGCACTATGTTCAAAAGGTACAGAGGATTCATAAAGAATAAGTCAAAGTTTCAGAGTTGAACAGAAGCAAGTATCACGAGGAACGGGCGCGAAAAGACTGGCTGTCTGGTTTTTTTTTTTTTTTGTATTTCAAAACCTCAACAAAACAATACAATGTACAAAAAGAAAAATAACAAAATATTTGGATTACATATTTCTCCTCTTACTGCATTTACATGCATTTGGCGGAGTGCCTAAATATAATAAATTTTTATTGTCGTTAATAGTTCATTGTTCTTATACAACACTAGGTGATGAGGCTCACCTTCTATTTGTCACCGACACCAACACTAAACACTAGGAACAAAAACAAAACAAACTAAACAAAACAAAACTAAACAAAACAAACTAAATCTCTACCTAGAACCTAGGACTAGAGTGTTCCAGCCGCGACAGCGTCCTGCCATCGTTGGGGGAACGGAGCGGGGGTTATAGTGTTAAACACCGGGTTTGTTAGATATTGTAATGAGTCGAAAAATTTGATATGTCTACGGTGGATGAATTCATCCACCGTAGGCAGCTCAAATATCTCATGCAGCTCACTGTTTCTTCGCTGCTCGAATGAAGTACCTCTGACCACTTTCATCAGTATACCGTTTTGGAATTGTTGGAGTTTCTTAGCTGTCGTATACGTCAGATAACGAAATAGCGGTGCACCATACAGCAGAGTAGGCCTTAGTATGCTCTTGTATATCAATAGTTTGAGACGCAGTGATAGATTGGGGGAAGTTAATAAGTGCGTAAGCCGGTAAGACTTCATGCGTGTATGCTTCAACTTCTGTCTGGGGTTAGCCTCCTCCGTTAAATATCCCACGCCTCCTCGGAGGGGCTGAACAAAAAAGGAGGAGCATGCCGATTCTAAGTAATCTGTAACCACTTAGCTTGTTGTGGTTTACATGTGGCAAGGGTCCCGCATGCCTGGGCTGTAAGGGTCTCTGTAATTTATGACTGACAGTCATGTTACTTGCTTCCGCGTTTTCTTTATTGCTAAAAGATTTATAATAATTTACTTCTGTTTATAATATATCTGCAATAGTATAGGGTGATTTCCTTAAATACTAAGAACCGCCACACCTTCTTTAATATTTAATTTTTTTTTTAATTAAATGTCACGTCAGCCAACTTCAGTGATTATTGGTGACAACTCTTGGCTTGAGTTTATAAATATTGATGATCTGGGAAGAATCGAAACTTGTCTCTCGACAAACATATATTTTGGCAAAGAACTTTGTAATGTCAGTCATCCTCACTGCTCTGAGTTGACCCTACATCGCAATGTGAACACTCTCATTGGATTACGTTTATGACGATTTTAATATCTGCCCTGACTCAACCACAAGTGTGAAGCGGGCTTTCGTGGAGGACTGAGATCAGCTCAGCTCACGATCCAGGATTTTCCCAATAGCATTCACACGCGGGGGCAGGTCATCTGGAGTCATAGAAGACGGCCATTTCGTTAAAGTTGGTCACTCATTAATGAACAAAACCGTTCGTCCTCTAAGCTGACTTGAATTAAAATAACGCTGATTTAGGATTAAGAAAATAATGTTAGGTCGCTTGAAGCGAGAATGCTCTCGTTTGATTACATCTATAGCGAATCAGATATTTGCCCTGACCTAACTTGATCTGAACTGGCTTGACCGCTAGTGTCAAACGGTCTTAAACATCGATAATCTTTATGAATGAAATAAAACTTCTTGTATCTCATCAGAATTATTTATTCTGGCAAAGCACTTCAGACTGTCAGCCATCCTCAGTGCTTACAACTAACAATAATGTGGTACGTATTAGTATGATAAAAAGACTGTCACACCACATATATCTGTGCACAACCACAAAATCAGTTATACTTAATAGCCTAACTTAATACCCAGACTAAAATAATCATTTTTAAATGGTCAGTAAAGGCCATATTAACTGACGTAGCACCTAGCTTAGTCAGTCATACCAATATCAGAAATCTTCATATACTAACAAAAACATTTCACTAATCAATTTACACCACAATAGTTAAGTTGGACGACGATTGTATTCAGGATACTTTAAAATAAATAAACACATAAAGTTTGTGGATAAATGAAAATACATTGACAATTACTATTTTTACATAATAAAAATATAAATATATATAAAAAATGTAATAAAAAATAAAACTATTTTAGCATAGATAAATTACCGAAATACAACGGCTTAGGTAATGTTATGAAAAAATGCTTTTGTTTTCGTCTTTAATTATTTTATTTATATTTTTTCTAGATTAATATTCATGTGAACTTCAATGAAGATTTTATTCATAACCAACAGCGACGTTGTTTTCATTTTGCTTTTCAGACTAGCTGCCTTACATATCAGTAAAATATTATTTTTATTATAGCGATCAGAGAATCAATAAATATGGATAACAATTTTTTAAATGCATTTTCCTAACTTTACAATATTTCTCAACTTACACAGCGTAAAATAAAATATATTCAATATTTTGTGTCCTTGGAAACGCTTAAATTAGTTATTTACTTATATTACCTACTGAAAATTTGTTACTTAATAATGAACTAAATTGTACTTTCTTTTTTTATAAAACATGTATTTTCGATACCGAGAGATACTTGCGGGACTTGACATCAGTTTCTTAAAAACTTTTTAAGCGAATGTGGAAAAAACTAGACTGGTATTTTTGATTAAAAAAAACAGTTAACTTTATACATAAATTAATTTATATATTACCTTTCAGTTACCGAAAATCGGTTTCTCCACAAAAAATAATCCACTTATCTCAATTATTTATTGCCTATTAAGTAAAGGCAGATTGTAATTTCATCATAATAAAGTTGTTAACATGAAGGTTTATTCCACAACACCACGGAATTATGCTATCCAGAATGTAATTGATTAGGCGGTATAGACGTAAAAGTAATTAAAGGGTTAAATTTATTAAACATTAATTACTTATTGCGTAGATGCTGTAGAAACCAGCCCCAAAGGGCGTCATGACGCTAGCTGACTTCTGCCACCGCGCCATGACTCAATCAGCCCTTTTAATGTTTATAATAATTTGGAAATAAAGTTGTCTGATCTGGATTGATAATTCTGTGCACCTTTCGTTCACACGTTATATATAATTACATTTTAAAAAATCGTTAATTCTTCATAGTTTATAGATTATTTTTTAATCGAAGTACCTGGACGTAAAGAAAAAACATTTCTATATAAATATCTTTATTTGAAAAATTACAGTTAGCTTGTACAGCATTATTAATTGGAATGTAAGAGTTCATTTATATATATATATATCTGTACCTCGGAGGGATACAACACTATGTCCATTTTTTTCCATATTGACTTTATTACAGAGTTAAAATCAGCTTTTATGTTTTATAACAACTGCATGATGTAAATAACAATAAATAGAATGTTATGGTAAAATATTGTTTCAACATCTCAATAAATAGCTGTGCCAATAACACTTTTTGTTGAAAAAAAGTTTAAAACTCCTCTCCTGTAAAGTTATGAAAATGGACATAGTGTTGTATCCCTCCGAGGTACAGATATATAAAGGTAAAACACAGGACAGTTAGGCTAAATTTTATGATCTCTCGCGTCCCACCAATTTGAAGCAATTTGTGATTTAAAATTCATTTTACCCTCCAGAATTAAGGGCACGTTCAAATCGACTACGCAAAAGTAATTTCAAAGATAATACAAGAAATACAATTTTGAAATGGCATTTGAAACCTAACGGCTTTTGACCGATTTTATATATGTTTCATGACAAAATTCCAGCTATAATAAAATGAAGTACTAAAAGTAGGATTTTCATCATAATTCAATGAATAAATTTTTAAGAAACTTAAGTCGAGTCCCAAAATTATCTCAGGATTGTGTTTCTACAAGTTCTAAGTTTATTTTGTTTATGCATATTTAAAAAAAACATGATTGGGTAATATTTTTGAAAAAAATATTCTAGTCGGTAGCTATTAAAAAATAAATTACTTACTCATCTACCTGCTTATCAGATCAACTAGTTTATCTAAAAAGTAATTATATAAAAAAAAAGAAGTGTGTCAACCCTTACCATCGTCCCATTTTAATATATTTATTACATACAGACAATTTAGAGAGGAAATAATAAGGATAAATTGAATAAACTGGAAGCGTTGCCGGGGCAGGCTAGTATGCTCTGTAGCTCCTCTTTCTTGATGCGCTCCTGGTACATTTCACGGAGTAAAACGATCAGTACTTGTCGAACAGTCTCGTCGTCGTCGTCGTCAATCAATCAAATACGATCTATCTGCCTGCCCTCTTCGGCCAATAAATAATAAGTAAGTAATTGTGATCATTCATCCCATATTTACAGTTCACCACTCACTTATTTATTCTTACGATGTATAGAGAAATATATACTAAGGCCCAGGGATCACTCACCTAACCCGCATAACAACCTTAAATAGCTAAAAAGTACCATGATAAATAATAATTAATACAATTAATGTAGTACGCTTGGTAGCTCCTCTTTCCTGATGCTGTCCTGATACACTTCACCAAGTACGCTATACTAACAACTAACTAACTAACAATATAATCTAAATCAATCGTTCGGCAATGATTATTACTATAAAATTAATTAATTAACAGCACGCATATACATAACATTTTCTTATCAGTCAACAGAAGTGGCGACGACTCTTGCCTAGGGTTTGTTTATAGTTTATAGGCTGGACACTAGACGCAGTCAGATCAGATCAGCTCCGCGGGCAGGTCAGGTCGAGTTATAGAAGACGGCCATTTCATTTCCAGTTGCTCACTCATCAATGAACAAAAACCGTTCGTTCTCCGCTGTAACTTGAATTAAAATAACGCTGATTTTGGATTTAGAAAATAATGTTAGCGAGAATGCTCTCATTGGATTAGGTCTATAGCGAATTAGATCTTTACCCTAATTACCCTTTTACCGCTACTCTGAACTAAATAAAACTGCCTAAAATTTGATGATTTGATGATCTTTATGAATGAAATAAAACTTCTTGACTCTCCACAAACTTAAATATTTTGACAAAGCCCTTTTGACTGTCAGACATCCTCAAAACCACAACTAACAGTAATGTTATATCAATTAATATAAAGTAGAGATATTAATATATTTTAATTTGATATTATTATTTAGTTAAATATAAGCCACATATGAACAACCCCAAATTCTGCTATATTTCCCCTCATCTCACTTGCCAATAGTGATTATGAGTTTGATACCCAGATCAAATTACTCATTTTCAATTTATTAGTAAAGCCCATATTAACTAACGCAGTGCAAATTTGGAACACAGCCAATATGAACAAACTTCCAATAAGAAAAAATAAGTTTGTAATAATAAAAGACAAACTATGCAATAGTTTATTTTCACGGCATGTCCCTTAAGATAATAATATTGTAGATATTTTAAAAAGAAGTAACCACACAATTTATTGATAAATTTATTAAACACAGTGAGATTCCTGATGAGCATAATATATTGCGAAGAAATATTTTTATGTTATTGAGTAGTTATTAAATTTTTGTATTTTGTTAGGTATTTTTATTTATATTTTTTTCTAAATTAATATTAATTGACGTGTCTTCAATGGAGAAGGATTATTATTAAATTTCCTACCCAGTCGGGATCAATTAATTGGAAAGTCTTTGCCAGTGCTAACAGAAGACCTGTGCATCCACTCAGAGTTCTTAGGAAGTGGGACTGGGGCAGGCATGTTCTATAGTAGCTCCTTTCTCTTCATGCTGTCCTTGTACATTTCATCCAGTAATACGATCAATCAATCCCGTCGTGTATTTTACATATAATTAATTATGAACGCCGGAGGAATGAAATGATTTTGGGTTATTTATTAAAAAAAAAAAAAAGAAATTCAATGCGACTTCTAACTGATTGTCGTATATCACCAGAATATTTTGAGTTCTTCGCTAATCGGTCCAAGAATATGTAAACGGCAAACAAATTAAATAAACTTTGTGTACCTGGAAGTTAGATTGGTAATAATAACCCAGTACGGTATCCATTAAAATATAAATCTTCATTACTGCATATGTTCTTCTGTTTCTAAATTTAATTAGCATCTCATTTGTTAGTATCAATTTTATCCTAAATTTTTCGGCACTAACAAAGTTGAAAAAAAAACGTACGAATAAACAGTTGTGAATTCCAATTTTCATTCTAATATTTTGTATTATTTTTTTCTGTTCTTAATGGGATCCCCCCCCCCCTACCCAACAAGTTTCTGAGAAAAATTGCCTTTAGAAACCTTTCCTCCTCTTGGCTTTCATAAAAATTATTTCTTACATTCAGATGATAATGATAGTTGAATGATCTTAATTTTACTTAAGTTTTACTCCACAAATATTTTGCGCATTTTGTGGATCTCCCACATTTAGAATTGTCTTCAAACGAATTGTACTATTCGTGTTTTCGGTAGCAATAGTGTTCTTTTCGCTTAAATCAGAATTTTTAGTAATGATTGATGGATAGAAAATGATTGATTATTGGTTAGAAGCAAATCACTAAATGTGCATATTATTTATAATTCTTGATTATGTTTTCAGCTACTGTTTTTTTCCCGCACAAACCGACGTGAGTTTCTCCGATCGAATGAGCCGTTCGGTCGCTACAGAGGTCCATGCATTAAATTGAGATAAATTTATTTGCAATTTCTGAAGCAAATTGAACCGCTGGAAATCACAGCGCTGCTTCCGGATGAAGCCAACTGACCAACATGTTTTCCGCCAGTTGAATGTATATATCATTAAGAAAATAGTAAAAATATTCTGCATTGCGTTTAATCAGAAAAATAACTTGTGTTTAAACAAAATAATTAACATAAAAAAAAAATATTCCGGTACCGGGAATCGAACCCGAGCCTCCTGGGTGAGAGCCAGGTATCCTAGCCACTAGACCATACCGGACTATAAGAATGATGATGGTGGAATGTATTTAGTACTTAATATGCTATCTTCGTTTATGCAAATACATACAAGGAATAAACATCATTTAAAAATTAGAAGTACTCATTTCAAACAAACATTATAGATTAAAAAATATGAAACTAGCCTTTGCTATAATCCACTCACTACAATGGACCTATAATTTACCTTTGGCCAGTCTGTCACAGATTACCAACCAAATCAAGAAAGAAACTTTCAATAAATAATACATTGAAATTAAGTGGAAAGCAACGCCTTGTGGTAACAGGCGACCATCCGATAATATGCGCTCAGAATAAATGGCACTGCAGACAGAAGGTACGTACGCGATAGCTCCTCTCTCCTGATGTTGTCCTGATACCATTGGTCAGCCGTCGTCTTTCGTTCGTCGTCCGTTGAGTTGAGTTCGTTGTCATTTTGTCTTCGTGGCCTTCAAACAGGATCAGTTAAGTCTATCTAATACCACCAAGGGAGACCCTACTCTCTGTCCAAGTGAACTGTACATCTTATCCATCTCATACCTTAAATTATAAGGTTATTTTATTATTCATTATTAAATTATTATTGTTTTTATCTTGTGTTCTCATTACTTTAAAAGTCTTTTCTGTTACTGCGTGCGTGTATATTCGCAATGATTGATTACTATCATTACTATATATTAGATAGAGGAGTTGGTGTATAAACAAATCCGTAAAAATTAATATTAACGTTTTCAAAAAAAAAATTAAATAAATGAAACAGTTTATTTATTAAACTTTTCTTCAAGATTCCGTTTATTTTCTTCCACATTTCTTTAAATTGTTCGTCCATACTACGTTTATTTCCGTTACATTGTTCTTTAAATTTTTCGACAATAATTCTACCACAAACACAATTTTTAAAACTTTTCGACCTAACCTCTATATCAAATTTAAACAATTGTCGTGACAAGTTTTAAAAAAAATATTAAAATACCACCAAGGGAGACCCTACTCTCTGTCCAAGTGAACTGTATATCTTATCTATCTCATACCTTAAATTATAAGGTATTATTCATATTAAATTATTATTGTTATTATTATTTTTATCTTGTGTTCTCATTACTTTAAAAGTCTTTTCTGTTACTGCGTGCGTGTATATTCGCAATGATTGATTACTATCATTACTATATATTAGATAGAGGAGTTGGTGTATAAACAAATCCGTAAAAATTAATATTATTATTATTATATTAATATATTAAAAAATAAAAAAATATTTAATAGTATATTTCCAACGTAGGATCACTGTGAAACTAAATTGGTTGGAGAGGGTCGGTGTGTGGTGGGAAGGGCCTCTTAAAAAAAATGCGATTTTTAAATTAATTTAATTAATTAAAAACATTGATTTTTTTGAGAAAAAAAACAGCTTCTGAAAAAGGATAGATAATAAATAGCAAACACACAAACGAGCCAAGGTTTTTTAAGCCATAACTAGCTACAGCTCAATGGGTAGCTTGTAATTGCTTTTTATTTACCAACTCCTCAATGCTGGGAGACCCCGGAGTCGATGCTAATCTAAGTATAAAATTTTAAATGAGTGTCGGTTACTGACACCCTGGTGTCATCATTATAAAGTTCATCTTGGAGAACGATTGGCCACATTGATATATAGAACCAAAACGAAAAGGACATCGGAGAGCTAAATCACGTAACAAAGGGAACTCGACGAGTTCTAATTAATTAATAACTTCCAAAACTCCAGGTAATCCGGTGATTCGTTTTTAGTTATAATCTCAGCGTTTATTGCAGGTCAATAAATGCACTTTGAATTCAAGTATCTTCGTATTCCAAAGAGGATGATAAAAATAATAAATACAAATCATTTTTCTTCCTAAGTTTTTTTTAATTTATTTTTTGGTAAGAGAAAAGAGCTTGGGGAGTGAGTACCGTGTCAGACATGTATCAGGACGCCATTAGCATTAAGGAGCAACTGTGTCTCCGTCCTGTTACTTCGCTTAACTTCCGTAAACTTAATGTCTTGAAATGGATTTATTTACTGGAATTGATTTTACCGGATTTCTTTCAGAATTCTTCGACCCTCTGACCCAAGAGGGGTCAACCTTTTTCGACCGTGGGTCACAATAGCGATTCCACAAAATCGGGCACCATTAGCAATAGTTTTGAAGCTTTGAAGTAGAATTGGAATTTTTATTTTGTATTTTTCGTAGTCAGGATCCACTTCAGTTTGACCTGTGTATTTTTGCATGCAAGGGAAATGGGTCGTTTTTCAATCACATTAAGGCCAAGTTTTGCCTCGAACAATGCAACGTGAGACATCAGTATTGGTAGAATGATTAGAATTACGGTGCAATCGAGAGTTCAACAAGATAAATACAAATAGTTTTTCAATAGTGGAATACAGCTCTTGTTTTACCAGTCATGTCAGAAGCCCCATTAGAGCAAAAGCTGAGAATTTACCTGTGAATTTCAAGGTGGAACTATTTTGTTCACTAGCTTAGAAATTAACGGATCATTTGTCTGTAAACGATGTTTGACAAATATTTTCATGATAGGCTTGATAACTTGCTCTCCACCTCTGTATGGTTTCAATTCTTGTGCAAAGAGATTTCACAGGGGGCTCGTTGTATTTTGAATATTGATTTCGGCTTGCATAGAAAGTTTTTTTTAATGAAATTCGATTTCAAGGCTGAACCAGCTGAATAATGGAATCAAAATCAGAATGATTATTCGTGAGTTGTCTCTCCAAATTGTATTTTTTGGGTATTAAAATATTTTCATCACAGATTTTCAGAAAACGTTAGCGGATCTTTTGCTTTCCTAGATCATATGCCCCGAGAGATCAAGATCAGTGGTGCCACACGAATCCCTTTGTTATCAAACCCCTACACCTTTATCAATTGCCGAAACCTGCTAATTTTCCTATAATTTTACTGAATCACACGATTTTTCACCATTATGTGTTGATTAGATCAACTAATAAAAAAAAAAAACCTGGACGAGTTGGACGCGGGCCACTCGAAGAGGCGTTGCTGGTTGCCACCCCTGCCGTAAGACATAATTACTGACGACTGTATGATAATTACTGATTGTTGAGTTCTTCCTGTGACGGTGCACGGTTAAATCGACTCAAAGGTTGAAAGCGAGGTGAAGGACAGAAAAAAGTGAGTCTATGTGTGATAAGTGTCATAAAAACTCGTATGTCGGGTCGTCACGAGGGGGTGCCTAGTTACCCTAACCCTAGTGACGAAGTGAGGGTTGATTAGGCTGTGACCTGGACAATTGCTTCATGACGGGTCTTACTACTGTACTATCTGACTCCATATCTGATAGGTATGTGCCCCGACAGTGCACTATGTTCAGGAGAAGAGGTATAGGGTAGGTATTGTAGTTAGTTCATGTGGTCTTGGAATGACCACGAATTCACACTCGGTATCTAAGGGTAGGTGAAAACCATGCGAATCCCAAAGGCGAGTGTGAACCGGAGAGAGGCAGTCTAGATCACTGGGGAAGACACTACTAGGTAAAGTTCGAGGGGCCCCAGGCGACCATCGTCCGCAAGGAAGAAATCTCTTCCAAGGAGGTGCTAGTTTTAGCGAGACGAAGGCAGAGAATACCACTAGGAAAGTGTGGGGTCTGACAAGGCCGGACTAAAACATAACGAGGTGAGGAAAGATAGATGTAGAGGTTTTCATAAATGAGAAGGCCAAATCTAGAAACATCAGTGCAGCTGCAAGTACCAGTCCATGACTTTTGCAGCTGCGTCTTTTATTGTTTACAATATTTACACTGATATGAATTATTGTTTGGTAATATTATTTACTTGTGTTTAATTTAATTTACAACATATTATAACTAATTTACAATATATATATAATAGTGTATAGGGGGTGAGCGGTCGCTACTTCGTATTTTTTGGCTTTGAACCAGATAATGTTTGCAAGGTATATATCAACGCAAACGAACCTGCAGACACGACGCACACGGAAGGGTCTGGAACACCACGGGGGGGGGGGCAAAGGTAGATCTAAAATAAAGAGTAGTTTACTAACAACAAACTAAATAAGTTTTTAAGAAACTCACGCCAAATCTATATATTGTGTCATATGTTGAACCGTTGACATGGGGAATGTAGTGTAAAATTAGGGGTAAAAAGGGACTGAGACCAGAAGGACAAAGGCCGACTGTAGACATGCCATAAACACCTCTTTTGAGTGTAGGCCGACTGTAGACATGCCATAAACACATCTTTTGAGTGTAGGCCGACTGTAGACATGCCATAAACACATCTTTTGAGTGTAGGCCGACTGTAGACATGCCATAAACACCTCTTTTGAGTGTAGGCCGACTGTAGACATGTCATAAACACCTCTTTTGAGTGTAGGCCGACCCAAGGCAAGGGTACCCCTTCTGTTGTGGAATGTCGTAAAATAGCAGGAGGATTTGACAGTTTGAAACTCTTCTTATAGTTCCCTGTCACGAAATTAAGTGCCAGAAGGGATAAAGGACTCTGCAGCTGGTGTGGTCTTAGGTGGTGCATAACACATTCGCAAGCAGGTGTGAAAAGGCATACGAGTACACGAACACATAAGCTATAAAGGACAAAGCCTTTATTAATCCACGTTAAAGGACAAAGTGATGGAGATACTTTTTTTTTTTTAATTTCTAAACCCCTTTATTAATAAAATTTTTAACAATATAAAATGCAATTACAAAGTTCTATTTAACAATTTCTGCTCTTACTGCGATGCGCTGATGCATTTGAAGGAGATTGGGTTACATAACAATATCTGGTTGACGTTAAAATTACAATGCAATGTATAAATACTAGGTGATGGGGCTCACCTTCAGTTTACAAATGTGGGAAAAACAAACTAAAAACTAAACCTACAACTAGAACCTAAGACTAAAGCGTTCCTGCCTCGACTGCGTCTTGCCATCGATGGGGGAACGTAGCGGGGGTTATCGTGTTGAGCACCGGGTTTGTCAAGTATTGCAGGGAGTCAAGAAATTTGATATGTCTACGTTGGGTGAATTCATCCACCGTAGGCAGCTCAAAGATCTCGTGAAGCTCACTGTTGCTCCGCTGCTCGAATGAAGTATTTCTGACCACTTTCGTCAGTATACCGTTTTGAAATTGTTGGAGTCATCGAGCTGTCGTATACGTCAGATGACGAAAAAGCAGTGCACCATACAGCAGTGTACTCTTGTATATCAATAGCTTTAGACGCAGTGATAGATTGGGGGAAGTCAGTAAATGCGTAAGTCGGTAAGACTTCCGTAAGATGGAGATACGGTTCAAGACAAGAACATACTCGTATATACTTCGGGACGAGACAGTGGATAGGTCAAGAGACGGAACATCAAATTCTTCGACTCGTTACGACACTGCTAAATACCCTTATTCTGTGACTTGCAACCCCCACCACTACCCGTCAGATGGCAGTACCATTGGTCCGAGGAGAGACAACCGACATTCTAGCCTCTGGCCTCGCAGCAAACCCCTGACGGGCACCAACCAACCAAACCTCACCGCACTGAAGACCACTCGATCACCGGCCGACTTCACCGCATCAAGATGGCAGCTCTACACCCCCAGGCGCGTAGGTGCGGGCGGTAAGGTCGACACTATGGCCGCTGGCCCAACAGCCTGCCCTGACGGGTGTCACCCACACCAGGCCTCGACCTGGTCGACACAGTCCCATTGCCTAGACACCTAGGTTCAACCCTCCGTGGACTCTCACCACCGTCCCGAAATTACCTACACCTCTCCCGAGGTCCCCTTCACTCCTCATTCCCTACACCCATCCTTCAAATAGGCCCCTCTTAGTATAAGGATCCACTCAATATAAATAAATTTTCTCCTTTATTTTTCCTTTATCCTTATTTTTCAAGTTTGAGAGCTAAGGAAAAAAAAATAGTGGAGAGGACTCGCTTAACAGTTGCTTGCTCTTGGGTGAATGCCCGGAACAGCTCTGCTGTTTGCTGTGGACTGGTCTTAGGCAGACCTGAGACGCTGAGGTTTTGACATGGGCTCACTCACATCTTGACCTTGAAGCCATCGATGTATTTTAGTAAGAGATAATTGTTATAGTTTAAACTAGTAAGATATCTGTAATCTTCACGTCCTTTAAAGTCAACCAGGTTACATATTATTTAAGTAAACTATTTTTAAAACATTAGTATTAAAATATAGTTTACAAATTTCTTTTTTATAAAAATGAACCCTTTCCATTTTGATCACCACGTTAATTTATTAATGTAAATTAATTCAATTGTGACCAATAGTAGGTGAATTGAATATTTTAGAAAGATATAATTTCGTACAATTTTATGCTAAAGCAATAAGCTTAGGATTTGATAGAGGAATCAAATCTGTCAGTAGTTGAATAGTCATAGTTAAAGTTAAATATTCTAATTATTCAACTAGAGCGTAACAGCGTGGTGTGTGTGGGTAAGTTAAATAAATATACAAACGGATATATGTATCCTTAGAGAAGATACATCCTTCATATATTGCCTCACAGTATGTATTCGGATACAGTTATGTATCAGATAGATTAGTGTATATGTGATACGCGCAGATGTATCCGTATACATTTAAAGAAAGACCCCTTCATCCGCCGAACGTAACAATTGTTACTTCACTTTCTGTGGGTTTTTTAAAAATAAGATTTAGTTCGTTAATCTATGTAAAATAAATGTAGTTGTTAAAATAAGAATAAAATCTGGTGAAACTACCTATGGATCATCTTGTTACAGCAGGTGTAACGTACACCAGACCGGTTCCTGGGAACAGGGGGATATACAGATTTTTTTCTAAGGGTCTTAATAAGAGGAAGACAGGTGAGCGCAGCTGATTGGGATAGATTTATTTATTGTACGTGAAATTTGAAAACTGATTTGGGTTCAGAATGCCCACCCTAAGTGTCTATAATCCCGAAATTTAATACGTTTTTAAAGGAAATCATAAAAATTGACTCAAACATTTTTTTTTTTAACTTTTTTTTATTATGATAAATTGCCTTATTGGGAAATAAGTCATTGTGATAAATATTCTCATTCATAACATATTTATAATTTTCATTCACTCGCTAATTCATACAGTATTTACAAACAGCCCAGAGACCTCCCAAATCCACATGGTTGACACCTCCCCCGCATGCGGAAGAGAAAGCGGAGTCCTGGGAAGTCCCCCACGTTCCTCCGTCAGTTGCATCAGCGGATACGAGCCAGTGGAGGCTGACGAAGAGCGCGAGAGCCACATACGCTCAGAACATGATTGGAGAAACTAGCTATTGCCAGGAATCCTACTGTCACGTATTTATTGCAGGTCATGAGAACACTGCTGCTTTAGTCCCCGAGGAGGATTATAGGGATGTGTGGCGCAGTGTAATGATTGTTCTAGGGGATTAGAGTGGTTGGATAGGTTACTATGGAATTTCATGAGCTTGGAAGGAATCAGTTCTAGTTGGACTCAAAAAATCTTTACACTCACGAATTTCACGTTATTTTTTGTTCTAAGTATTGCTCATTTTACTCGAATCATCCATCCCGGAGAGAAATTTAAGCCCGAAAATGTTGTCATTTGATGAGATTCATATTATTTATCTTTCTAATTCACGTTGAATTCTTCCAGCACCGATCAAATACAGAAGTCCTGCAATGCGTGGAGGGTTAATAAAAAATAAATACAAACCTTGTTTGTGGCTACAAAAAACATATTTTTTCAAAAATTTAGAAGGGGTGGGGCTGATTCCCCCTTGCGTACGCCACTGCCTGGATATATAGAAAAGAAGGGATAGGATAGAGTTTGTTCTTAAGCATAAGCGATCACTGGAAATAACCCCCTCCTTTTACATCACCTTTCTTCTATTTTTATTGAAAATTGATAGATATTGCACATTTCCTGTCTGATACCTCTGCGTATATAAAATACATATCAGCGCCAATACTCCCTTCAAGGGATGACACATAAGGATGTGGAATCGCTTTCCTTTAAATCCGAGTTGTGTTATTCAAACGGTTTTCTGACACATCAAAGGATGTATTTTCATGTCAACGAGGTCGCTTAAAGGAAATGTGATCGAAGGGGAAAGCCAACCAACAGGCCGGGTCGGGGTTGAGGGAGACAATATCTGATTTCTTATAGATGGGGGAATTTCATTTTCGAAACAAACCCTTCGAGACCCAGTGGATTTTTATAGAGAATTTTCTCTAAAACGTGTTATGTAGTCCTCGGCAACTGTGATCGATGGTATGTTTTAAAATTTAAATCAAGTCCGATTCATCATAGATCAAGGTTTCCTTTACGGTCGCGAAAATCATTTCATTGACAGATTTATGTGATAATTTTTAAAAAAATTGTGCATAGCGTCCTTCTGTATAAACTTTTTTATTAATTTATCACTTTTTGTTACAACATTTCGGTCTCAATTAGTCTATTATCAGGCATCATCTAAACAAATATTGAGTCGTTCCAAATTAAATCAATATTACTAAATATTTATTGATAATAACAACTTTATTATGATAAAATTACAATCTGACTCATTGGGCAATAATATAAATTTTCATTCATACCATATATACAATTTGCATTAACTCGCTCATTCATACAGTATTTACAAACAGCCCAGAGACCTCCCAAATCCACATGGTTGTCACCTCCCTCGCATGTGGAAGAGGAAGCGGAGTTTTGGGAAGTCTCCCACCCTCCTCCGTTTTTTTTTCTTTTTTTTTTCTAAGCTCTCAAACTTATAAAAATAGGAATGTGGGAAAAATAAGGAAAATTATTTTTGGCTGGAAAGTGCCTTTCACTAAGGGGAGACCCCTATGTGAAGGATGTATGGGAAGTGGGGTATAGGGTGTGGAATGCCTAGAAGGCGGATGGAGTCGGGAAGGTAGTGAGAGTCTACCAAGGACCCTCCTCCGTCAGCCGCGTCACCAGATACAAGCCAGTAGAAGCTGACGAAGAGCGCGAGAGTCACATACGCTCAGGACATGATTGGAGAAACTGGCCATTGCCAGGACACCCACTGTTACGCATTTATAGCAGGTCACGAGGCCACTGCCGTTTTAGTCTCCGAGGAGGATTATAGGGATGAGCGGTGCAGTGTGTAATGACTGTGTTAGGGGATTAGGGTGGTTGGATAGGTTACTATGGAATTTCATGAACTTGGAAGGGATGAGTTCGAGAATGTAAGGTATATTAATAAGATCGTTATGAATGGTTTTGTTGCTGACGTAATAAGAAGCATTTACTATAGTTCTCAGGAGTTTTGATTGAAAGGATTGGATACGCTTGATGTTCGACTTTTTTGCTGTCCTCGATAGCTCTACTCCGTAGGACCAGATTGGCTTAAGTATAACTCTGTAAAGTAGTAAGTTCTTCTCTATTGAGAGATTTAATAAATATGAAACAAATAACACTAAATAAATTAATGTCTACACTATTATTTCCTGGCTAGGGAATTGACAAATATTTGTAATAGTCCATGTCAGTTGGTCAATACTATTTAGCACTTATACATCCTTCAGTATAGCAAATATTATTAAATGACATTTTGTATTGATAGTTCACTTAAGAGCCTACGCACAATATACATCACTATTCAGATCATCGAAATGTTAAATTTAATATTCTACTTTTACTACTGTGATAGGAAAATGTTTATTGTACAAGGGGCTAATAATTGTCCCTTCATTATTTTTCATTAGGTAGGTTATATTTTTATCGTTTCCGGGTCATCATGTAAAACATCCCTCTATTTAAAACTCAAGATGCCAAAAAGTATCAAATACACTTTCCATGGCAGTTTTAATGGCTTTACGTAATTATAGTCCACTAAAGCCTCAAAATATACTGCATATTATTAATCATGACGTATAGATATTTTACTGGATATTAAAAATATCCAATATTTAATACGATAAAAAATATTTATTTTTTATTAAAATTAATTTATAATTTACCCATCATTATTGTGTGTCTGGTTTTATTTTTAGTATCATCGGGGCGCAATGTTAATGAGTTCTTGTATTTAAATTTAAAAGAAAAAAACCGCAAATTAATTAATCAAGTATATCATCATCATATCAAGTATAGCATATCATTTAGAATTAATTATTTCTACACCCTATTTTTTTATATAAAGTTTTTTATTTGTAAAATCACAATCTGCTTGTCAAGTATTAATAATTGTTTTGTTTTTTTACCTTATTCATACCTTATATCTTAAACGTGCAATATTGTTCACATACAACCAGTGAATTGATATAAAATATACTACCAATAATAAACAAAATTGATCGGAGAAGCGGGTATCAGTGCTGTCGGAAGAAGTTCCAATGGAAGGCAATGGGATATATGCTCCTCTCCCTTGATGCTGTCCTGGTACATTTCGTCAACCGGCAGTATGTTACTTACGATGTTTTTTTAATTTGTAAGTTGATTTTGTTCAGAAATTTTTAGCGAGGTTGACAGTTCTGTCAATAATAATTAATTAATCTTCAGGTTAGTCATTTTTATTTTCACAATTTGTTACATAAACGCACCATTAGTTATTTATTCACGGGGTGGTAGGTACATTTGGAGACCCCCCCCCCTCCAGAAATTCTTTACATGCAACCGTAAACTTTTTTCTTTGATCTGAAATTTTAAAGTAATATTCAAAAACGCCCCAGGCTGTGTGCAATTTTATTAGAGTATAATAACGGGAGGTATGTTAAACAAAATTTAAACTTGTGAAAATTCTGCCCGATATCTATTAACCAACCCCACATATATATTTTAATTACAAAGCCTTGTCAAGTTGTTGCTTCTAAGTTATTTATGATCCAACGATCTAATTATCATTTATTTTCAGTGATCAATATGGCTTAGCAAATAAACTATAGTATTTTTAGTATAGAATACCGGAACTTTGTTTCTTCGCTTCCTGCGGTCTTTTATTATTATTATTATTTTTTTTCATTCGGCAAGTGCTGAACCAATATCAGCAAACTTCAAACAATCGAAAATAAAAAATATCTAAGAATATTTGGCAATCCAAAGCACACTAAAATGGTTAAGTTGCACAAAATATTATCCAAACAAAAAGGCTATAATATATTATGAAGAAATGTTTTTCAATTACCATCTAGTTTTTAAAGTTTTTTTTTTTATTCATATGATTATAATATTTTTAATGTATCTTCGATGAAGAAGTGCTTTATTAAATGTCCTCCCTAGTCAGAGTCAATTAATTGGAAATATTCAGCCAGTGCTATCAGAAAACCATCCACTGAGACACTTCTATTTGGCCAGTGGAGCCAAGAAGACAAGCAGTAGCTCCTATCTCTTGATGCTGTCCTGTTACATTTCACCGTGCAAAACGATCAAGCGCGAGCGAGCGACGGAACGGTTTGTTTGTTTTGTTTTTTTTGGCTGTGTGGTGGCCAACAGGCCAATTTTTTTGGCGTTTAATTTAAACTCCTGATAATTATTAATTATCATCACCCAATCATCTTTGATGGGGTTTCTTAATTTATTAAATTAACATTAATTAAGGACCTTTTATTGTATTAGTTAGTTATTTCCTATATTCATATTTGATACATCATCATTAATTAATTAGTATCCCACAACATTCCAAATTATATATTTCGTACTTTAGACAAATTTTTGTATTGTATTTATTATATTTTCAAACACACATTAGATTATACGTATTGTTTTTCATTAATGGAAGCATATAAATCTTGTTTTTTATAACTATAGTCTTTAAAGCTGCCTGAATTGGCGAAACGTTGACAGTGTGCATGATTTAATTGTCAATAAAAATATAATGAAGATCCTTTATTAATAAACAATGGACACTCCAAGAAGGGCTCTAGACAGATAAAACACATCCTCCTCAGATATTTTCCTCGTCACCCCTCCCTAATACATTGTCGATTATCTATTACAACCCTCTCCCTGGAGTGTATCAAACAAAACCCTTACTAAAAAGAACCCTTCATAGTGTCCCTGACAAAAGCGAAAAGTTTTGAAACCAACAAACTGAAATTGATGATCCCTGTAGATTTGATGGATTGGTCGTCCTAGGAAACATACGTATGTAAATTTGATTAATACCTACTAATACAAACTAAATTGTACTTTTAGAAATACATATAAAGAAAATTTAGGAAGCAAAAATTAAAGGAACAGGATCGAGCAAAATACTAGTTTGGGCTGGAGTTTCCGTACCTGATTCTTAAAAATATATTAATTGTAAAAAAAACAAAAAACTATTCGGTAGTAAGAACCAAAGATATTTTTAAAACCATTTTCGTTGGTGAAAAATTTTCAAAATATTAAAAATAATCAGCAAAAAAAATACCAATTGTTTCAGGAAGTTTAGTGAATATTTCCGTTCGGTAAAATAAACGGAATGATTTTATAAATCCTCGGGACATCTATCTATTATTGATGTTATTCCCCTTTATTTTCTTCGCCCCTTAATTCGTATTTATATTTTAATAAAATTGGGATCTTAATCGCTATAACAAAAATTAATGAAAAAAAAAGACAAGGGGATGATGAATTAACCTGAAAATTTTTTTCTGATATTTGACTCCCTTAAGAACAAGAATGTTATGTTGATATATAATATGGTATATAAGGAAGTCCACAGATATGCCAATAAATTCGGTGAAATAAACTTAAAACTTCACATGATATGCATATAAATAACTAAATTTAGGAACGAATAAAATTAAAAATACAAACTTTTGAATGCTTTAAGTATTGAAAAAAAAATGAAGGAACTCTCTCAAGAGGATGATAATGTTTTGGAAACTACGCAGTGATGTCTACACTTGTCTAAAAGGAAATAAAATACTTCCTCACATCCCTCCCTTCCTTGAAGACAATGAATGAATGGCTCTGGGATCTTGTTTTTCTTCTGTGACATGATTGCATATCTAAATTTGTTGAGCACTCGATTGCAAGCTAAATCTTATCATTCACCAATACTGGTGTCCCATGTTGCATCGGTTAAGGAAAAGCTGAAAGGCTTTTCTGAAATCTGACCCTCTCATTTCCCTTGCATGCAAGTACACGCTGGTCAAACGGAAATGGGTCCTGACTGACTACGAATAATATAAAATCAAATTTTCAACTTTCTTCAATCCTTCAAAACCAGATTTGCTGTTGGTTCCCGATTGTGGCCCACGGTCGAAAAAGGTTGACCACTCTTGGGTTGGAGGGTCGAAGAATTCTGAAAGAAAATCCGGTAAAATCAATTCCAGTAAATGAATACATTTCAACTCGTTAAGTTCACGGATAAAGCGCAGTAACAGGACGGAGATACAGTTGCTCCTTAATGCTAATGGCGTCCTGATACATGTCTGACACAGTACTCGCCCTAGCTCCTTATATAAAAAATCATACTTCATTCATTCTTTCTCCCTTCATTTAATCCAATTAATTTAATTTAATTAAGTACTACGTCCCTATTGCTAAATAGGAAAGAAGTTGAAATAACTACCAGACCAGTTAGTTAAGGTTAGCGAGCAAACCACAATGCACTCTTAAAATCTTCCTTAATGAACACAGCAGCACTTTAGGTGAAAAATGTAGCTTAATTTTTATTTGTATCTATATATCTTTTTAATATCCACATACAGACAAAATATTTTTCAAACTCACGTAATAAAGGACATTTAAAATTGGACGATGCCTCCAGGAAGACGTGAGTGCTGCCGTGTCGTCCAGGTGGACCTATTTGGTCGCAAGGTTATCATTGATTTA
This sequence comes from Acanthosoma haemorrhoidale, assembly GCA_930367205.1. NCBI lineage: Eukaryota > Metazoa > Arthropoda > Insecta > Hemiptera > Acanthosomatidae > Acanthosoma > Acanthosoma haemorrhoidale. The sequence continues at coordinate 44,559,755 of OV884009.1, forward strand.
GAAAGTGTCGTTTTATTATTTTTTATATTGACTAATTTTAAAAATATTTATTAGATAATGATTTTACCACAATTAATATTGAACTTTATCAGGAATGAGATCGCTGAGAGAAAGTGGAATAACTTTGACGCTTGACTGACAGGAGGAGAACTAGGACTCGACACGGCCTGGTGAAGAATATTTAAAAAAAAACATAACTCTATCCAAATATGTTAATTAATACTACTTAAAATTAAATAAACTTAATAAATTAAAATCGTTTAAGGCACATCGTTACTCTTATACCTTACGTCACTACGAATAAGTTTAACAAACCTTTTATAATAATTTAGGCACTTATAAAACTTTGGCCCAAAATTATGTAACTCTGAACTTCTAGCAACTAATATAACGTATACGATTCATAAATGAAATTGAGGTTTCTTCAGATGTCAATTATTAGCTTATTCTCCTATTTAATTAAAAAAGTTACCTGAATAAAACAAATTTGGGTTTCCATGCCATTTCAGGTATGAACATGAATATTGCGCGAAGCAGAGGATGATTGATGCTCACGTACCATTTTTCTAACGCCTTTTTAGTTTCTATTTACGCTATGAATGTACTTCTAAAACAAATGAATGGTCACTTCTAAAAAATCAGACATGAAAAAAGTCCGTCCTGTTTCTTTTTATTAATGTAAACTCTAATTTCAAGAGATCAGTAGTTATTCAAGATTTTAAGTTCTGATTTTCCTCTAACTGTTAAGGGAACAATTAAATGTGGTAGCGCAAGATAAAATTAAAGAGTAGCGTGTGTGATGAAGTTTTCGAATATCATTTCTATTCACATAGACAACACGACGAGCAGGTGGCTGGACTAATATACCAGGACAGCAGCAGGATAAGGAAACTACTCATACTTCAGCCTGCCTTTGCAACACTTCCCATTAGCTCCTCTCACACGATGGTTTCCTGGTAGTACGGGACACTGCTTATCCGATAAATTTTAATTTTTCGTCAGTTTTCTATTTTTAATTCGTCAATTAGTTTCTTTTTTACATGTAGCATTTAATAAATAGTTAATATTCTTTTTAATTGGATTTAACTATTTATTATTTTAGTTATATGTATTTACATTGAGTGAGGGTGGTTAAAAAATGTTTTTTTATTTGATTACTTTCATGATTACATAATAAAAATTAATCAGTAAAAAAATAAAAATATGGCTCTTTGATAATTAAAAAATTTTAGTTAAGGATGCAATATCACAAAAATAAGTTTCTATTGTCCTATTGATTCCTCTTTTTCAGGCTACAGGGTTCCAAGGAACCTGTTCTTAGAGTTCTCAAAAGTTTTGCTTTGTTGTTTTATTTATAGCAACAGTAGTTCTATTTATGAATTAGTATTAGCAGTACTTAGTATAGTAGTAATTAGTTCCAAACACAATGATGACATGACCCTTCGGGGAAACATTTAAAAATGGATACTCCAGGCCCTTCAAAATAAATTTTGAGATAAAAAATAATAGGGAACAGAGTTCTGCTAAAAGAAAAATAAGGGAGTCAGTAAAGCACAATATCCCAATATTTAATAGTTTCAATCAACTTCCATATAAAGAAGAAGAACATGAAAAGGAAATCCAGACAATAAAATCAAAATTTCCACCTGTCATGGTAAATTTTACATTTCATAATCATAGAGAAATTATTGCATACCTTAATCAAAAAAAACTAAACGAGGTTAACATAAGATATGCTGGAAATAAAGCTATATTTTACGTCTACAATAGTGAAGATTTTGCTACCATAAAAAACATATTAAAGGGGGGAAAATGAACTTCCACACCTACATACCAAAATACGAAGTAAAACGGAGTGGTTTTGAAAGGGACACCACCAGAATTTCCGACTGAAAAAATTATGATGGATCTTAAGGGCTTGGAGGTAAACAATATATACTAAAAATAAGATGGAATAGAGAAGAAACTTTCTATTTCAATAGTTATTCTCGAAAATACATTACACTTCCCAATACTTGTGCATATTAAATATTGTAATTTCCTGAGCGAAACACAAAAACATTAACTCAATGTTATTTATGTCAAGAATTTAATCATATAGGCCGTAACTGCTACAAGAAACCAAAATGCTTAAAATGTTCACAACACTTTACAAAAGACTTCCTTAATGCGTCAATAAAAGGTTTTAGACCAAAATGCAATGCACATTGCCCTAATTCTAAAAACAATGTCAGCTATATTTAAGAAACCTGGGTATCATTTCATCCCCAAAAAGAGGCCAATTATAAACCCAGAGCCTTGTATATACAAGCTGAAACATGCATTCCCATCACTACCGAAACCTAATAACAAATGGATTTGAAAAAAATTCACAAAAGAAAAGAGGGAGAATGTTTCATACATAACGGATTATTTAAAATAAATTAAAAGTATGTTTAGCTTCTTTAATTTTAATAATATTGTTTTAAAATATATTGAAATAAATGAGAACAATTGATGACAGTATCTCAAAAATATTTATTTTAATTGTTGGAGTACTTTCATTCCTTGACTAATGGACAATATGTTTCTCCCCAATATACTAATTGTGCTCAAATCCATAATCACAACTTTTAGACTACAAAACCTTCTTTCAGGTATAATAAGGTAATCGTACCACTCTCTTACACCAGTACAATAGAAATATATTCACCAACATTTTGTCATATATTAATTTATACAGATCCACTCTCTGTAAACAACATAAACCAACAACAAGTCGAATGAAAACAAACATTTTATTTCAATGTATCAGATCGTATTATTTTCCATTAAGATTTAATTTAAAGTGATTTTACTGATATTTATGTCACATCCCAATGACAAGGAGTAGCAAAAATATAAAACTAATGAAGTGGAAAGCCCAGACCATACATCGTAACAATACAAAATTTAAACTGTTTCTACATCACAATCAGCCACATTAAGTTTATGTTAGTAAGACAAGACTATCTGCTCAAGACCGATTATCTGTACCATGCTATGTCATCTATTAGAAAGATAGAAACGGCGGAGTGATGATTTTAATCAGAGTAGACTTAGCACACTCATATAGGCTGGTGAATAATCTTGATCTCACTGAATGTGCAGTGGGATTGCCATAACACAAACAAAAATGGTGAAATTCTTTTAAATTTTATCTAATGGCACATCGTCGAATTATACCACCCATTTGGACCTGCTCGTATCGCACCTCAGCAGTGGTTTAAACTAAGCATTGCTGATCTGGTCCTCTCAAGAAATATTCCTAATCTCTCAAGACTAGGGACCCTTTCCTTCCTTGTCTCGACTCCGACCACAACTCGGAAAATTTCTCTTCAAAGAGTAAACTGGGAAGAACTTCAAATTTTTTTAGATAAACAGATTGACACTAATCCATCCATTAATAATTCATCCAATGTTGACAAATCTATAACCCAATTAAATGAAACAATAAAATCTGCAATCATAGCAGGCATCTCTAGGACTTCCCACGTAAATGTTCATATGCAATTGCCGAACCATTTGAAAACACTCATAGAAATTAAAATCCAGTCAAAAAGAAACATAAACATTTAAACAACCCATTAGGTAAATTATTTATTGCCAACAGTTCAGTTTTTATGTCAGAAACCAACTGGAAAAACAAAAACTAGTCACGCCCTCAAAACAAATTTTTCCCAGGGGATAAAAATATGTGGAAAATACATAAAATGTTTACTAACATCAAACCACATATCCTAAAGTCTTAATAATGAATTTGTCTAATGTAAAAATTTTAATTTGTGCTTCAGAGCAAGGTTGTAAGATATTTAAATAATAAACTTAAAAAAAAAAAATTCCCTTTGATTCATCTAGAATTCTTTTTACTAACATTCCTATTCAAAAATAGTTTTTCTTACAAGCCCATTGATTGCTACTTAAAATTTAAGTTAGTCACCTGGTGTTTTATATAAACATTATTGAAAAAAAATGTCTCATCTCATTTTAATGATTTTTCATAATTCACTAAAGCCCCAAAATATTATTTGAACCCTTTCTCAACATGACATTATTTTTTAAAAATAACTCACTAATTAATTAATTATTGTCATTTTTCATGGGATTGGTTTTATTTTTAGCACCATTGGAGCACTGAATGAAACTACCATGCAAAATATACCTTTAGGTCAAACACAGATTGATTTAAAGTTGTGAACACTATTGTAAATTACAGTTAATGACTTAATATAATCATCCAAGGTCCAATCAAATACTAAACATTATGAAGTCTAAAGACGTACAAGCAGGACATTAAGAATTAAAATTTGACAATACACAATATGATTGGAAAACAAAATTATTTTTTTATTACAAAGGGGTTAATTAATAATCCTTTATTATTTTTCATGAGGCCGCTTCTATTTTTAGCATCATCATAATGTGAAACAATAATACAAAATATCACACCTCTCCGTCAAACGAGTTGTTACCACATTTTTAATGGCAGCATTAGTGACTTTATATGATTATAGTTCATGCAAGACTGAAAACATATTTATAGATTATTAATCAAGACATTAACATTGTGTCATCGTTTGTGAGGCAATTGGTGTACATACACACCACTTGGTTTTTTTATTTGTTTACCACCAATCTCATCTTTGCTCCTGCTCATTCAAGCGAAATGAAGTGAACATAATTTGATTGAAAAATATCGGCCTCACAATCCCCAGGACAGTTATTGTTAACCATGAGTAAGAAGACTTAATTGGGAAATTGGCTTAGGTTTAAGTAATAAATTAGGCCCAAGCAAACATTGTCCTTTAATAAATTTAATGACAACCTTACAACTCTCTTTTATCAATCTAAGTTGATTTGCCAAGAGAATTTTCTACTCACTTATAAATGTTTCTATTTCTGAAAAAACCAACAAAAAACTAAAAATGGGGAGGTCACTGATTCTTCAATATTTATTAGTAACGTAATTGCCATGACTAATAATCATTATGAATAGGCATGGTGGATGGTATACAGGTAGGCTTAAATTGTCTAGCATTGGCTTATACTGAGCCACTTGGCCACTGTGTACCAGCTCAGCCAATGGATTCCAGCGAAAAACCATCCAGTCATTTCCATACTTCATCGTTTCAAACTACTTTCACATTTTTTTTTTTTTTTTTTTTTCATAATTCCTGTTATTGCATATTAACTTAAAACTAATCAGTATATTTTTAGGTGTTAAAGAATATACCTTTAAAAATTTAGATTAGCTTTGAATCATTTTTATGACCACTATATGTTGACATACAGATGAAAGACGACAGCACCATACTCGATTAAAATTAGAGGTGTGACCGATAGAATCTTACATTTAATTAGTTATAACCAATGTAACATTAGCGATAATATAAATTAAGTTGTAGAAATAAGTTATTCAAATAGTTAGTTGATAAGTATTAAGGAAGGCATCTATACTAAAAGGAATGTGCTAACAATGCAAGACTGGCTGTCGCCTTAAGGGGGGAGGCTTGGGTTCCCACGAACAGCAGTGCAGTTGAGTCGATTGTGGCGACGAGTACAGGGACTGTTTTTGTGAATTTTGGACAGCCAAAAGAGAGAGACGAGATGTGGTACCCAGGTTGGTGGAACTAATTTTAGATTAATCATACTCAATATCGAATGAGAGAAAAATTAGAGCATCATGATTCTGGGAAAAGGGGACAGACAGTCTTGCTAGTTTTGTAATTAGACTTTAAGTTTTAGCATCGGGTTTAGTTAAAAGAAATATGTCGAATAATATTAATTATCTATTAAAGTAATTATTTAATCCGAATTCATTTATCTGTCTTCCCCTAGTTATGTCAATTCCATGTAATATTTCAGGTTCCCCTTTCCTTAAGTAATGCCATCTCCTGGCATTAATATTTTCCCAAATTCCTGTAAAAATTTAGGAGAAGAGAGAGAGAAAGTCTGGGGCTTACAGAGGCTCCCTTCAAACTAGACAATTAAATGTAATTTATTATTTTAAATTATTAATAATTAACAGTCAAACAAAACAGTACACTGGAAGGATCAGGACTTGAACAAGGGACCTCCCTAATAACTAAGAGACTAGCTCAGTTGGTAGAGCCGCCTGACTAGATATTGGAGATTCCGGGATTAATTTCTTTGGCTGTGAATTATTTATAATTACTAATAATACTGAGACCTATACCACAATGAGAATTTCTAATTAATGCTTTCAATGATTTTTTTATAATCTAATAAAATCTATATTTATAAAATTAAATTAATTTTTTTTTATAAATTAATATAATTTAAAGAAAATCATTTTTATTAATTTATGATTGCAATGCATATTATGAGTTTTGCATATGCTACATATTTTTTAACAACACTAACATGTAGTTCTGGTTTTTAATATTTTTAACGACTTTTTGTTGGGAGGAGAAAGATGTTGTCGGATCAAGCTCTATGCTTTGAGAAGTGTCAGGACAAAATGATGATGATATAATGATACCCAGAATCTGCAAGGATTATGACATTGCAGAAGTGCACAAGACCGAGAAAGATGGTGAAACCAGCTGGTGGAGACTTCTACACACTAAAGGCTGCCACCAGTTGCGCAACTGATTGATTGTTTGTTGGGAGTATTTTAAATTGAATATTTTCCTGAGAGACAATAATCTGGAACTGATCATGAGGCATTAATCACCAAGTGATGGTTAATGAACTCTCTTCAGGTCATGAAGAGTTGCTTCTTTCCCTATAAGCCTTATTTCCCTATTAAATTTTGTTAAGGGCATAACACAGTTCAACAAGGTCTTCACATTAAAACACAATATGTTAATGTTAAATTCTATTTTTATATTCTTTCAAGAAAATAATTCTATACTTTTAAAATATGTCTGGTATATTTGTAATTATAGGAGTATAGTCTTCTATTTCCCATGTCCAAAAATAACCTATTTTTGTAATAATACATTTTAATTGAGCAACCTGTTTGCACCTAATACATTTTGCAATTATTACCATTATCTAATATGAGCTCAGTGCAATTATTTGGTAATTGGTAATGATACATTTATTATTCCTGATTCACCACTTGATTGATCTTTTTACAACAAAAAAATTTGAATACATTTTTGCAGTTACCTGCTTAACGATGTAATTTGGAGTTCTTTTAGGTCAATAAAATAAGGACTTAAAAAATTTTGCTTGAACTGTCTTAACTTGAGAATGTATACATGAAGAAATAAAACAGTTTATGTCTCTCCTCAGTTTTATTTATTTTCACCCAAACGTTTTCGACGCACTATCCCATCATTCACAATTGTTTGAGCTGATAGTAACTATAGAAATAGCCGCCTTGGCATTTAAACAACATCTGGCCTTTTACCTCATTCTGGACGTTGCTCGACTGGCATTCATATTATCGGTGGCCTGGTGCCGGTGTAGAGTGATAAAAAAAAGAAGATATCCAGACGTTGTTTGAAAGCCAAGCCAGCAAGTGCTATTGCTACTATCAGCTTGAACCCTTGAGTGATAGCATAGTCTGTTGAAAACGTTCAGATGAAAATAAATGAAGCTGTGGAGAGAGGAAAGGTGTTTTATTTCTTCAAACTTCAGAGGCATTTAAACATATAAATGTACATGCATATATTTTAATTTCAAATACAATAATAAAAAATCTTGCATAAGTGTATTATTCCTAGCTTATTAACTATATAAAGGACAATAAAATGAAAATCATTCTACAGATAATAGAGAAAAATATATTTACACTACAACCATAATATACACATGAAATAAATAAAAAAAATTAAAAACCTTTAACTATCTTTCATACAATTCTTATTTTAAAAAAAAAGGGGGGTCATAGTTGATAAAGTTTCTTCCTGCTCAGGAGGTACCAAGTCAAGTCGAGCTGAAATAACAGAACATTCAACTTTTATATAAACAAGCTCAAAATAAGTGGTATTATATTATAATGAAGTAAGTTTTATAACTTTAAAGGTTTTATTTAGATTTAATTATATTCTAGTGGAATTTGTCTCTTTGGTATTTTTTAACTTGGTTAAGTTCTTATACTACTTTTTAAGCGAATAAATAAAAAAACAGTTAATCACAAGTTCAAGTTGTAATAAGTGGATTTAAACTTAATTTTTTACCAGAAGAAACAGTCTCAGTGTTTATAGACTTTCAAAAAAGTTTTGAAAATGACTTCTTGATCTTGGATTAAAAAAAAAAAAAAAAAAAAAAAAAAATACCCTACCTCTCTTAAGAGCCTCTTTTTTTATTCCATCCACGAAATTAAAACTCACATCGAGTGTTCTCACAAACATTATTTTACATACAGGTATAAGCTGATTTGTTCTTGAGGGCAGGTGGTAGAGGTATTTATAATTGATGGACCCCTCCTGACCAGTTTCCCTAATCATCCCTTGATTAAAAAATCTTACTTTTATCATATTCAATGCCATTTTTCTTTTCATATCCCAGGTCAGGTTTTTTTTCCAGAAGCTATTGAATATTGCCTCTCTTTCTGCCCTTTCATAAACTTCAGCACATCGCTTTGGGCATTTGCATGGTATTTGTAAACGCTTCTCACGGACTTTATTTCCTGAGCGACTATAGTAACTTTTACCTGATAATCTCTTCTTCTGGGTCAAGGTTAAATTCTTCTTACATCCCTCTGAGGACTGAATGCCTAAAACAACAAATAGTGATATCAATCCAATAAAGTAAACATCTAAGTGTTGACCAAAACCTTTATTAGGGTTGATTTGAAGATAAGTTCAAAAGGAGCTTGAGGAGAACAATATACGACAGTATAAAGGATACATAAGGAATGGTAATATATTTCAGTGAAATATAATGCTTATTTTGACCCTGATTGATCTATGTTATGTGCAAAGCCCTAAACATATTATTTGAAATGGGAGACTTGCCTGAAGAAGATATTGCTTCCTGCACAGAGGGCACCACATCAAGTAGTTCTGCAATTGTGAAAAATTCAAATTTTATATTAACAAGCTCAAAATAAGTAGTGATGTATTGTAATAATATGTTTTATGTTTAAAGTCTTAATGATTGCATTATATTAAGCCAGGATTGGTTTCTTTATACGTTTTCTTAATAAAATCCATGGAGCAACATCTCATGAAGAGATGAAGGCTGTCTAAGGTATGAAGCCATAGTTGGTAGATGGTAGGCACTAGGCTATTACAAAAAGATAAAAAATACAGTGGGCAGACATATAATTTATTTATCTATATAAAAAAAACCATAACTGGCAGTAAATATAAATCATGACAGCTCGTCATGCTTCTGCTGGAATGAAGATCGACGGGTATAACATAAACACGAATGCATCCACCTGAAGGTGACAGTTACACTATTGAAAACCTTAGTGGTGAAATAAAGAGTAAAGTGAGCTGACAACTAGATTATTTATCAACATAAAACATACCCACCCTAAAAAGATCAGTGATTGACTACTGATCTTAAAATAAATATGAACTAATAACAAGGCTAGTTACTAAATTTGAAAAACAGAACTATTGACCTACCTTCTTGAATGATGAGTTCTTTTTGAATTCCTTGCAAAAATTTAACGGTAATATCAAATGTTCTTATGAACATAACTTTACAAACCATTACAAGCTGATTCGTTCTTACAGGAAGGGAATAGGTGTATTTAAAACTTCTCAATCTCCCCTTAACAGTTTTCTTCATTGCCCATTGACTGACAGGTTGTACAGTTATTAGATTTTTAACCAAATTCCTTTTCTTCTCCCAGGTAAGATCTTTATCCCAAAACTTCTTAAATAATGCTTCTCTGTCTACCCTTTCATAAACTTCAGCACATCGCATTCGACAGTTGCATGGTGATTGTATATGCTTTTCCCTTATTTTTTTGCCGGAACGGCTGAAATAACTTTTCCCCGACAATCTCCTCTTCTGTGCCAATGTCACTTTTTTCTTAAATCCCTCCAATAGTAATGTACCTAAAGTAACAAATAAACGTAGTAGTGACAGTACAATCCATTGAAGTAGTCTTTCAGGAATTGACCACATACTTCATTTAAATAAAACTCTATGACAACCAAATAAATTTGAGTACATGAAATTGTTAATCCCAAATGAACATACAAATCACTTTATAAATTTGTAAAATAAAAAAATAAAATGGCTATATATAAAGATTTTTTAATGAAATGTGTTTATGCTTACAGGCTTTCAAACTGTGTTATATTTAGTATTATTTACTATATTTCTTAACTTGGTTAATTTCTTGGCATACTTTTAAAGGGGACTGATAAAAATTGGTTAGATAAAAGTACATAGCATTATAAATGGATTTAAAACCAAATTATCAGTAGAAGAAACTCACAATTTATATTTAAATAATTCTTATTATTAGTAAATTATTATTATTTATTAGAATGAATATAAAAAGGGAATTTCCCTGCTGAGAGGTATTAAAAAAAGGCATGTTTTGACCTGACCCAAGGCTAGGGATCCTGATTGTAAAACTAAGGTAACTGGACCTTGTAATTTGTAACATACGTGCTTATATATAATAAAATTAATGAAAAGTTTTGTAATATCTCATTTTTTTTTTTGCCAGAGATTCTCTTTTACATTAAGAGAACCTTTAAAACCTCAGATTAACTTAAATATAAGCAATATAGATAAAAAACATAACAATATATAATTTCATTATTTAACTTTCACACACGATTGTTCATGTAAACTGTCAGGCTGAGACCAAAGTAGGCAAGGGCTAACTGTTTTCTCTTGCAAAAATTACTAAAACTAAAACGAGATTTCAATAATGAATCCTAATAAATGACTTACCTAAATTACAAGAGCTTGCAGAAGCTGAATTTGAAATTTAATTGTGTATCTATTAACTCTATTTCAAATTATATATGCATGAATTATGTGTGAATAATAAAGATAAATTAATCATATAATATATTTTTGTTTAACAAATAAATCTCTATGGTTTAGGAAAGGAAACGGTTTCTAAATGTATTTTTTTAATTTTAGAATAAAAAGGGTAAATTTCCACATAATGTAAACATTTTCAGTTGTAGTTTAGCAAAATAAATTATTGGGTTATCCAGAAATAATTTCATGTTAGGGTTAGTTCAAGGTCTTCATTAACAGAAGAAATTCTTCATGACCTTCTTTTTCTTCAAGGCGAAAAGATACCTCACAAAATTTTTGATTCACTGTTGAATAGGCATAGTTCATTAATGTTACAGTTCTTTGGGGCCATGTTTCGACCTAGTCGAGTTCATACAAGGAAATAAAAAAAATCAATTTGGAAGAGATATCATTGTCATAAATTTTTTATGATTTTGTTATTTAAACGTTTAAAATTTCATATACTATTGAGCTAGATTGAATCAGTTTCATGAAAGATTTTGTAGAATATATATTGTACTGTTACTCTTAATATTAAGAAATATCAAATTTATTATGATTAAAGTTAATATTAAGAAATATTAAAGATAGATATATAATGGTTAGATTCTGGTAGAGGGTTTAGATAAGGATGTGAAGATAAGAGATAGCGGAGATAACAAGGTCCAATAGAAACAGTCCATGATAATAAATTAGGTAGAAGGGAAGTGGGAAATGGGATATAACGAAGCGGCAAAATAGATATGGCCTATTCTGGTAAAGGAGGTTGAAGAGGAAGGAGACCCAAGAGCATGAAAAGAAGTATGCCGCCAATAATGGCTAAGAGTTGGAAGCATTAAGGAGTGAGATCTCTTGACATTCCATCCTTGAAGTACGTCGGGTATATGATAGAAGAAGGCACATAGAAGAACACATCAACATGGATGGAAGACATCCCCTATTGTATGGAAAGACAACCCTGGGACCTGAACTTATTTCACGGGCAAACTGTGAGTACAAAATCACTAACAGTTCCTACGTTAAAGACAGTTAGGACAGTTATCCATAATTTCCAAAGTTCAGTCTTCATATAAGTGTTAGATATAAGGGTTATAATGTTTAGGATAGTTTAAGATTAAAAGTACGAATGTCTAGTTTGTCTGAACCCGACCTGAGAGTTTTTATTATATACAATAGTAAATTCATAAATAAATCTATAATTAAGAAATTGTTTATTATTAAATATTAAATCCTGATATTCTTATTTATTTGTAACGAAAATGTTACTTGGTGTCCCCACATGGTCATATATTAACTTAAATCCCTAAGAGGTTAAAGTAAGTATTTAATTTGGGGTTTTCCTAAACATGTAAAATATATTAATAATATCCCGACTAGTAAATTTATCACAATATATAAAATTAGATTACATTTACTATTAAGAGTTAGTTTCCACTTGTGGGAAGATAAGAGATAGTGGAGATAAAAAATGTAACAATAGGAACAATCCATGATAAGAACTTAAGTGGAAGTGGGAAATAGCAATATAAGGTAGGTGCAAAATGTAGTCGCCCTATTCGGGTAAGAGTGGCTGAAGAGGAAGGAGAGCCAGACGCTCAGGAGAAGACGTATGCTGACAGGCATGCTTGAGAGTTGGAGGCATTAAAGGGCGAGATCTCTTCAGATTCCACTCTTGAAGTATGTCAGGCATATGAATGGAAGAAGGTGCATAGAAGAATACATCAACACGGGTGGAAGACATCTCCTATCATATGGAAAGACAATTTACTAAACCACCTTTCATGTTCTCCATTTATCAATAATCTTAAACATTGCAACACATCCGTGTTTACTCTTTCCACATTATTTCCCAAGGGCGTCTTGTGGAAGTAAGAACTCTAGTTATATTAAATTTATTCAGAAAATCTTTCCATTTTTTAGTCGTGAAATATGCAGCATTGTCACCAAGACATCTATTAGGTTTTCTGAGCTCATAAATGAAATAAGTCAAGGATTCGATAGCCCCATATAATATAAATTAGCCTTTAAAGTTGGGTATCAATTAACCAATTCTATGAAGTTATCTATAAGAACAAAAATATATTTACATCTGTTTGAAATGACAAAAGATCCTAGATAATTGATTGAAATTAAATCTAATTTCCCACTTGGTAAAATGTTCTGATATGGAGCCACAGAATATGGTCCAATATTATTACTTTAATTTGACCATTTTTACATTTTTTTTTTTTTAAATGGTAGCTATCAACTTCCTTAACTTATTACAATTGAATCTTGCCCTGATGACTAGCAGATACTTATTTACCCCTGAATGTGAAAGATCTTCATGAACTAAAGTTATTAACTTGGTCATATCTGGCTTAATTAAACATTTTAAAAATGTTTCCTTTGATCTTTGACAATAAATGAAACCATTTATTAATTTGTAGTTGTTAGGATTTTTCTTGTAGGTCTTTATCATTGTTTTGATTACTAATTAATTTTTGAAAAAAATTGTATTCTATTAAATTATTTACACTAAAGTCTATTCCCAATTGCTCAGGTTCATCATAAGGATTCCTACATAAAAAATCAGCAATTTTATTATTCGAACCTGGAATATGTTCATATTTTATATTTGATGGACCCAAATAATTTATCTATCAAATCAATCTAATAGGGAGATTTTCACAAGAATGGAGAAAGGTTATGGTTTTACTATCCATTCAAACTGTTATTTTATACCCGGCTATGATATAAAATTTTTGTATGCAGTGTAAAATACCTAATAATTCTTTTTCAGTCACATGGTAAATTAGCTAAAACTCCCTTGAGAGTTTTAGTACAAAATGAAATTATTTTCCTATTTCCATCTTTATTTAGTTAGTATAATAGTCCCCCTGCTGCAAAATTTGAACTGTCGATATCCATAAAAAAGGTTTCATTTAAATATGGGTAATGAAAAGTTATATCTTTCTTAATTTTTTTTTTTTATGTCATCGAAAGATAGTTGTAGTTAATTTAAAAATTGATTTTACCGAAGTAAGTTTATATAACGATCATTTTCATGATATCCGCATAATTTTGACAAAATTTACTATAAAAATTAATTAAACCCGGTAAAATTTGTAGCTTTTCTATATTTTTTGGTTCTCTAAAAATCTCTATCTTTGACTTTACTTGGATCTTTTTGTATTCCTTCATTTTTCATAATGTATCCCAAAAACTGGACAGATTTTCTAAAAAAATTATATTTCTCTAAATTTAAGGTTAGTCCATACTCATTGAAAATATTGAATAATTGGATCAAAATTTCCATAAATCCCTCCAAATTCTCTGTATACAAATATGTCATCCATGTAAACCTTAACGTTTCTATATAATTTTTTGTTATCACTATTTTTAGAGCTTTGATCAAAGCCCATAGCCCACAGACAAACCAAATGGGATCCGCTTGAAACAAAAAGTTTCATTTAAAAATTGGAATCCTGTGAACCACCTGCTATTTGTCTGTAATTTTACCTGCCAAAAACTGCTTTTGAAGCCTAAAGTGGCCAAATATTTTGCATTTGAACATTGGAATAATAGTGCATCGATACAAGGAGGAGCATCATATAAAGGAACCAATCATTTATTTATGAAGCGCCCATCCAGGCATATTCTTACCTTTAAAACTATATTTCTTCCATTAATATGGGTCATTCTTTTTTTTTTTTTTGTACAAGAATAATGGGGTTATTGATAAAATTTTCTTAATTTCAATTTTCATTAGTTCTATTGATTTTGGGTTTAGTTTGTACTGAAATTGTTTATAGGGTGTGGGATGTGTGACTTCCAAGGAATGTCCAAAGTCTTTGATACAACCGGGCTCATCTCTAAAAATCAGTTTGTATTTTATCAATATTTTTTTTAATTTATTAATTTGATTTCCATCTCAATAGTGTTAGAATTTAGTAAGTTTGCTTCATGGTTGGACATACATTCAGAGAAACTGTTGCAGTTTTTTATACTAATTTTCAGTTGTTGTCCCTCAATTTCCTGGTCTGGTTTCAACAATTGGTACTGTGTGGTTGGTATTTTAGCCGTATAAAAAAGGTTAGTTAAGCTTTCTCCTGTTTTGTTGTTTAGCTTCAGAAAGTCGGTTTTGAAATTGATCACGTCCTTATTTTTTGACAAAACATCAACACCGAGGATGCATTCGTTTTTAATATCTGCTGCCAATAGGAAATTCACATCAAAATAATTATCTTTTAATTTTAGGGTTATAAATATTTGTTTGTTTATACAAGCGCTCTTTTTACATGTTACAGAAAAATAGAGTGTTCTACGAGCCCAATACTTCGCCCTACTCTTAAGCTACCTTGTTTCAAGGGTACCGGCTCGACAACCACCACTGCCTTCTCTCTCTGGTGGATCGTTGCTCTAATGAGTTTCTCACTACACGAAGGGATTGCGATTCGAGCAGGGCTGGTAATTTCTAGCCCCTTGGTCTCATCGTGCTTGTCGGGTTGTTCGCGGGATCCCGGGGTCTCTACTGCTTTGTTCGCGGCCTGCTGGTTTCCGCGTTTGGCCCTCTTTTCCCTCTTCTGTTGATGCTTTCTTTCTTGGGCATGGATTAGGTCGGACATGGATCCATCCTTTGGAATTGGCTCCTCCTGCGTCGTTTCCCTTGTACTTCTCCCTTTCGCTTCTAAGGAATTTATTGCCACTCCCAACTGGTGAAGGGGATGTACGTTGACTGGTTGCTTCTCAAAACTCAGGCCAGCGTCAGGCGGCGTCACTATCACCTCCCGGTTACGAATATCCAGTTTGGCTCCTAGCTTTTCTAGCAAATCCAAACCTATGATTCCGTCTCCGGGCAAGTTCACGCTGATTATCATCACCTGATGTTTCACTTCCAGGCCGTCTACTTGGCACATCAACTCTTGTACCCCCAAAATACGCAGAGCCTGTCCTGTTACTCCTCTAACTCGGACACTGGCGGGCCTTAATTGAACTCCCGGAAGCGCTGTGCGAATTAGCGTCACTTCGGCCCCCGTGTCTACTATCATGTGGTGGAGATATCCCCCAATTAGCATGTCCAGTTTTATCAATTTACCTACTCCGGCTCCCACCCCTGTAAGCCATTTCTCATCCACAGGCTTGGGTTTCTCCGGCCCAGACGGGGGGTGACCGTCGGGTCTTAAGCATTTGGGGGGCCCCTGCACGGGGTTCAATTTCTTTTCGGCGGGCAGCTGCTGGGATCTGCACTGGTTCGCTATATGCCCTTGCCGTCCACACCTGTAGCAAGTTACCCTTTCTCTGGGGCCCGGGTTATTGCTTACTCCTTTAGCCGGTGGTGGCATTCTGCATCCCCTTGCGTAATGTCCTAACTCTCCACACCGATAGCAACGCTGAGAATCGGATTTCCCTAGTCTCGAGGGAAGCGCCTTTTGAATCGCGCTGATACAAGCGTCTTCGATCTGTTCCCTTAAGCTAAACACCGCTCCCGCTCCCCGTGCCGAGGCCTGGTCCTCGTTTCTGGCGATAGGATCCACTGAGCTTCTATACCTATTTCTCTCACTCTCTCGTTGCTGCTCATGGCAGGGGCCGGACCTGCCCCCTGCCTCTTCCAACACATATACGTTCTTTCCCCGTTGATGCTCTTGCAAGGCTTGTTCTACATCTAACGCCAATCTCACTGCATTCTTCAGTGTATCTGGGCGTCCGAACAACACCTGTTTTCCCACCTCACCCGAGAGTCCCCTCATGAACGCTTCTAGCACTTTTCTCTCTACTTCCCGCGCCCACCACTTTGCTTCATTCCCAGATAGATCGGACCTGGTCATTTTCCCCCCCAAGGAAATGCATCTGTCCGAAAATTCTTGGATCCCCTCTTTTGGCTGTTGACTCGTCTCCTGCAAAATTCTTCCATAATATTCAAAAGTATGTGGATCTCCAAACCTTTCTCGCAGTGCGTCTGCAAACTTCTTAAAGCTGACAATACCCTTTAATTCCTCATTTCCTCTGACAAAGGCGGCTGCCGGGCCCTGTAACTTGAGCCTACAAATCCGAACTCGGTCAACGTCCTCCCAAGCTCCACAAGCTGCTACTTCCTCCACATACTCTAGGAATTCGTCAACCGGCCTGGCACTCGCCTCCCCTCCCCACGTCTTGATCAGACCCTGCAAGGACAAATCCTTCCTTGGTGGCTTAGGTGTCCCTCCTTCCTTTATCTCTGTCCGGCTAGCTTCGAGTTCATTTTTCAACTTTTCTTCCGACTGGGCCAAAGCCAGGTTAGCCTTCTCTAATTCTTCTATCCTCTGTCGGAGGTTACTTTCAACCGACATTTTAAAAGGGATTTATCAAAAAAAAATTTTTTTTTTTTTTTTTGAAATAAAAGTTTATCCCGGATTAGTGGATTTTCTTGCAATCCACCCCACACCTGACACCACTTGTAAACCCCGACTTTCTCTCTCTTCCTCCTCCCCCTAAATGTTTACAGGAATCTGGGGGAAAATATTAATGCCAGGAGAGGGCATTACCCAAGGACAGGGGAACCTGAAATATTACAGGGAATTGACATATCTAGGGGAAGACATTTAGATGACCGACATTTATTAAATGATAATAAACCAATAGCATTTGATAAAAAAACAAAAAAAAAATCCTTAAGCTATTTGATAAAAAAAAAAATACTTAAACTATTTGATAAAAAAAATAATTAAACTATTTGATAAAAAAATAAGTAAACTATTTGAGAGAAAAATTACTTAAACTATTGGACAGAAAAATACTTAAACTTTACTAAACTTGAAACTTGTAAACCAGAGTTTTATTAACTTAAAGTTTGCTGATCGAAGAATGAGAACAAAATAAATACATCACTGTCCGTGTTTATCTATACGTATGCATAGTTTGGTGTTATTTGGTGTAAACTGATGAACGACGTAAACAAACAACATAAACCCTCGGTACGTGGAAGCTACGTCCAACGAGGTTACCTGTCGTAGCTAGATAGTGGATTAGTCAATCAGCTGTGAGGTTCCAGGTGGAGGGAATCGGTGAGTCGATGATCGATATGCTCATATCCATACTAGTTCCAAGTCAAATCTCCAACCAGAGGTGCTCCCCATAAACCATAGGCCGATAAGGTGGTGAGATGAGGGGGGGGGCGCTCCGGCGGGTGTTGGCCAACCCAGCTCTGGATACACACACTGACTGCAAGCGACTGATCCCGGTGCTCCGTCCTTTTAATCCTCTATAAAGGATGTAGGGTCTTACGGGGCCTCGGAGGCGTCCCGCACCGTTATTTGTTTTGTTTACTTTCCAGCATATTTCCCATAAAACAAAATCAATACACTCACATTTGAAACACAAAGATATTCTTAGAACATTTATAATATTATCAATAATTATCAATTCTTTATATAAAACTAACCAAATACAAAAAAAATATTTATCTCTAATTTACACTTTTTTTTTTTTTTTTTTTTTATCATAAATTTTACGAGGGTACTTTGTTAGATAATTACTTGTCAGCGCAAGACCCCTTATTCGGCTTAAACAATGACTGATAATTTTTTCCTTCAATAACTAAAATAAACGAATTACAGGCGTAAACAATCGCTAATTTACATTGGCTATAAAAGTCTATCGGTCACAATATTAAATTTATAACAACATTATCACATGTGATTAAATGGATAAAATACGATTAAACAGAAAGTCTTGAGAATGCCCATGCCCCAAATACAACCTTATAATCGAGTTCGTATCATCCACAGTTGATGACATAGATAAGAACAAGCCAATAGAAACGAGGAATGGTAATAGCAACAATGAAGCAGGAAATAACAGGCCATGACAAACTAAACAGTCGTAACTTTAATTATCCTTTTTATTATTTGATTTATATTGGTAACGCCAACAAAATAGAAAGGAATGAGCAGAATGTGAGTTAAATATTAAGTCCAGCGAGGCTGGTGTTAATTTGAGAAAATCGGAAATACATATTCTATTCAAATTTTTAAATGAAAAATTTGAAGAAAATTCCAAAAAAAAAAATTATGAACAATCAAGACATATATTTGATAAAATAAATGAAAAATTTAGGAGATAAATTTGAAGAAAGTCCTAAAAAATTAAATGAAGAAAGTAATTAATTGGACAATAAAATAAAAATAGTTTAAAACTTCTATTAAAGTATAGTTTGAAAAATTTTCAAACAGAAAATGTAAACAAATCTAAGGAAATTGATAATAGTTTTGAAACATTCAAAAACGATATTAGAAATGAATGTAATCAGAAAGATAATAGAATAAATGGTAAAATTGTGATTTTAGAACAAAAACAATTTGAGGTGTTCGGTAAATTGTGTGTTAAGATTAAGCAAAACCACCAAAATATAGGGGGGCATCCGGAACATGTGGTAGCACATTGTTCAATTTTTTTTGGTTTCATAACAATGGAAAAAATTGAATTACGGTACTTTAGGGAAATTAGGAAAATTTCCCATACGGGTTTATTTCAAAATTAAAAAATAAAATCGTGAATGTAACAGATTGGGAAACCAAATTGAATGCATAAAATCCTGTTTGTATGGTCCAGCGTATTGCTGGTATCTGATAAATGAAAAAAAATTTTGAAAATATCAACAATTTTGAGAGAGTTTTTAAACAGTAATGGTGGAAAGTCCTATCAAGAATATATATTAGGAGTCTTAAATGGAGACTATAGGAACATTGACAATAAAGACCCGACCAAGTATTTAACGCATTTTACAGCAAATTTCTAAACGAAACCACTTTATGTAGAATGCTAAGCAGACACTTCGGAAATCAGGTGTATGAGTTATGCATTATTAGGAAGGTAGAGAACATCTCCGAACTGTTTCAAGTTGTAAATATGATTTCCAAACTGTCTATCATCGATGATTTCAAAAAGGAAAATTCAAACAATAGATTGAATAATAAAAATATGGGAAATTTAAGTAGGTCTGTTAATGATTTAGATAGGAAAGAGATATGAATCTCAGGAAATTGGTGAGGATGCAAATGATGGTCAGATGTCAGTACAGGAACATACACTTGAGTCTAAAAATAGTGAGGTGACAAATATGCATGAGGACCGAATAGTAAATGAAGGAAACTCTAATAATCATATATATGATAAGTTTACTCTATTTTCCTATGAGGATTTTATGTTAAATAACATGTTTAAAGACAACATTTAATTAGAATTAAATAAACCAATAATAAAAAAGAAATTCCTTTCCCCTATCATAAATGTAAATTTTGGAAAAATAAATTGCAAAGAATTGATAGCGGAGCGGAAGTATCCATTTTAAAAAAATCATATTTTGATAAAAATAAACAAACTTTCAGAGAATTTAAAACACTCCCTATCATAAAAACTAACATAAAGAGAGCTACTTTCGGTAGTCTGGGCAACCAAGCATTTTAGGTGCTATCTGTTGGGTCGAAAGTTTACACTTGTCACTGACCACGCTGCACTTAAATGGATGCTGTCCCTAAGAGACCCGTCCTCACGCTTGATGAGGTGGGCTCTCAGACTCGAGGAATTCGAGTATCAGGTCGTCCACAAACCAGGGAAGAAGCATACCAACGCGGACTCCCTGAGTAGGGCCGTAGCGGGTATAAGGACGTTCGACGAAGGAGCCCAACGGGTTCTTTGGAAAAGAGGGCAGGAACAGGACGAAGAATGCCAGAGATGGGTCAAAAATAACCCACGAGGGTTACGGACGGGGGCGGATGGGATAATACACTACGGAATAAGTGATGACCCAAATCAATGGAAAATTTTGGTTCCACTAGATCGCCGGCAACAGATCATGGAGGAACACCATAGTCGGCCATGGGCGGGACATCCGGGAAGAGAACGTACCCAGGAATTGATAAAGAGTAAGTACTATTGGCCCTCGATGGGGAAAGATATAGAAGAGTTCGTTAAGGGGTGCCACTCGTGTGCTCAGAGAAAGACCCCCCCTGGGTTAACAGTTCCTCTAGAGGCCCCCTTCTTTCCCAAGGAGCCATTCGAAATGGTTTCCCTGGATATCGTGGGGCCGTTCCCAAAGAGTAGCCGCGGGAATAAATACTTGTTAACTTTTATAGACCACTTCAGCCGATACACTGAAGCTGAACCTATAAGAGAACAGACGGCGGACGAGACCGCTCGGGTTTTTGTCGAGCGTATAATCACCAGACATGGGACTCCAAAGAAACTACTGACTGATCAAGGCAGGAATTTCGTGTCAGCGTTGTTCAAATCCGTGTGCAAGGGCTTAGGTATACAAAAACTCCAAACCACCCCCTACCATCCCCAGAGTAATGGAATGCTGGAACGCTTTCATCGTACACTGGGAGATTCCATGGCTCACTTTGCCAGAAAAGATGGGCGAGATTGGGACCGGTGGGTCCCCTATTCACTAATGGCTTATCGCTCCATACCACATTCTGCCACGGGATTTTCGCCGAACTTCCTGTTATATGGCAGAGAGCTCCGCACTCCGGAAGGGGAATGGATAGAGCCTG
The DNA here is from genome assembly GCA_930367205.1 of Acanthosoma haemorrhoidale. Lineage (NCBI taxonomy): Eukaryota > Metazoa > Arthropoda > Insecta > Hemiptera > Acanthosomatidae > Acanthosoma > Acanthosoma haemorrhoidale. The sequence goes on from OV884009.1 coordinate 44,581,204, forward strand.
TGGAAGCGTTGGAAAACGCCTTAACACAAGATGAAGCTGCAAGGATTAGGGTTCGTGTAGAACAGGCCTACGAAGAAGCCCGTGAAAGGATTAAGAAAACTTGGGCTCGCAGAACCGCGGCGGTTAACCAAGATAGGAGATCCCGAACTTTCACCGAGGGCGACGCGGTATACCTACATGTACCCGCGGTAAAACCAGGAAATTTAAAAAAATTTCATTGCCCTTGGACGGGACCATGGATAATAGTCAAGAAATGCAGTGCGGTAACCTATGCAATCAGAAATGAAACCGGCGGGACCCAGGTAGTTCACGTGAACCGCTTGAAACCGGCTTTTAACAGTGGTCTCGAAACGGAGTATCCAAAGGAGCAACAGTCTGAATCGGAAGATGACGATGACGAAGTAAGGGATAAGGAAAGAGACCAGGAGGACTTCTGGCCGATCCCCCTAACCGACTCTGACGAGGAGGGAGAGCCCCATCCTAGAGAAAGGGCCATTGGGAACGATTCCCTATTGGCCACTAGCTCGCCAAGGAGGGATGTAGTGGCTCCAAGCTGGTGGCCTGAGGGCGAAGCGGAGGGGCGACCGAGTATTATCCGTACGGATGAAGATGTTTCATCGAGCGAAAAGGAGCCCACCCGCCCGGTTACCCCGTTGGTGAACACATCGGAGGTCTCGGGAGAGACCTCGGTGGAAGATGACAGTACCAACTATCGAGACCCGACTTGGGAGGCGGATAGTACAGAGGCACCGATGTTGCCGCGCAGTCCCTACTTATTGAGAAATAATCGCCGGTCTAGCCGGGGAGGGAGAAACAAAGAGTGAGGGTGTCAGTGCGTGTCACGAGAAAGAAAAGTGTTGACCTAGGGTCAACACTTTTGGAAAACGGGGAGTGTTGTGACCGATAGACTTTTATAGCCAATGTAAATTAGCGATTGTTTACGCCTGTAATTCGTTTATTTTAGTTATTGAAGGAAAAAATTATCAGTCATTGTTTAAGCCGAATAAGGGGTCTTGCGCTGACAAGTAATTATCTAACAAAGTACCCTCGTAAAATTTATGATAAAAAAAAAAAAAAAAAAAAAAAAAAAAAAAGTGTAAATTAGAGATAAATATTTTTTTTGTATTTGGTTAGTTTTATATAAAGAATTAATAATTATTGATAATATTATAAATGTTCTAAGAATATCTTTGTGTTTCAAATGTGAGTGTATTGATTTTGTTTTATGGGAAATATGCTGGAAAGTAAACAAAACAAATAACGGTGCGGGACGCCTCCGAGGCCCCGTAAGACCCTACATCCTTTATAGAGGATTAAAAGGACGGAGCACCGGGATCAGTCGCTTGCAGTCAGTGTGTGTATCCAGAGCTGGGTTGGCCAACACCCGCCGGAGCGCCCCCCCCCCCCTCATCTCACCACCTTATCGGCCTATGGTTTATGGGGAGCACCTCTGGTTGGAGATTTGACTTGGAACTAGTATGGATATGAGCATATCGATCATCGACTCACCGATTCCCTCCACCTGGAACCTCACAGCTGATTGACTAATCCACTATCTAGCTACGACAGGTAACCTCGTTGGACGTAGCTTCCACGTACCGAGGGTTTATGTTGTTTGTTTACGTCGTTCATCAGTTTACACCAAATAACACCAAACTATGCATACGTATAGATAAACACGGACAGTGATGTATTTATTTTGTTCTCATTCTTCGATCAGCAAACTTTAAGTTAATAAAACTCTGGTTTACAAGTTTCAAGTTTAGTAAAGTTTAAGTATTTTTCTGTCCAATAGTTTAAGTAATTTTTCTCTCAAATAGTTTACTTATTTTTTTATCAAATAGTTTAATTATTTTTTTTATCAAATAGTTTAAGTATTTTTTTTTTTATCAAATAGCTTAAGGATTTTTTTTTGTTTTTTTATCAAATGCTATTGGTTTATTATCATTTAATAAATGTCGGTCATCTAAATGTCTTCCCCTAGATATGTCAATTCCCTGTAATATTTCAGGTTCCCCTGTCCTTGGGTAATGCCCTCTCCTGGCATTAATATTTTCCCCCAGATTCCTGTAAACATTTAGGGGGAGGAGGAAGAGAGAGAAAGTCGGGGTTTACAATATAAAAATCCTTTTCCTAATATAATGACCAGATTTTATCTTATCCTATTAATTAAATCAATCATACAGCAACACTACACCGATAACCGACCGATGCTAGACTATCTATTTGTTTTAATAAATTATTTGTTATAGGCAAAAGTCTCGGCCAGGATTTTTGTTTCTGTCTCTCAGGAACATTTATAAATGTTCCCCGAGATAATTATGCAATTTTTTATTTCTTATGGGTTTTGGGTGTTTGATCCCTTTCAAATTGGGTAATCTACTTTTCCTAATATTGTTAATTTTTGAATTTAAACTTGGATGGGTTAACTTTTTCAATCAGGTCAAGATTATGATTTACTTCTCTTTGGGGATCTGGTTCGAAACCTTTTTCAAAATCAATTTTGCCGATTTGCCTTCCAAATTTTTTTTAATTACTATTATTTTATCAACTCAATTAGCTATCAACACAATCGATTGTCCCCATTTCAATATCAATACATTTATCTGTGACCAGTTCCACGATTAGTTTATCTTTCTTTTTACGTCCGATTTTTTTAGAATTTTTGTTCATTTATTTAAATCCTTCATCTAATGTTTCACTCATTAATCCTTCATTGTTTAACAATTTAAAAAGCATCTGCATTTCTGATTCTTTCCACGAGTTCACACTGGCATTACTGGTCTTAACCACTTTAGTGGATTCTTCACATAAAAGAACATTTGTTTCCATTTTCTCCCTGTTAAAATTATAAATCAAATAATTACTACTCAGGAAAGATAAAGTTATGAATGTTTAATTTGTCTTGGCTAATCTATTTTACCGTTAACACTAACTATCTTATAAACTAACACTTTATTTTCAAAAACATGGATAGCGGTCCTAACTGTCTTTAACGTAGGAGCTGTAAATGATTTTGTATTCACTGTTCTCCATTGAAATACTTACAGGTGCCGGGGTCAGCTCGTCAATTGGAGAAGTCTTTCATCTGCGTCGATAAGAGAAGTCTTTCATCGGCGTCGATAAGAGAAGTCTTTCATCTGCGTCGATAAGAGAAGTCTTTCATCGGCGTCGATAAGAGAAGTCTTTCATCTGCGTCGATAAGAGAAGTCTTTCATCGGCGTCGATAAGAGAAGTCTTTCATCTGCGTCGATAAGAGAAGTCTTTCATCTGTGTCAATAAGAGAAGTCTTTCATCTGCGCCAATAAGAGAAGTCTTTCATCTGCATCAATGTGTCCTTCTTCTATGCATCTTCCACTTACCTGCCCAACACCCTTCAAAAGAGGAATATGAAGGGATCTCACCCCTTAATGCTTCCAACTCTTAGCCATGCCTGGCCGCATACCTTCTCAAATGTCTAAGCACTCCTTCCTTGTCTGCCGTCCATACCAGAAAAGGCCGTCTTCATCTCACATAAACCTTATTTCGTTATTTCCCCCTTTGTTTACGCGGGAGGATTACCGCGAGAGATTTTGATTTATCTGTAGGGGAAATAGCTCTGGGAGGTGCTGCGCTCTGGCAAGCCAATTCTACAAGTAATACAAGGAAACCGTTTTGGGGAGTAATTGGTCATTGCGTTCTATTAGTTTGAAGAGGCTGGATCTGTGCTCCGATCGAGTGGGGTGTTTGCCAGAACCAGCAAAAGTTATTCCCGGGTTTTTTTTATTTTCAAATTTTGCCGATGGTTGGTGCATGGTTTTATTTTCCGTTATAGTTATAGTTTTTCATATGGGTAAAACGATCCTTTCATCGCCAACCACTGGGGAAGAATTGTTCGCTGCTTCTGAATTCTTGGCGTGGTCATCAGGTGGATTCGGGCTTGTTCTAGACTTTCTTTATCCTTTCCTATCCCTCATATTCCTCCTAGAAGCCGAACCGCTCGAGAAAGAAGCTATCAGACCCCAGGTAAGTGTGAACAGTTTTTCGTTATTGGGGGTTTTGAGAGGACGAATAAATATTTGGGTTTTCGATCGTTTGGAAAGCCGATTGATAGTTTGAAATTCTCAGATTCAATTATTTTATTGATTTAAATAAATTTTTAAACTTTTGCTAATTAATTACAGTCCACTGGCTAAACCATTTGGCCTCCTAAACCGGATTCAAACCGATTTTGGAAAAAAAAAAAAAAATTGTTTTTGTTCTTTTCCGTGTTTATGTATTGATTATATTGAAAGTTCGTTGTTTCAATTAATTAAAATACAGTTCCTGATTGAAAGGAGTTCGAAGATGGTTATTGGAAAAATACGATAGTATTATTATGAACTAAATTGGAAAATTAATTTAATTTAAAAAAGTTAGCGACAATCAACTGGCTGGAACTGGTTTCGCGTAAGCCCGGCATATTTTATCCCGATTTGGTGGGATATTTATATTTCTAAGTTTTTTTTGTTTGTTTCGTTTGGTAAAATTATTGCTCAAATTAAAGTAGAAATTATTTATTCTAGATTGCTAATGGTTGATAAGTTAGAATTGATATAAATAAATTTCATTGAGACAGTTTTAATTTTGCTACAGTTCAAACTCGTAAAGTTTTAACAATTTTTCTACCCGTCATCCCTTTATATTAACAAGTTTGAGGTTCAGGGTCCAACCGAGGAATTCAATCTCCGGATTGCCCTTTCAACTGATAAGAAAATACCAATAAGGTTATTATTTCTAACTCTAGTGGATTTATGGTTTTCCTTTTATTCGTTTTTTATTTTATTTTTATTTCCGTATTTGTTTGAATAGTTTATTGGAACTGGTTCGATTAGGAATTGTTCAATAAGGTGGCTTTAATTAATAATATAGACAAATCCAATTTGACCGTTTAATTTTGTTGATTTGTTGGCTACTCATTTTTGAAAATGAGCGAGAAAAGGGGTATTGAATCGTCTTTAAAAATTTATAAAGCAAAACAAATAAAACTTTTTCAGCGCATTCAAAGAATTTATGATCTGTCGAAAGGCATTGCGGATAAAAAAGTTTTACAGCAATTTGAAACTACTTACCGTCTAATACCAAAAACCTTGACCGAATATGACGAAGTAGAATTCAAAATTAATGAATTAGAGTTGGAGTTGGATTCGGAATTTACTCCGACCTTTAACGATTCCCATATGGAGATGATTGAGTACATTGAAGAGATGGCTGAGAGCCTTGCGACGAAGAAAAAAGTGGCCGCTACTACCGCGGTTCCTGAAACTCTTTTACCAACCCTGGCGACGAACAAAATTGAAGTACACCTTCCAAAATTAGAGTTACCTTGTTTTAGAGGGGATCAAACGCAATGGTCGGTCTTTTATGAAATGTTTAAATCGTTAGTACATGAAAATAAATCGTTGACCGATCAACATAGAGTTCAATATTTAGTATCAAAGCTTGGTGGGGAAGCCTCGAATATTTGTAAGCACCTGCCACCAGTGGCGGCAAATTACCCAGTGATTTGGGACGCGTTACAGAAACGTTACAATGACCCTAGAGCTCAAGCAGATACCTATTTAGAGCAAATTTTTGAATTCAAACCATTAAAGTCAGAATCAAGGGGGAGTTTAAGCTCAGTATTGGATAAATTTTGTGGGCCCATAACAGCCCTTAAAAGATTAAACACCGGAAATTTGGCTGATTCGATATTTTTAAATCGTGGTTTGAAAATTTTAGACCCCGTGTCCCGCCGGGCGTTCGAAGCCGCGGTTCGCGAAAAGGATATTCCTACTTATGAGGATTTTGTAACATTCGTCGAGAAACAAATTAAAACCCTTCCTTGGGAATATAACTCAATGTCAACGACCAGATCGGAAAAACCGATAAAAAATTACAGACCAAAGGTTTTTGTAACTCAGTCGGGAGGAAGTACTAGCGATGGTCTTGATAAAACTACACATTGCTTGAAATGCAATCAGGGATCTCATCAATTAGTTGATTGTAAAGGATTTTTGAAAATGTCTCCTTGGGATAGATTTCGTTTTATTAAACAAAAGGCATGTTGTTTAAAGTGTTTTTCTTCTAACCATTTAGCACCTAATTGTAAAAAAGGGAATCCCTGTTCACAATGTAATAAGCCCCATCATTCGCTGTTACATTTTGAGTTTTCAAAGAATCCCCAAGACCGTGTAAATTCGGGGGCGGAGGGTCAGCAGAATTCCTCGATCAACTGCTGTTCGATGGCGAATTGTAAAGATCGTTTTTCCGCCCAGCGTTCTTCTATGGTTTTGCTGTCTACTGCGGTAGTAACTATGCAAAATGGCGGGGGAAAACTGCATGATGCGCGGTTTTTGATTGATTCGGGCAGTCAGTGCCATTTTCTAACGGCGAAAACATGCCGAAAACTTAAATTGCCTATTTCGCCTTTAAAAACATCGGTAGTAGGTTTTGGAGGAGCAGTCAATCCGGTTCTAGGGAAGACAGTTTGTAGTTTCAGTTCGAGGATCAATCCGAATATTTCATTTACGATCGAGCCTTTAGTGGTCGATAAGATTGTCGAGAAATTGCCGGCTAGGGAAATTGATCGATCTCAGCTGTCTTATCTATTAAATCTGGAACTTGCAGATGAGACATTTCATTTACCGGGTGATATTGATGGAATCATAGGGGCTGAGCTGGTGCCTCATTTATTGAAAGAAAATAAATACAGAGGAAAACCTCTTCAGTTGATGGCAGTGGATAGTGTTTTGGGTTACATTTTGATGGGAAAAGCCCCAGTTTTGGACCTAACATCCGAGAGTAATAATTGTATGTCTGTTTGCCGTTCATCATTGGACAGTTTGGTGCGACGGTTTTGGGAAATTGAAGAGGTCCCAAACTTAATTACTTCTCTTTCGCCCGGAGAATCAGAATGTGAGAATATTTTTAAATCTTCGGTGCGTCGTTTGGTATCAGGACGGTTTGTTGTGTCGTTGCCTTTCCAGGAGCATCCCGATCGGTTGGGAGATTCATTTGAGATGGCCAAACGAAGATTTATGAACCTAGAAAAGCGCTTAGATCGCTGCCCGGAAAGTCGAGTATTATATCACGAGGTAATGTTGGACTATTTACAGCAAGGGCACATGTCATTGGTAACAAATCCGATGGATAAACATGGCTATTACATACCACATCATGGTATATTAAAGCCTGGTAGTTCGAGCACGCCTCTAAGAATAGTGTTTGATGCCAGTGCAAAAACTACGGCTCATTTGTCATTAAATGACGTTTTACATGTGGGTCCAAAATTACAAACGGATATCTTCGTATTACTATTGCACTTCCGTTTATTTTCAATAGCATTGACGGCAGATATTAAACAAATGTATCGGCAAATTCTGATTGATGACTCTCACCGAAGATTCCAACGGGTATTATGGAGATTTTCGTCAGAGGATCCAGTGGAGATCTACGAATTAAATTGTGTAGTGTTTGGCATCACCTCGTCACCTTATTTGGCTCTTCGAACTGTTCGTCAATTGGTCGAAGAAGAAGGAAAAAATTTCCCGGCTACCAAAGATCGAATTCCACAGGATATGTATATGGACGATCTTATCACTTCCGTCCCCTCGTTGCAAGATGCTGAACGACTTTATCAGCAAACAAAAAGGTTATTCAAAATGGAGGTTTTCAGTTTACCAAATGGGCCTCTAATTCTTCCGAAATGCTCACTCTTTTCCCCGACGAGGATAAATCCTTTTCGACAAAGGATTTTGAAACGGGCACTTCTTTAGCGGTTTTGGGTCTTGAGTGGCAACCCAGCACAGATATTTTTTGCTTTCGGGTCAGTCACGAACATAAAGCCGGCACAAAACGAAATATCCTTTCGTCAGTTGCAAGAATTTTCGACCCCTTGGGACTACTGGCCCCCCTGACTTTATTTCTCAAGTGCCTGATTAAGGAACTGTGGCGTTTGGGTTTGGACTGGGATCAGGTTCCACCAGCTTCTATTAAAATTCAGTGGGAACGTTGTCAAGGGGAATTGGTAGTTTTGTCGAATCTTTCTATTCCGAGACACATTGGAGTGTTGGTTGGTTCGCGAGTTGCGTTGGTTGGGTTTTGTGACGCCTCCGAGATGGGTTATGGAGCCGTGATTTATTTAAAGGGCCTGACGGGAGAGGAAACTGTCAAGGTTTCTTTATTATGTGCAAAATCTAAAGTAGCTCCATCCAAGGTCCTGACTATTCCCCGCTTAGAGCTTTGTGCCGCCCTTTTGTTGGCAAATCTGCTGCAGGCTACAGCATCTACTCTTCGCACACGCTGTAACGTTGAGCGTGTTGTTGCACTGTCTGATTCAACGGTAGCTTTGCATTGGATTAAAGCTGCACCGTCCAGATGGCAGACGTTTGTAGCTCATCGGGTGTCTAAAATCCAAGATTGTGGCATCGATAGTTGGATGCATGTATCAGGCACTGAGAATCCTGCGGATTGCCTGTCCAGGGGCTTAGCGCCATGCGAGCTCGTTGATCATACCCTATGGTGGAATGGACCGCTTTGGCTGGGTTCGGAAGAAACTTGCTGGCCCGTTAAATTAGACTTGGAGGAGCTGGAAAGCCCTCCGGAAATTAAAAGTAGCAACATTTTAACAGTGGCGCGATCAGAAAAAATGGAAGAAAACTCCATTTGTGCTCTTGTTGATCGTTGCTCAAGCTACCTACGGTTATTACGAACGATGGTGCTAGTTTTAAAGTTTGTGAAAATATTACCAAACCAAATGAGAGTAGGGGAAAGGGAGTTAGACACAGCGGAAATTTATCTGTGTAGAGTGATCCAGCTACTTCATTTTACACGAGAATTCGATAGATTAAAGAAGGGGGAAACTTGTTCACCAAAACTTCAACGTTTATCTCCATTTCTCGACCGTGGAATTATTCGAGTCGGTGGTCGTTTGCAGAATGCTGATATAGGGTTTGATAGTTGTCACCCGATTGTCTTGCCAAAGAAGGACCCCTTTGTTATTCGGTTGATTGATTATTATCATCAGGAAAATTGTCATGCCGGACCCCACCTGTTATTATCGTTAATTAGGCAAAAATTTTGGATTATATCCGCCCGAGAAATAATCAGAAGTCGGATAAGAAAATGTAACCGTTGTTTCAGAGTTCGCCCGTCGGTTGTGCCTCCAAAAATGGGTGACCTCCCTACTTGTAGAGTTACACAATGTAAGCCATTCGAACAAACTGGAGTGGACTACACTGGGCCGATTCGCATTACTATGGCTAGGAGACGAAACCCTTTCATATTTAAGGCGTATATTTGTTTATTTATATGTATGTCGACCAAGGCAGTTCACATTGAACTGGTATCTGACTTGTCTACTCCCATGTTCTTGGCGGCTTTCCGGCGATTTTTGTCGCGCCGTGGTCCATGTAGAATTATATACTCGGATTGCGGGACAAATTTTGTGGGGGCTCATGAGCAATTGTCAAAATGGTTGAATTCTTCCGGGTATCAGGATGCGCTGACTAATCAAATGTCGGAGCATCGAATCGAGTGGAAATTTATTCCACCCGGAGCTCCTCACTTCGGAGGGATCTGGGAAGCTAATGTTAAATCGGTGAAGTCCCACTTATTTTGAGTTATTGGAACCCAGCTTCTGACTTATGAAGAGCTGAACACAGTGTTGGTTCAGATTGAAGCTGTCCTCAATTCGAGGCCCCTTTGCCCCCTAAGTTCTGATCCGCGGGAGCCACTCGCGTTAACCCCTGCTCATTTTTTGAACCTTACTCCACTGAAATATTTTCCTGCTCGAGATGTACAGAACAGCGAAATTAATCGTCTTACCCGCTACGAGCTAGTCGATCAGCTGGTCCGGTCGTTTTGGAATAGGTGGAGAAAAGAGTACCTGCATGAGTTGCAGATTCGACACAAATGGTCAAAGTCCTCTGCTTCGCTCACTGTAGGAACTGTTGTAATCGTGGATCAGCCCAACCTCCTTCCTTTAAAATGGCCAATTGGAGTAGTTGAGGAGGTGTTTCCGGGAACCGATGGGGTCGTGAGAGTGGCACTTGTACGGGTAGCTACGGGTCGGTATAAGAGGCCGGTAACTAAGCTTTACCCTTTGCCGTCACAGTAGTACCAGTATTTTGTTTGTTGATATTATTTTATTTTGTTTTTTTTTGTTTGTTGTATAGTAAGGTCATGTGTTTCTTTGTATGATTTATGATGATGGATAAGTGTTGTTTTTTTTTGTGTGTGTGTATTCGGACCTTATCTGAAAATAACCTTTCAGAGGCGGGGGGATGTTTACGCGGGAGGATTACCGCGAGAGATTTTGATTTATCTGTAGGGGAAATAGCTCTGGGAGGTGCTGCGCTATGGCAAGCCAATTCTACAATTCTACAAGTAATACAAGGAAACCGTTTTGGGGAGTAATTGGCCATTGTGTTCTATTAGTTTGAAGAGGCTGGATCTGTGCTCCGATCGAGTGGGGTGTTTGCCAGAACCAGCAAAAGTTATTCCCGGGTTTTTTTTATTTTCAAATTTTGCCGATGGTTGGTGCATGGTTTTATTTTCCGTTATAGTTATAGTTTTTCATATGGGTAAAACGATCCTTTCATCGCCAACCACTGGGGAAGAATTGTTCGCTGCTTCTGAATTCTTGGCGTGGTCATCAGGTGGATTCGGGCTTGTTCTAGACTTTCTTTATCCTTTCCTATCCCTCATATTCCTCCTAGAAGCCGAACCGCTCGAGAAAGAAGCTATCAGACCCCAGGTAAGTGTGAACAGTTTTTCGTTATTGGGGGTTTTGAGAGGACGAATAAATATTTGGGTTTTCGATCGTTTGGAAAGCCGATTGATAGTTTGAAATTCTCAGATTCAATTATTTTATTGATTTGAATAAATTTTTAAACTTTTGCTAATTAATTACAGTCCACTGGCTAAACCACCCTTCAACCGAGTTCTAGTCATTGTCTGTTCCTATTAGTCTGTGTTCTTATCTCAGCTAACCCTCAATAACAAATTTAATCTTCATGTCTAATTATACTTTATTTATCTAAATAATTTCATGAAATGCTTATTATAGCTAATAAGATAATATGCTTTTATTTTTTTTGGGAGGGGGGAGATCTATTTCTCAAGTGATGTAATGGTGAGGTTTATTTATACGGACTGGGCCGTTTTAGAAGGTACTGGAACAGGGGTAAGCGTACAACAGAGGTAAAATACAGACTAGCTACATTGATGCACACTAAAAAAAAAAGGCTTAGGACAGAAAACATTCTTAACCTTACCTGTGTTCTCTTGTCCTGATGTCGATTCACTATTTTTGTCTGCAATTAATAAAAAATGCATTAGTAAGTTTTTAAGCTTTTTTTAAATAAAAAAAGACTTAATTATTTGTCAAACAAGTAATTAAAAAAAGTAAAATTTACACGAGTTAATTTGATGGAAACTAAAAGTATCAGGCTTACCAACTAGAAGAGATTCTTGACCTGCTCTGACCTCTTCTAATGATAATGTATCAGGTTCATTATCTGCAATCAATAAAATTGGTTAAGTAGGTTTTCAAACTTTGTTAAATAAAAAAATCATTATTTGTCAAACAAGTAATTAAAAAAAGTAAAAGGCTTACCAACTAGAAGAGATTCTTGACCTGCTCTGACCTCTTCTAATGATAATGTATCAGGTCCATTATCTGCAATCAATAAAATTGGTTAAGTAGGTTTTCAAACTTTGTTAAATAAAAAAATCATTATTTGTCAAACAAGTAATTAAAAAAAGTAAAAGGCTTACCAACTAGAAGAGATTCTTGACCTGCTCTGACCTCTTCTAATGATAATGTATCAGTTCCATTATCTGCAATCAATAAAATTGGTTAAGTAGGTTTTCAAACTTTTTAAATAAAAAAAAACAATCATTATTTGTCAAACAAGTAGTAAATATTTTTAGCAGTTGGCGCTTTTTTCAGCCCAGGCTCTAAGAGTAATAAAAAAGTTTGTTCATGTAAACTGTCAAGCTGAGACCAACGTACGCCCTTCTGTTTTCTCATACATGAATTACATATGAATAATAAAACAAGATAAATTAATCGTATGATACCTTTTCATTTAAAAAAATAAATATGTATGATTTAGGGAAGGGTACAGTTTCTTAATGTATTTTCTTAATTTTAGAACAAAAAGGGTGAATTTCCACACAATGTAAATATTTAAAATTGCAGTTTAGCAAAATAAATTATTGGGTTATACAGAAATAATTTCATGTTTAGTGTTAGTTCATGGTCATCATTAATGGAAGAAACTCTTCCACGACCTTTTTTTTCTTCAAGGCAAAAGATACCTCACCAAATTGTTGATGCACTGTTGAAAAGGCACTCACATACACTGCCATCACCTCAAAGTTCATTAATATTCCTGTTCTTTAGGGTCACGTTCCGACCAAGTTGAGTTCATACAAGGAAATAAATAAAATTCAATCTGGAAGAGGTATCATTTACATAAATTTTTCGATTGTTGAACTCACATTGTCAATAAAAAAAATGTTTTTGGAGAGGCTGAAGCTTAAACAACCAAAAATAAAAAATATGCACATGTTAATGTTTCTTTTTTTAAAGTATTAATACTCTGGAAAATTAAATTAATAAATACTATTTTCCTCATTATTTTCTAGTGATCTTTATAAATACATTCACTTCCTTAAAGAGCAACAAAAGAAGTTATTAATATTTTATATTTCCCACCATTTCCAATAATTATAAGTCAAATTTCTGGTAGGATCAGGAATCAAACCTGGATGGATGAGTGATGACCCTGCCAATTTCAATTCTCTTTGCTAGGCTTTAGGTAGACAGAGTCTAGCTGATTTACCTGCTTTTTAACATTATGTCGTTTCCTCTGTCTACCCCCAACCGCCACTGGTGCAATGTTTACACTTATTGTGACAGGCTAGTCCAGGAGAGTTCATAATGGGAAGGTCCTCTTACTCGTGCAGGACTAGCTCAGATGTTATAGCAAAAGTTTTTTTTTTTGAGTTAGCATAGCACAGAACACACCCCATGCTGTGCAGAAATAATTCTCTCTATCCAAATTTCTGTTAATTACCATGCTCATTACTAATAACTAATGTTTTCATACATGAAAAAACAAATCTGATTGACCTTTTTGTTGTTAAATAATGGCATAGAAGCTCCCTTGATACAGAAGAGCAAATAAGTGTTAAATGTTTTGACCAAGCAACCCTTCTCCAATTAAGAGTATGAATAAAATGTATTTATTTGTTGATTAGATGGAACAGTTTAAAAAAAAATGAATATACTTTTCATCGTTTATTTGAACTGTGATTTTAAAGAAATACAATAATAACTATTGCCATTCATATGTACAATCTTTCAAAAAAATAGCATAACTTACAAATATCGGGTTCTTGTCCTGCGATCTTTGGATTCATCATCTCTAAAAAGTATAAAATATTAATATATTATATTCTAATGCTTGTGTTTTTATGATTAATGTTTTAAACATTTATTTTCTCATATTCAGAATACTTACTTCTTGTATATTTCCGGTCTGTAATTTGATATGGGTAACTTAGCTGCTTCATATTTACTAAAATCATTTTAATATGTAATTTTTAATAAAACAAAAAAATTATTCAGAAAACTTATTCTAGTCTTTTTTCCGTTAAGCTAACCAAACGTTTTAATTAAATGTTAAAATATTGTTTTAAACATATATATCTACCCTTCTATATATATATATATACCAAATATTCGCCATGGAAAATTATAATTAAAAATACTTTCATTAGACTTACCACGTTCTGTTTTTACTTTCCCAGTTACAGGCTCTGAAAAAGAGAAAAAAATTACCACTATAAGTCATGGGGAAAATCCTTTCCATTCCCCCATTCTATAACAAATATTTTAAAAAATAAATAATTAATCATTTGTTATACTAAGTGTCGGGAAGTGCAACAATTATATTTAAATTGGTTAGATTTACTATAATTGTCATTTATTATAAAATATGTAAAAAATTTTAAAAATAATAATTTTCACTTATAACTTCATTTTTTTAAAATGTAATTAGTGTAATATATGTCAATATATTATAATATTCAGAATATATTCATAAAGGAAAAAGTGTTCACTAATCAATCCCACTGATGCACTCCCAGTTGCGAACTAACTCTTACCTATAATTAGGTAAAGAAATCCGTAATTTGGTTATCTGTAATTGACAAGCTTAGTTAGTTGAAGTTTTGCACATACAATTTTAACACATTAAGGCTGGAACACATAATTAAAAATTGGTTTTAACACAAATCGATTTACACACCAACTTTAGTCTTAAGTTTGAATTGTAAAGCAAGTCAATCTTCCAGCATGTTAATCTTGTTCAAGTAAATTTTATTTTATTTTATTTCTGGAGGACTCAAATCTGTTGCAAGATATTGTTCGTCTTATTAATAATAGTTAACACATTAAAGTAACTGTAATAGTAGTATCCAATAAATTAAAATAGACAGAAGTAATAGACAGTGGATTAGAAATAAACCCCCTTTTTAAACATAAATACCCCATTGATAGAAGACTCGACCATTTTACAAACATAAATCAAACTGCTAATAATGCATCTATCCCAAAAACAATGGCCAAGCTCCTATGAAAATATTCCACTTGCTATTACATGCCTCATAAAATTAAAAATTTCTTACATATTTGGTTTTTATAAAAGTTCTTGGGCATAAAACCAGTTTATTTCAAAAATTAATATACTTAATTAATAATTACAATTAATATACTAGTGTATTTAAAGCCTCTTTGAACCCACTAATCCTTGTGTGGTCATGTACAAATCATGGCTTACACTTTCCAAATATTTTATCAACATCAACAACTGAAGGGACACCTGATCGAAGCACATATTGAAGACCAATATTTCCAGCATTGAAGTGTTTAAACCAAAGCGCTGACACATTTCGATGAAGCACCCAAACACATCTCTTCGACAACCGCCTTTTTTCAAGTAGTGTCTTAAAAGACAGTAAATCATAATTTTTTCTTTGGACATTCTCGTCACAATTTATAATAATAAATGAACGAGTTGAACATTTTGCTTGTGTTGATAAAGTTTGAAGATAATTATTTGTTACTAATTTAGATTTCTATTCTAGTGTCTCCTCAGCTGCCGTTAAATGTTACCATGTAAGGTCAGGTGCAGTCAATCCATGTATCAGTTGGCTTGGCTGTCTAGAATTTTTTACGTTTGCGTGAAGGGTATGACTTCATACATAAAATGGTACACTATCTTCTTAAGTCTTAGAACTTTTGGTTGAAAAATCTATATAGTTTTGATGTAATTTATCCAAATTGGTTTCAGTAGTAGTTTCTAAGTCAATAGCTACTATTTAATGATCCAATAGTTTTACCCAGTGAGTGAGTGTTGTTTCTTTATAGTGAGCGGTTTCCTTGTCAGTCTGTTATTAAGTCTAAGTCTCAAGTATTTTAACTGTGTCTGTGTCAAAAGTTGGCTGTCAAAATGTGTAAAGATTTAGTAGTAATAATTAAAATTCCCAAAATCTCTGTAATTTTAAATACTGACAACTATTCCAGGCTTGGATCTGAGCCAATGTGTTATTTATTGAGATAACAATTTAAATATTAAACTAATTTAATTTAGAATAGAAACAAACTGACAATGAGTTATATTTTTATGATAATTTACCATTTTATTCACCATGGGGTAATAAATACCCTGTATGCCCCATATATGAAAATAGCACAGTAACAAAAACTAATATCAACTTTAACTATGGTTTAAGTTGTACAAAAGATATCACTTTAAATTTTTAAAAGCATGTTTATCTAGTGACTGATAAAACCATATGGGTTGGCTAGGCTTGGTATAGATGGAGGCATGCACGTTCGGTATGGTATAGATGTAAAAAATGCACACAATCTACAATAATTTGAGACTTAACCACAGTAGAACTTCTTAAACAATTTGTAGTAAAATCTACTCCGAATATTATTAAGAAATCATTGATGACGTCGGTTATTAGTGTGAGTAATTTAAATCAGTTAGCTTTGGAATAACTGTGGTGTGTCATTCAAGTTCCATTAAAAAATGTTATTCAATTTTGAAAATTCTAAATACCAATTACAATTTTCGCATACTATATTTATGTATGAATGCATAAAATATGAATTATTAATATAAAAACAGTATTTGATTAATTAACAAAAAAAAGTGCGTGCAAATAAATTAGAAATACTGCTTAACAATAAACAACGGAGACCCTTAACTATAACGGGACACCGTTCACCATATTTCCACAAAACTTAAAATAATTGGTTATCAACCTAATCATAGGTTTGCGATCAAGTGGATAAAACGGGGTTACTAACCTGAGGAGCGGAAATTGTCTGTAAACCATGTCCAAAAGATTCTGATTCCTTCGGCTACGGGTTTCGTGAAGACCTCCAACATTTTGGACCAAGTACTGAGACGCCAATGAGTGGAAGGGGTAGGTGCAATCCCCACCTCTGGGGCTAGTCAACTCCAGAAATTCGTGGGAAAACACCTCGAGGTGGAACTAATTGCATTAAAAATGGCTCTTGTTCTAAATATTAGGGAACATGCTCCTAATCAACATGCTAAAAATATACATCCGTGCTGTCGTGCAGAATGCGTTTTTTTGGCCACCATCATGAAAAAATATCCTCAAAACAAATCCTGTGGTGTGTGTAAAAGTAAAATGTTTACAAAGATAAAATAGGGGGGTCAGAAAGAGAGATATATGAATAAACTTGTGGTCTGTGGTGTGAAAGTGAGCCTGAAGGCTACGAATCCCTACTTAACAATACCCTTCCGGTCAAATCTTTTATTTCTAATTTATTTTATTTACAATTGTAGGCAGTGGCGTAACTATATCATCTGGGGCCCGTGGCAAATTCCTTTAATGGGGGCCCTATCATTAAGCTTTATTATACTTACGAGTAGTTTAGTTACCCACAACCAATAATTTGTATTATGGTATATATATTTTAATAAATAGGTACAATATTAAAACAATATTTCTGAGCTCGCGGCCACTTGGGCCGGGGCCCTCTTGGGTCGGGGGCCCGTGGCATTTTGCCAGCCCTGCCACCCTGTAGTTACGCCTCTGATTGTAGGTCTTCTTCTGGTGAAACTATTACTTCAGTTTTGTTGACATTGGATTTTAATCACCATCTAAAGAAATACTCATTTAACTTACATAAAGATGCCTTTAGTCCATTTACGATAGTCTCATTCCTCCAGGATGACGTGAACACAGCTGTGTATCTTAAAATGTTTTTCAATTGTCTCTAGTATAAACATATACAAATAATAATACAACAAATAATTCTTCTTAAAACTCATATTTTTTTTTTACGATGTTCAAAATAAAATTTTTAGGTTTAGTTAAAATAATAGTTATTGCTACGTTGATAGAATCGGGGTTTTATTTTATTCTGGATACGTGCACACAAATATACAATCTAACTTCCTTTAACGGACACTTAACAAACGCACATCGCTTATAAGATGTCAGTTTTATTTTCCCCAGGGTCATACCATTTCATTACAATGTTTTTAACTTCCACTAACCAGACCTTCTAATAAACTGACAAGGATACAGATTTAGTCCTTTTTGTTTTGAAAAAGTCTCTTTTAAGCGGATAATAGAAGAGAAGAATAACGCATTTCTCCGAACGGCAGATGCTTATGCCTAATGCGCCCTGTTCAAGGTAATTTCCTAGACTTACATTTCAAAGAACAACAGAGGCCGGCGTTTCACTGTTTGTAAGCAAATCATTACTGTTTCAAAGAACCTTTATCTATCCCTTTCCAGTCTTGTACATGCTTTTGTTTTAACAATTGTGATTCAGTCATCATACGACCTTGTAACTAAGTTTGAAGTGCCTTATCTTAAAAAAAAAATTTAAAAAATCTCTTTATTATAAAATAGAATAGATATTACGTTATGTTTATATGCAGTACACGGCCAAGTCCAAAATACGCAGCTCGCAAGCAAACGCTTAAGTTTTGTGAGGTCTGACGTCTCCGAAATTCCCCACTGCAACAACAAATTCCTTCATTTAGCTAGCAGTAGACTATCCACTAACTAGCTAATGACGATATGAACGCTCGTTCGTGAATAGGCAATATTGAGATAACTCAGATAAGTAAAATAAAGTGCAACTAATAGGAACGCAACAAGATAAATTGTCCCCCTGCCTTTTACAAAGTTGTTTCCTTTTACCGAGTAAAATGGATTGAATATTTTTTTTTAAGCTTGTATCACAATAATTTTTCAATGATTCTCATCGATAGCTCAGGTTGACAGAAGCAGATAGTCATCTTTAGTTTAAAAATAATGTATTAAACGTAGATCCTGACTAACCTGTCCCTCCTGGTCCTGTCCAAAGCTACTTATCTTTCTTCACTCGATTTTTTTACGTAGGATATGAGAAAAATATGGGGTTGCATTTAACGGGTACAGCTTATTGAAAAGTTTTTAAAAAAAAATTGTAGGCGCAGGTAAGGTAATTAAAAAAAAAGTTTGTATTCGTTTTAACCCCCCTGATGGTCATAAGACATTGAGATAATTTGTGAATAAATAATAGACCGACTAAGCAAAACAGGTGAAAATATTTTTTAAGCAAGAAACAAAATTGATCATCGTTTTTAGCACCAAAAAACCCTGAATACACATTTTATAGGAAATCCAAAAATGAATTATCCTTCTTTTTTTTTTGTTTGAAAACCACAAAAATGGCGATAACGCCAGAACAACTTCATCGATCCACACCAAACTCTACAGAAATTTAGAAAGCTGTTAACTACACGTAATAATTCTAACCGTAAATAAGTTAATACGTAGATATGAAAGAAAAGGTTTGGATATTTTCGCTAGTTTCATAATTATTTTTCTTAGCTTCTATGGACATGAAACTTAATTTTTGTTGACCGAAAGAAATGAATTTATGGTTCATAACAGTGCTAAATACGTTGGATTTGAACAAAATTTAGATGAGTTATGAAGGTTTAAGTGGAATAAAAAAGATTCAAAACTAAACTTTTCTCCCCCCGCGAATCTAGTCAAAAATTTTAGGTTTTTAGGGGGATGAAAATGAATACAACCTAGTTTTTTTTTCCACTGGTGAATTTCGATTTATTGATTTCGTAACTATTCAATAAGCCTTGCTTATTTAATACAACCCGCCATATTTTTTTTCATATTCTACGTTAAAAACAAATCATGATTTCTGATAACATTTTTTTTTTCCAATCATTCTTTTTATTTTGTTTAAAAGTTACATTATATTTACCATATAGCCGGCTCACGCCAGAGCGCCTCCAAACCAAAACCAAAATAAGCACTTAACTAATAATATAGGATATAGTATCTGCTTATTTACACCTAGGAAAACAACAGAACAAAAACCTACGACTGCTGGATAAAGTTATAGTCTTCCAGAGCTAAAACAGACACGATGATAAAATATTGTTGAGCCTTTAAACTTAAAATATTTGTTTTCTTCCAGAGGCCCATTGGTGTCAGAGTTGTTTCTGACAATATTTTTCAAATTTAGCTAAATATTTTTCAAACTAGTGTCACAGAAAATTGTTTCATTGAAATCGGTAGTAGTAACGAAGGAATCCAATTGCTACATGGCTGTGTTCAATCACCGGCCATTAAAAAAATTGTATGTTCTACATGTCAGTAAAAATAAACGGAGCTGCTACGTGACGAGAAATGGGACTGGCATAAAATGTCCAAACATCAATTTTATAAAATCTGTTTTTTCTTTTAACGAAAGCTTTGCTTGTGATTGCAGACAAATGCATCCACTCAAATATAAAATTGTAAGAATAACCTATAATATATGCGACTCAGTTTTGAAAAGTGGTTACTAGATGGCTGAATATACAGACAAAAGTATAATAACCATAAGTTTCGAAGTGGACAGAGAGGCTAAAGTTTAGGTACAAGTAGGGAGAGAAGTTCCCTCGATCATCCTAGAGCAGTGGTCACCAATTATTTTTCCCGAAGGTCCGTTTCAAAACATCGCCAAACTTTCCCTGCCAGGAAAGGATCCCCACCCCAACTCCCTACACCACCCCCTCCACCTCGCGACCAACTTCTCTACCTACTCTACTAACCTATGCTCGTTGCTTTTCTTAGTAAAACGTTTATTTGAAATCAGTGTTTGACTTATACGCAAAACAAAGTGGATAATATCTGCATCTCTAAGAACTAGAGTCAAAGTAAAGTAATACCCAAGAAGCCTTGGGACATTTTTCTTGCTCATTCATAGATCGGTTCATGATTGATGTTATCTAATTTGAACACAAACTCCGAATTTCATTTTCCCGAAGGTTACTTCCTTTCGGGTATTTTTTATCAAATGGTTTGTGTTTAGTCTCATAATGGGATTATTGGACATTTTGCTTTCAGCAACAGTTTACTGACATATAATACAAACAGGTACTTCTTCAACTCGGTCTGGAAACGTGGAGCAATATGTCAGTCCATTCTGGTAGAAACTGCCCGTTTTCCGACTATTCCCTGTCTTATTTTTCAACGTAATACGACTCAAACGCAATCGCAGCAACCAACAAACCGAACGTTAACGAAAACTCTAAAAATGATTAAAATGAATGAACACAACGCGTAGATTGAACCAAGAGGTAGACCAGAAGAGTGTATTTATACCTCATGATCTAAACATTAGCTGTGGTGCGCTGTTCGCTGAAACATTATTATTTTTACTTTGGTTTGTTAACAAATGCAAACGCATTATCAAACACAAACACCTCTCGGTCAGTTCAAAACTTTCGGTGATCACTGCTGTAGGCTATGCGAGTCCTAGGACTGAATGAAAAAAAAAAAATATAATTTCTGCATTATTATTTTCTAAATTGTCAGCTCTTCACGTTTATCGGTTTTTTCAACTTACCTTACTCCCCGTACATGGGCGGCTTATGAGAAATGAATGTTATGGCGGTTAAAACGCATTCATTGAAGGCTCTAAAATATTGTGTCATAAGAAACTAGCTTTCGTATTTGAATTGAATTCGTATTGCACAAATTGAAGAAGTGTTATTCAAATCCAGGCTCCTCAGCGCAGTAGCTCTTTCTCAACGGGGATTAATTCCTTTTCACATTTTTTAGCATTAAAACATCTAAATTAGTTGGAAAACGTCGAAGAAGTTTTCCCTTCCACGGGATCTGTGTCCCAGACGGGGGGGGGGGGAGACCCCTCTTATGGGTCTCGCTCACTATAGAGCACAACTTTTGTTCTTTCAAGCCAATTTTATTGTATTAACTTGTTTTCTTCTTCTGGACAAATATGAGGAAGGCCCTATACTTCTCCTCGTTGTCTACCAGCAACGGCAAGTCTGACTCATCCAAGCTGTACTGGCCAATTGAGCGAAGTATTCTTGCTTGTTCCGTGGCTTGCCAGGTGAGCACGACATGCTCCGCAGTATCTTTCCTCGCTATGTGAGGAATTTGTGTCTGCAGCTCTTTTATGCTCGTAAAGCTTTGATCGAAATCCACCATACCCCGATAGCACCTGGGAACTCCAGTAGTCAGGGGTGACCCACTTTGCCCTCAGCCTGTCCTTGGTCGAGGGGTAGCACTTCCTCAGTGTACTCTCTTTCGTGGTATTGGTCCACCTGGCAATCCACACCTCGTCGGTCCAGTCGCTAATATGGTTCTTCCACTTCCTAGGGTCTTCTCGGAGGCGTTATTCCTGGAGGACCGAGTTTATTGGTGCTGCCCCTCCTAGTATCTAGACAGCTTCGAAGGAATCGGTGCTAATAGTCTCTCGTGACTCTCGTGAATCCTCGTAAGGCATTGGTACTTAAAAAAGAAAAATGAATGTCCCTTGGGGACCGTCACAAAGGTATTTCCCGCAATGACGGTAGCTGTCAAAACTAAGGTCTAGTCTACAGACACCCCAATGGTAAAAGTGCGTCCTCTACCGGTTGAATAATACTATTTCAATTTTGAATAACATATTTTCTTAAAAAAGGATAATTAGCTATCCTTTATCTATATTATACTGTCCATATCCCAAATATTATATTTGTTCATTAACTTTTACTATTACACTGTTGGGATATCTCAGCTGTGTTTCGGTTTTACCCATGGCGTGTCTCTAGCACAGGACTGATTGATTTTTATTAATTTTCTCCCGGAAAAGGTTCTTTATTTTCTCAACATTTCCAGGCCGGGGGAACGTTTAGGTCACATTCAGGATAGTTTTTTATTTTTAGAGGGGACACTGTATTCTGCCTGATTTCGGTGAATTATTGTCTGAAACTTGCCCAACCATTGGAGTAACTAACTAGCTGCTTACTACACGTTTCAATAGTTGATGAATTATTAAATAAATATTATATTCAGATTTCAGATGTTTCTGATCCTCCTTTCTTAATCACTATCTTAACTGATAAACATCCTTAATACCCCATAACTACCACATGTTGGATTTTGAGATAGCACTGAGGTAAGTTTAACCGTGATTAATTGTTTTAATTAATTAGGCAAATTCAAAACTGAACTAGCGCATATTATTAAGTATGTCAAAAAATTTGTTGTGTATATAGAATCTTAATTGGTGTCTAGATTAAAAAAGAATCGATCTGTGTTTTTTTTTTTAGATTACTTAAAACGTTTTATATTGCATTATTTACTGATATTTCACAATTACTAACTGAAAGTTCAGATACTAAACATTATATTTCATTGTATATCGATAATTTATGTGTGTTTTGAAATTTTATATTTTTTCTAAATTTTCCAATTATGTCCCTAATAAGGGAATACGATTCATTTCGTCAATTTATTAGATATTTCACTCAGAATTGCAAACCACTGTAAAATAAGAATATAAGAAAAAATAGCTTAGTTGGTAAAAACATAAAAATAATAAATTTTTAATATATTTATTGGAAAATTAAAAAAAACAAACATTCATCTTAAGTTTAGAAGAATCAAAATATTCGTTGATTATTTTAGTCGAACTCAATTAACGTCAATCACACTTCATCAATTCATCAATCAATCAATCAAAAATATCCATATTAAGGGTAAGTATCTTTGTGTGAATTTCCAGTCGTATGAAATTTAATGTGAAGTTTTCATATATATGGCCCATTAACAACCATAAAAACTTTAATTTGTCTATAATTTTGACTAGGGTACACAATTATTGATGATAACATCTTGATCATAAATGTGCAAATTATGTTTTGACTATAAAAACTCTAATTATAAAACTACCAATGACATCCTTTTTGCAACTTTAACGCAACCCATTTGTCGAGTTATGAAATCGTGCATGGTAGTTACAGTTGATCCCTCAATGATGCTAAAAATAAAATCAGCACCATACATGAATAAAATGTTATTATTAATAATTAAAATATAAAAATTTCAGCGGATGGATTTAGGACTCAAATGGGCTATAAATACAAAATGTCAATAAAACTGTCATCAACCTTTTTTCATTTTGTTTTCGCTACCGCATTTTAACATGTGTACGAGTAATATTTTGCATTAAAGTTTTACTTGAAGCCATAAAGATGCTGAAATTAAAAACAGTCGCATACAAAATAACCAAAGGTCATTAAATGATCAATTACTTGATAATTAAAAATGTATAGTTTTATGTTACATTGACTATTGTATCAAATAAAATATCTCAATGTCCTAAGTAATAATATATAATATAGTTGGGACACTTGAATTAATCTTTTTTAGTATATACGTGAGGCTGAAATCATATGGATGTATTAAAAGTGGTAATACTGTAAATTTGTTTTATTTTTAAATATTGTCATGTGTGCTGTTTTTGTAACAAATGTTAGCTTCATAAAACCGAAATATAAATACCAATAACATTTTATTTGCTTACTCCATTTCAATTTCTTGTAGTGAGGTAAAAATGATAATGTTGTCATCAACTGAAGTACAAAAAACCATAATGATGGAAAAACCGAATAAAAATAAATGTGACAATGGGTTAGGGTGACAAATTTAGTCTTTTCAGCTTCAGTTTATTAAATAAACATAGTTAACATGGGTCTGTTACAAGTTTTGTTTCAACATTTAATCCAACATCTACTCGGTCCGTGTTAAGACAATGGGGTCTTCCTATAGATATTTTTTTAAAACAACGACACAATATATAGGGGGTATCCGTTCACAACAAAGCTTGAATATAAAAAACAATTAAAAATTTTAATCTATAAATAAATTCACTAATCAATTAATCACCAAAGCATAATGGGCAAATTAGGCTTCGTCAACTGACCACATAACACTTTCAAGGAGGGAGTCTTTTTGGAGTCAATGAGATGGTTTATAGTTGAGGGTATCTGATACAAAAAAAAAACTTCACACATTTAAAAATGCCATAAAAAAGAAGGAACGAGCGTGGTTATCAGTGTTTTGAACGTCATGGGAGTGAAATAAGTCTATAAAAAAAGTGTTACGTGGTTCGTGGACTTAAAAAAAAAAACAATAATTCAGAAATTTAACTTAAACTATTAAACTAAAACTGTTCAACATAAGCATTAATTATTTACAGTATTTCTCTATGTTTGGAAAACACATTGGGCCATACACTGTATACTAAAGCACAGAGGCGCATGAATCATTTATGTATCAATACGTAAGCTTACTTCTACACTCATTACAAATAAGCTCCACTTTACCACACTAAGTTCAGGAAAATGGGTTAGTTTTTTTTTTTCCATGTATATTGCTTTCTTTATTCATAGTAACACCATAATAGACAAATCAGCTGTCAACATTAAACAAATTTAAAACTAACATTATAAATAAATCCTCCATAATTTCAGAGACACCATCTAACAGTTGATGAAAACTACATGGAGTAATTAACGTATATAATTTTTCAGTTCTAAACAAATCTAGTCTAACAAAGCTTTTGAGTACAAACAGTTCAACTAACATGGAGTGATACCTATCTACTAAAGTTCATTTCGAATTGACAGTTATGTAGGTTTTATATACTTAAGCATCTGTCATAATTATTGTAAATATCGGTAAAAGAAATTTAGTACAGTTATCACTCCTTTTTTTTTTTTTTGTAGCTTTTACGCATAATTAATTTTTTTTTTGGGTCCACTCAGTTTTTCATTAGTAGTTTGTTTACCATTTGATGGTATAAAGCTCTCAGACAAAAATATACTTAAACATATCGCCACTAGCAATATTTCTGTTAATAGTTCGCGATGTTTATTTAAGACATACATAACAGATTTCCCAATCTTTTTCCGAACAAAAACAATGCGTCTTACAACTATATATATATATATATATATTTTTTTTTTATCACTACATAGCCAATTGTACAAATAATAATTAAATATTAGAACAATATATAGAATATCCACAATAGTTTTTCTGTAATATTTTTTTTTTCAACTTAAATCTTACAGTAAATGAAGCATCAGTCCAATGGTCGGTTCAGTTAACACAGCGTTAATTGTTTAAACTTAAATAATAATCAATTATATTATATACAATAGATATTTATGCCATTTTAAACATTTCACAAGTTAGCCTAATTTTCTATCGAAGCTGATAACCATCGGCAAGCAAAGGTGACGGCGAACCAGCAGTTTTTTTTGTGCACCAATGTTTATGAGCTGGACAAATGGGTAAAGTAAACACGTTTGTATCAAATCAAAAGTCCCGATCATAAATTGAAAACTCCGTCCTAAATGAGTTTCGTTTTTAAATTCTGATACAGCATTCGTTTTGGTACGTTGTTGAAATTTTATTTATAGTTCTGTATATTACTAATTGAAACAAGAGCATTGAACATAATACAACATGATTAATTGAAACATAATAAACAACGGGTACATCAGCCTTCATAGTCATATTTGATATTAATGACGTCATATATGATAAATATATCAAAGGGCTCAGTCAGGGGGCTGTGAATTATTTCTCTGATTGAATCATATAGGAGACTGAAAAATTACCAATGGCGAGTCACCTATTAGTTAAATTTTAGATGTGTGGCACTTCTAATGATTTCTACTGTCTTCAAAAATAACTCAGTTTAGGTTGTTAGACAATGACTAATGTAACATGACTGGACCATTTTGCTATTAAAAACCTTATAAAAGCCTCTAAAAGAAGGTATGTATAGGACACATAATGTTTAGTACGAATCATTACTAACATAATTGAAGCAAAATTCCAAATTAGAATTTCCAAATCTATACAGTCTTTTAACTATACAATTTTGAATATGACGTGTTTTTTTTAATGAGCTTGGTTCGCCATCACCTATCAGGAACAACTAAATCAGCTTGTTATTTATGAAGAGATGCTGGTAACCCATCACACCTGGAAGTGGTCATCCCTCCAGGAATTTGCTGGAAAAACAAAATGAATGCATTAAAATACATAGTTGGATAGTTTTTGCTTAGCAAACCTAGTAGTTTAGCGTTAGTTAAAGTTAGCGAACCGGAACGGAACGAAAAAAAAACTGTTAATATAAAACGAATCGAAATATTTGACGTTGGTTGATAAGCCTTTGCAATTTCAGGCCCATTAAATCACTATTTCAAATTAAAATAAATTTATTTCTAATATGCCATTTCGTCTAAAACATCAATGTAATGGATACAATCAACAACGAGGGCACATAAGTCTTAATATAGGAATAAATCTGACGAAAACAAAACAAAAATTAAAACAATACATGTTAATACAAACACATTATTCATAATATATTATGCCCCAAGCCGTTATGTTTGGTTAATTTATATATGTCAGAAATATTATTTGTTAAGTTATATTATTTTAAAGTAATTGATTCTCATTGTGTTTACATTTAATAATAGTTTTTGTTACCTCTTTTGAAATATCTAGAATAAAACCGTCTTTGGATACGCCTCGCAACGTCACCACAGTATTGTACTTCAGTTTGTCAAATATTATTCCAAGTAACTTATTTCGGATTTTATGATGTTTGCTCATATTGGTATGACTCTTAACTACTAGGTTATGCCTACTAACTAGGTGCTGCATTTTGTAAATAATTAATAATAACAATAAGTTTGGGTATCAGGCTTATAATTTCTATTGATAAATGGGAAGTTGATAAATAAATAATGGGCTAAAAAGCCAAAATATCCACCTTCTGAAAATCAACTCCTGGCAAGGTTTACTTACTGGTACTCGTTTTATTGGTCAACGACCATTAAAAAAAAAACTCCTTAATTAATGTCCAACAATCGTCAATAAGACCTCATGTCACCGGGGGAGCTAAAATCTAGGAGGAATATTTCGCCAAAACGAAACGATTCAGGATCTATGTTTATATGAACAGTGTCCATTATTTTGATAAGGGGGATTCCTCTTGAATCACCCTGTATATAGATGTTGCGTTATATGTTATATAATATATATAATATTATATAATTATATATAATATATAACCATATATATATATATGTTATATGGTTTTTATGTCCTGTGAATACTATTTTGTGCACAGTCTTCTTTTGTTGATAAATATTCCTTCACAAAAAATAACTCTCAATCTTAATACTTGGGTAATATCAATAGTTTTCTTAAATAGTACGAATTTGTTCGAATTCGTTTTCATACTTCCATTTATTGGATTTTAACCGAATACTAATCAGCGTGTTCTAGATGTTTTGTGGAATTTTCAATTAAAATTTTGGTTCCATAGAATTATTTTTTTCAACGATCTTTACACACATGACAGGCGTGCAGACAGAATACGGACACTTCTTTGAGAGTAAAGCCCCTTGTAGCGACCGCTAACTACATAAGATAAATCACCGTATACTGTATATATATATTGTAAATTGGTTATAATTTAATTTAAACAAATGTAAATAATATTACCAAACCATAAGTGATATCAGTGTAAATATTGTAAACAATAAAAGACGCAGCTGCGAAAAACTAATTCAGAGGCCCCTGGAAGGGAGTCAGGTAGCTCCTGGGGTTGGGTGGGTCCTGGTCTAGAACATTCAAACGTCATACAACCTTGCGATGCGGTTGGTCAGAATAAAACCTTGCCCTAATGGCTGGACGCGATTGGCCAAAATAAAACCCCAGCCCGTTGGCTACTTGGGGCTATATATACCCCCTAGTTTTAGCCGATAAGTCAGGAGTGTCCTCCGGCCAGCTCTGCTGTACGGTGCCTCGCTATTCACCCACTTGGCTGACAGAACAGCCAAATGTCTCCAACATTTCCAGAATGGGATCATGCGAAAAGTGGTCCGACATACCTCTCTCGAGAGGTTAAAGAACGCCGATCTGCACCCGTTGCTTGGTGTGCCGTCGGTGGATGTTTTCATCCATCGGAGACACATCAAAATTTCGAAGCGTTGCAGCACCTCACAAATCCAGCGTTTAACACTATGACCCCACCACCCCTCCCGAATCGATGGCAACAGACTGTCGGGGAAAATTTAGGTTAAGAATTAGTATGTAAGTTAGTTATTAAGTTTTTTTTTTTTGTTTGATCAAAAACCTCACCTTGTAGAGTCTTGTTAATGAAGCCAAGTACATCGTGTATCATTGTACTTGTATTGATTATAGAACTTCTATACCGATTCAGACCTTGTATAGAGTGTACCGATGGTACAGGACATATAAAATGTAATATGTAAATAGATTCACCTAAGAATCTATAGTAAAAAAAAATGTTATCATTTTTTTTAAGGGGATTGTAAAAAACAAAAAACTGATGAGTCATTCCAACTACGGCTCTCTGGACTGGTACTTGCAGCTGCATTGATGTTTCTAGATTTGACCGACTTGAGGGCTCGTTAATAATTTTGTGGATATTTTTATCATCGTATTCCACAACGTAAGGTTGATCATCAGTAAGATACACACACGCGCGTTCCTTTACGTCTTGTCGGATTTTTTATGAGACCTAATAACACTTGAAAAAGCACGCCCCCACGGACCTTTTTAGGATAAAAACTCGGTGCTTTAAACTCGATAAAAAAGATATCTGTAGGTTTAAGTTTTCACTTTTTTTTCCCCGACGTCGACTAAATACAACTTATTTCAGTCACATTAAGGACTAACCCCCCAAACCTGTTAATCGTTTGATTTCAAATAATTTCTTTAGTTAATTGGCTATCACAAACGTTTGCCAAGTAAAAATATACTTTTAATTTATGTGTTTTCAAAAATAATTTCTTTATCAGAATGAAATTTTAATCTGCCCTAAAAGGGGTGAAGGATATTTGTGATATGAGATATCGTTCAACAATATTTACAATAACACATCCTTCGATTGATAATAATCACTTAAAATATGTTAGAAATATAACACATATTTACCTTTGTAGTACATTTCTTTATGCATACTAATCGAGCATATTTTCCCCTGCAAGAAAAACAACAATATTAAACAACTCAATACACAAAATTGCATTACATATGTTAAAAAAATTAATTAAGTGGCACAAAGTGAGAGCCACTATTGTATGGGAAAGCAATAGTTATACTTATCTTTAGATACTGTCTCTCTGTATTTACATATGCATTTATATGAGAGATAGAGAGAGAGAGAGAGAGAGAGAGAGAGAGAGAGAGAGAGAGAGAGAGAGAGAGAGAGAATTATAGCGGATATTTTGTTATTGAATCAGTTAATGACCCGTAATAACCGAAAATACTTAATTTTATGTGCCAAAACATCTCAGTCCCAGAAAATCATCTTTTTTTTTAACAAATAATTAAAATAGTAAATAGTTAACACATTGAAAGAAAAAATACTATTAATTAAGGCTCGTGTATACACTAAACTAATCTCAAAACTTAAATATAACTTTAAATATACATTGATTCATTTTTACAGCCAATAGCGTAGAGCATATAGACAGGTAGGTGAAAGGCGATCATCCAGAATATTAAAGTAGATCCTGAAAGTAGATTCTTTGGAGACTGCTTAATATAAACTAATCTCACTCTTAAAAACCAACATCATATAAACAAATAGTTATGAAAACTCATTTGGCCATACGTACTAGAACCGTGGGTTACACAGCCAAACCTGCGAACACCAAACGAATTCAAATATTTCAATCCGGATTCCTTAGAACATAGCCAGAGCTCCCTTCTACATCACAAACTCACCCTTAACAATGGTGCCTATGTACTTTCAGCCCTTGTTCTAGTAATAAGATTTGACTTTGTTCATCAACAATCTATCGACACATCAAATACAGTCAATCAAAGCGTCCTTATGCAGTAACACTCATCCATACAATCCCCCTTATTGCCTAAATCGGCTCTGGCCAGCATCTACACCAGGGGTGAACTTTTTTCCGGTTCGCGAGATACATCACACTTTTACAAAATATATTTATTTCATAATGGCCAAAGTAGCGAAAACCAATGAATTAAAAAAAATACATAATTTGTGCATCGATTAGGGCCATTATGAAATAAATATATTTTGTAAAAGTGCGATGTATCTCGCGAACCGGAAAAAAGTTCACCCCTGGTGTAGATGCTGGCCAGAGCCGATTTAGGCAATAAGGGGGATTGTATGGATGAGTGTTACTGCATAAGGACGCGTTGATTGACTGTATTTGATGTGTCGATAGATTGTTCATGAACGAAGTTAATCGAAAAATTAACTTTCGAAATTATGAGAAAAAATTTACTTCGATTTTAAAATAACATTCTTGGGAATATATGACAGATATTGCCTGTTTTATTTACAAGTTTACAGTTATGAGTTCGCAGAATAATTAAATTATATTCTGTGAACTCATGATGCGCGCTTATCTTGGAACATTTAATATAACAGGTTCTATGTTTAATATGGGGATATATAGTTTTGTGTGTGGCCCGCGGAGTTATGATGCATTTCCGAAGTGGCCCGTAAGATCATTTGGGTTGGCCACCCCCTGATCTACACTGTGGCTCTCTTTCCACCATCCACCCTAAGCGTCTGTGGCTCTCTTAATCTCTGGTTTTCTACACATAGCGAAAAATATGGACTGTGTGGTGGGTAGAGGGAATCCTCGAAGGAGGGGGGCTCCTGAGCAGATTTTGTATGTACATATTGTATGAAAGTTGGTACTGGTGTGTATATATTGAGTGATTGTGGATAAGGTATGAAAGAGCTCTTGAATCACAATTATTACTGCCGGATAAGCAAACTGTAACAAATAAAGAACTTTGTCATAAAATAAAGATCCTCTCGGTTAAATTATTCACCGCAGTGGTTTATTAGACCGGCCTAGATGCCTACGCGATCGGCTTATTCAAATGCCGGTGAGATAGACGGATCTTGCCGTGGCTGGCAAGGAGGTAGAGGCTGGCCATATAAAATTCAGCCGGGGAGGGAGAAGGGATGACGGAGGCATTAGGTGAGGTAAATTACTCCCTGAATTTAACATGGCTCCTTTAGTCAATGGTTAGGCACGACCGATCCGCACAATGCCTTCCGGAGTCTTATTAGTCCTCGGATCTCGTTAATATTTCCAACCTAATTACATTTCAGGACGGCTGGGAATTGAAGTGGTTTTGAGTTCGGGTGGGGGGTCTTAACCCTAGGTCAGAGTTTATTCTGTTTATTGAGGTGAAAATTGGCGGAAAAAAAAAACTTTTCGGTTCCTTCCACGCTAGCGTCCATTTTTAAATTATTTTCGTCATGTAGCTTTATCTAGGGATGGATACAGAAAATAAACGGTAAAACTGGTGAATGCGATGTTGAGCGACACCAACAAATAGGCATGCATGAAGAACATCCACTGATGCCTCCCCGTGTGAAGGATTATGTTGATGACAGTTCGTTTAAATTAACAAATCCCGACTCCAGTTTTTCCGGAGTCGTCGTGGTGTGTCTAGTTAAATAATCTTGTCAAGGAGAGTCTTTTAGAAAACTTTATTATGAATAGCAATCAAAACACTGGTATATATACAAATATTAATCAGTTACAGCGTTACTGCATACTTTAGTGCAGGTTAAGGCACAAGTGAGTGTGTCTTGGCCCTAGCAGGTAGCAAAGGGTTGGATTTTAGGGGAGGTTACTTACAAGGAGACCATAAGTCTCAACTGAGGTACACGTTTCTACTAAAAATGTAAGATATAATGAGTATTATATAACTGTCTGATAAGTCTTCGATGCTTGTGCGAATATGTGAGGGTTCGTGTGTCGGTATCGTTTTTGATGGTATTGTCTATACTGAGTATTGATGAATTTATGAACGTGTGGAAAACATCTTAACTAAGGCTAATATAGTAAAGACTGTGGATTAGTTGAATATACCGTTCAAATGTGTGTTCAGTTTGATCATTTTTACAATCGCTACTGTAGACAGATTTGCGTACGGGAGCTCCACCCACCATACTCTCCAAACGTTTCGCTATGTTGTTAAAACCAGAGGATAAGAGAGCCACAGACGCTCAGGGTGGATGGTGAAAAGAGGGCCATAGTGGGGCTATCAAGCTGCAAATTCCTACTATTGTATGCAAACAAAAACATAATAATAATATCTATTATTAATATCCTGGGACTATGCCCGTTAGGAACAAATATTTATTTAAAATAAAGTGGGATATTTGACGGTATCAGTCCGAAATAATATTAACAATGTACAGAAAAATGGAAAATAAATAAATAAAAAAGTCCATATACAGAGTGACAAAGGCTCTTGAGGGGACATACCTTTAAAATCTCAGATCGATTTGTGCATTTTATCGTATTACCGGCAGACAGGCGATGCCGAGGACATGTTTGAAAGTAAAACCGTTAACGCGCGCGTTAATGGTACAGTCTATGCCAATATATCCTTTATTCTCGTGAAAGGACACTCTGGTAAGACGGCAAGAAGAAAAACGACTCAAATAAAATATACTGCAGCCCTGAGGAGTTACTGCCCCCTCCCCTAGCCCCCCCCATAACGACATTTCTGCTTTCATAGCATTCCGAGTTTGCAAATCTTAGCCACAATATCCCCGACCTAATGATAATATCAGAGGGTGGGGAGGTCGGCTCGAGCTAAGACCCGCGGAGCCCCTCTAAAATATGGATAATAAAAGTAGCCTCGAAAATGTGTGAATTACCAACGGCTGGGGATTCCATAAGGCGAAAAAAGTTAATGGAAACCCGCAACGAGCCGTGCTGGAATTCTTTTTTTCAGTTAACTCCACTTTCCACCGCCCCTCCCCCCCCACCCCCTCCGCATAATTTTCTCAAGAGATTTACAGAGATTTTTCGGCTAGATCTTTTTCAGAATCTTTCTCTTTTTCCGACTGCTCTACCTTCTTCTACAATCGGGGGTAATTATCCTTGGATCTTTATCCGTTTAATAAATATCCTTAATCCAAAGATCAGGATCCTTGTAATTATTTTTTCCACATTATGTTAAAGATTTTTTTTAATTGATACCCGCTAAAATTTGTTTTATTGCTAATCAATCAAATCGTATTTTTGATATACATATAAACTGAATAAATAACGTACGGCGTGAAAAATCTCATAATATTTTTGAAAATTTTACTTATCTGGACAGCAAAGAAGTTGAACATCAAGCGTATCCAATCCTTTCAATCAAAAGTCCTGAGAACAATAGTAAATGCCCCTTATTACGTAAGCAACAAAACCCTTCATAACGATGATAATATACCTTATATTCCTGAACTCATCCCTTCAAGTTCATGAAATTCCATAGTAACCTATCCAACCACCCTAATCCCGTAGTACAGTCATTACACTGCACCACTAATCCTTCTCGGGGACGAAAGCAGCAGTGGCCTCGTGACCTGCTATAAATACGTGACAGTGGGAGACCTGGCAATGGCCTGTTTCTCCAATCATGTCTCTCGCGCTCTTGGTTAGTCTCCACTGGCTCGTATCCAGTAATGCGGCTGGCGGCGGAATGTGGGGGACTTCCCAAGACTCCGCTTCCTCTTTCGCATGCGAGGGAGGTGAAAACCATGAGGGTTAGGGAGGTCCCTGTGCTGTTTGCAAATACTGTATGAATGAGCGAGTGAATGAAAATTGAAAATATGGTATGAATGAGAATATTTAACACAATTACTTAATGCCCAATAAGGCAGATAGTAATTTTTTCACAATAAACAAGTAGTCCACTGTGGTTTAGAATATTCTAACTACTATCCCATAAAAGCAGGAGTTCCACAGGGCAGCGTCCTGGGTCCCATCCTCTATAATCTATACACTGCTGATGTCCCCTCTACTACTAATACCTTCTTGGCAACATTCGCAGACGACACTGCAGTCCTGTCAACCCATCCAGACCCTGATATAGCATCCCAAAACCTTCAAAAACACCTTGACGAGATCGAGTATTGGTGCAACCAATGGCGAATCAAAGTCAACGAAGGAAAATGTTCCCACATAACCTTTACCCTCTTCCGCAAGTCCTGTCCACCAGTCTTTTTAAATTCAATTCCTCTCCCTGTGTCTGAGACAGTACGGTATTTAGGCTTCCATCTCTACAAAAGACTGACATGGAACCCACACAGGAGACTAAAAAGACAGGAACTAAACAGACGCTTTGGACAACTGTACAGACTACCTCGAAGGACATCGCACCTCTCAATAGAAAACAAACTACTTATTTACAAGGTTATACTTAAGCCAATCTGGACATACGGAATAGAGCTATGGGGGACAGCAAAACAGTCGAACATCAAGCGCATCCAATCCTTTCAATCAAAAGTCCTGAGAACAATCGTAAATGCCCCTTATTACGTCAGCAACAAAACCCTTCATAATGATCTTAATATACCCTACATTCTTGAACTCATCCCTTCCAAATTCATGAAATTCCATAGTAACCTATCCAACCACCCTAATCCCGTAGCACAGTCATTGCACTGCCCCACTCATCCCTATAATCCTCCTCAGAGACTGAAACGGCAGTGGCCTCGTGACCTGCTATAAATGCGCAACAGCGGGAGTCCTGGCAAATGCCAGTTTCTCCAATCATGTCCTGAGCGTATGTGGATCTCGCGCTCTTCGTCAGCTTCGCTCGTATTCGGTGGCGTGGCTGGTGGGGGAGCGTGGTGGACTTCCCAAGACTCCGCTTCCTCTCTCGCATGCGAGGGAGGCAACTACCGTGTGGACTTGGGGGGCCCCTGGGCTGTTTGTAAATGTTTGTAAATATTGTATGAATGTGCGAGCGAATGAAGGCAGATTGTAATTTCATCATAATAAAGTTAATTTACAATTAAATTAAAATAAACAAGTATCTATCAATCAATGCTTTTGAGAACAAGTCACTACAAGTTACTATCTCATATTATCATATAATATAATTATAATGTAAAGGATGAGTTATATCTTCTAAAAAAGTTATATTTTTTCACCATGATTAATGGTAAATTAATAATGGTACGCATAAAAGTTTCAAAGATATTCCAAAAAATAAAGTTTTCAACAATAGGAATGGCATACATAATAAATTCTAAACCGGTACTTCAACTAGATACAAAATTTTTTATTTGTCAATAAGGCCAAAAATACAATGTAGTACTTTTAGTCAAAATGGTGACCTACCCGTTGCGGTAGGGTGAGGACGAACCTTCCTTCAGGTAGTCAACTGAATATTACCGGTTACCTTACCTTTAGGTAATCAACCAGTTAGCGGGTAGGATGTATCCTACCCATAAGGTAACCAACATCTTAGTGTTAACGTGTACCCAATCCGTGAGGTAACCAACCGCTTAGAGGTAGAGAGTACCCGATTTTTCGGTAAAAAATACTGAGTAGTTTTTCTGATAATTATTTAATAATAAGTTCTAAACAAACTGTTATCTCTAAGCAAATTTTAGTCGCAATAAAAAAAAAAAAAAGAAGAAGATAAAATTAGAAAAACAAAATGGCAAAACCAAGGTCTTGATGTGCTATTTCTGAATGTTTTGAGCCAACGTGGAGTTCTCAACGCCATTGTGTTTATATCCTTTTTTTTCGACGAGGCTTCCATTTTGCTTTCTATAATTGTCTGCTATCCCCTCCAAACCGGTTTCTATGCCTACTTGATCTTTTAAACAAATGGAGCTCTTCCCAGTATGAGTGTTCTCAGTTGCTTTTTTGGTTCACAAAGAACGTATAAGATGTTATAAAATTTTAAAACAAAATAATGATATTTTGTAGATATAGATTCAAGGATGAGTTCGCTCTTATCCATTTTTTTCAATACCATTTAATTTTACTTTATCCAAGGCAATTCCCTTAGCAAACTGGTAGAAGGGCCGGAAGCAGCTCACCCCACTTCCCTCTCCAACAATTTCGCCATGAGGCGAAGGCCAGTAAGAGGGCAGCAGAGCCACAGACGCTTAGGACTGATGCTCCCAGTCAGGACGCCATTTCTTACTGATCTATTTACAATGTCGCGAGGCCTCTGCTGTTTTTTAGATGTCGAGGAGGATTGCAATGAGTGGTACTGGGCAAAGAATTGAGAAGAGTTAGGACGAGTGGATAGTTTTTGTGGAATTAGTAATCTTGAGCGTAAAAGGCGTGAAGGAGTGAGTTTTGACAATGTAAAAGGGTGCGTTGACTACATTTCTAAGGACTTTGGATCGGAATGTTTGAATTCGTTTGATGTTCAAATATTTGGCTGTCCCCCGTTGTTGTATCCCTTAAGTCAAAATTGGTTTTAGCACCTGTTTTTATGAGCGAAGTTCGTTTTTTAGTGTGAGACTGGAGTTTCTGTTAAGTAGTCTATACAACTTCCTAGACCAGGGGTTCCCAACCTTTTTATAAAGCGTGACACAACCAAGGGTTCCTCCATATTTAAGCGTCTCACACTGCCCCCCCTCCCCTAAACCCTGCCACCCTAACAATAATTATTTCTATATAGTATAGGCGCATGCTTTTAAAAATATTTATCCCCATTTGTAAATTTTGAGAATATTCCTCAAAATATAATACATAATGAAAACAGTTAGTAACTATTATTTTTACAATAAAAATTTATGTTAGGAGTAACCATGTACAAGGAACTTGCTAATCGTTAATTTCTATAAACTTGAAGTTATTTCGGCCTTTCAGAAAATTGATAAAGGGTGTCCCAGAATTAACGCAAGATTTGATTTAAATAGAAAACACAGTTTTTAGTTTTTTGTTGTTATTTTTTTTATTGAATTATAAAGTAAATAGGATAGGGTTATTTATGGAATAACACATCGCGCAAATGGCCTCCACGACTTTGCTGGCACATACGCACTCTTTTGTCGAAATTTTCCATGACCATTTGGTATAAATGTGGTTGAATTTCGTTGATGGAGCGTTGAATTTCCTCTTTTAATGCACGGGTGGATGTGAGCTTGTTGACATACTCCTTTGACTTCAAATAACCCCATATAAAGAAATCTAAAGTTAAATCACGCGATCTAGGGGGCCAATTCTGATCACCGAAACGAGAGAGTACACGACCTGGAAATGTCTCATGCAGTAGTTGAATTGTTTCATGGGCTGTATGGCATGTGGCACCATCTTGTTGAAACCACATATTGGCCACATCAATATAATCCAGTTTCGGCCTAAAGAACTGTGTTATCATGTCGCGATATCGAGCACTAGTAACAGTCACTGCTTGACCAGCCTTATTTTCAAAAAAGTATGGTCCAGTGATGCCTCCAACCCTTTCTCCGAACCCCAAATGCGACAATTTTGTCGATTAACAAAGCCATCGAGATGAAAATGTGCTTCATCGCTTAGAAGAATTTTGCTCGAAAAATCAGGATCCACTTGTTGATATTCAATAATTCATCTCTCTTCTCTGTGTATGGTCATTAGGCTTCAATTGTGTTAACTGAATTTTGTAAGTATGGAGACCCAGATCTTTAGT
Source organism: Acanthosoma haemorrhoidale (assembly GCA_930367205.1). Taxonomy (NCBI): domain Eukaryota; kingdom Metazoa; phylum Arthropoda; class Insecta; order Hemiptera; family Acanthosomatidae; genus Acanthosoma; species Acanthosoma haemorrhoidale. Next base: position 44,619,103 of record OV884009.1, read on the forward strand.
GAGTATACGCAGTAGAGAGCTTCATGAAATTTGAAATTCTTGTATACGACGCCGAATTGATATTCCTGGATTTTCAACAACACTCTCACGCACTGCTTGGATATGACATTTGAACGGCTAGTCTTTGGAGGACCAGTGTGTTTAGTGTCTCCAACTGATCCAGTCTCCCTAAATATTTCAATTAATCTCTTCACAGTTGATGAAGGCAATCACAATTCCGACTATATTTATTATGAAATTTTCGAACTGCGGCCGCCAAACTTTCATTATCATTGAGATAATGTTTAACAATAATAATGTTAATACACGTTGTTCTATCGTGTAACGCTCCATTTTTACTAACCCTAAAATGTCAGCTGTCAAATTATTTTTTTTAAGGTTGCCAGCACTTTACTGCACAAATGGTGGCAAATTCAAATCTTGCGTTAATTCTGGGACACCCTTTATTATTGCAAAACCATTTCTTTTCCTATAAAGGAGATTATGGTAGTAAAAATATTCAAAAAATGTGTAACTTTAGTAAATATATTACAATATTTATAAATAAATAAGTAAATACAAAATGAAGTAGAAAATAATTCATAAAATATTGCACAATCCTTAATGAGACTTCTGAATTTGTTTGTGTTAGTTTAGATTTTCAAAGTCAAGTTCAACTCTCGTTGAAGACATAATTAATAAATTCTTCAAGTGAGAATCCGTGAGGAAATAACGATGTTTAATTTATATCAGGCTCAGGTTGGAGAAATACTGCTCACACACACATGTTGAATTAAACGTACGAGAATATTGTAGTGAAAAATCTTTGAGTTGAGGGAAATTTCCTGCTGACAAGAACTTCCTGATTTTAACGTAATCTGCTAGGGATTAGGAGAGGGGAGATTCCTTCATTATTTCCCTGTACGCGCTTATAAGAATCGCGTCAGTTTGGAGATCAATGATTTCAGTTTGCAAACCGGGAGAATATTCGCCCAACTCTTAAGGAGTTGTAATGAAAGGTTTGATATATAATTGACAAAATTTGCAGTCCCCTTTAAAACCACGGAATTGGGATAGTAATTTTGTTACCTATATCAAACATGGCGAGTATAAATTACCCTTACATCCAGAAAGAGATTTTTTCTTTAAAATAATGACATTAAAAATAAAAAAATTAAAAACCTAATGGCCGGCCGCGTGCCAATTCCGAACCCCCAGCGTGCCACATTGTGGTAAACTTAGTCTCTCGGATCAATTCTTGTCTCTGAAGGCTTGAATGAGAGTTCCAAGTCACACATTTGTCGAGATGGTAGCACTAGTATCGACCACATGGGGAGAGATATCGATTAATCAGTTGTCGTATGCTGTTGTATAACATACATCAGACAGACAGACCCGAAATTGAACGAAGGTAATCGGGCTCAGCAATCAAAAATTATAAATCTATAATTACAATAGAAGACACTTACTGTTTCTCCAGTAGGCTCTTTTTGGAAATCTATGTTTGTTCTGACGGTCCTGTGGTGTAGCGGCTGGAGAGGGCGAGCGTTGTTACCCAGAGGGGCTTTCGGGATCTTTTCCGATCCCTGCATCAACTTCCTGAGGGAATACATCTGGAAACACATTAATGAATAATTTATTATGTTCTCTAGATAACCAATTATAAGCAAATATAAGGATATATAAATTTTAATATACTTTTTGGGATTATTAGTACTCAAACGGAGACACTTGTGCTGAGTTTCTGAAAATAAATCTTTTTATTGGTATAGCATCCTCTCAGGCAACATTTAACCTTTTCAGTCATCCTGACTACAATTTAGAGCAAGATAAATAAATTTATATATCTAGAAACAGCTATTTAATTTAATAAATAATTAGGTTGGAAAACAACAAAAAGAGTATAACATCACACCTGTGAAAGATATTATCTTTTCAATTTTTATTGATTCATTTTCGTCCATACTGAATTGGTAACCTTACAGTAAAATCAACCTTCTTCTAATTAATAAATTTAGTTTCAATCTTAAAATTGTGAATACAATAAACATTTGACTGAGGACTAAACAGGTATTATTTACTAGGTGAAAAAAGAGCCGTGCCACAGTGTTTTGTTGTTTTTGGTCCAATTAACAGTTGCCTGACAAAAACTGAATTTCATCTCAGTTTTCTAAGATGTTTCTCTTAGAATCGATGCTTTCAGATCGATTAGCTCATGACGATCTATTATTGAAATGAAATAAGGGAGGGAGGGATTAATGGCTGGAAATGACAATGGTGGAATGATTTCATAACAGTGGGGAAATGAAAAGAAAAATCCCTTTTTATATTAACGAAGGTCACCTATTGCCACGCCCTTGATGTATTATAGGAGTGGGAGTAGAAGAAAAAGGATGGACGGCTGGAATGAAGTGATGAAAATTTAAGCAGCTCCTTCCAGAAATGTGAAGGATGTGAGATGGAAAGAGGAATGGGGAGGTGGCAAACACGTCATGTGGGAAATTGATTAACTGCTGCAGTGACGATTCCAACTAAAGTAGAAGAATTGTTATTATACCCGTATCAATTTTGATTTAAGCTCAAATGAGATTTGGAATGAATGCAATTAAAAAAAGTATCGGTTCAACAAAAATAAATTTATTTAAATATCTCAGGTTTTTTTTTCACCTTTCAATTTAAAAATAGATTATTAATGACTTATAAATAAACAAAAGAATTATTAATAGTGTTTTCTTTGATGCGTTGTTTCTTCTGTGCTAAGCTAGTCATTGTACGGTTCATGACTTCTCGAATATTATAAAATAAATAAATAGTAACTCTCTGAAAGTACTTAATTAAGTACTTTCAAGTAATCTATTAAATGATCTCTTAATAACTGCTGGTATGCATAACTAATACATATGTATATGTTCCAAACATCGATTAATTATATCTTCTTACATCCTCATTCCAGCTTTTTCCCAGCACATGTAGTATGCATACAATATAAAAGTAATCTAGGACCCAAAGCATTAAAAATTGCTGTGTATTTAAATATTACTTGTTTATTAAATAACTTTAAATGACACAAAATATTTTATGGACCAAAATATCACCTCAATATATTAATTATATTTGAAAAATTCTACAATTTTATAATGATCAAAATGAAGATTTTCCTTTAAAAAATTGTCAAAAATACCCTCATTTCTATAGGAGGCATGTTTCTCCATTTGAGCAGTTACGGGGCAATCATCTTTCGTCAGTCATTCTGTCAATCGTGTTCGACTACACGTTGTTCTTTGGTTGGGTTATTGTGTGTAATTTAGAGTATCCGAAAACAATATTGCAAAAATATCCTACTCAGATTTCTCAAATCTTCAAAAACGATTTTAGATTTGAAGTTTTGGGCTTAATTCCGATTTTAATGGGGTTTTTTTCGTTTGGTCATTATTTTAGAAATTTTTTTTTATTCTCGTAAAAATTAACTTTTGCTAACCAATGCTCTTTTCACATTATCCATTTCGTTTATGCATATTTTGAAATTGATGTAGTTCATAATTAGACCAAACAGGCCTTGAGGTCAAAATTAAAAAAACAAAAAAAATTTATAAATGTCGGAATTATATAAAAATAAACAATACAATAATGTTGTAATGAACATAATTAACGCTTATAATAAGTATGCCGTTTAGAAAAAATGCGTCCTATCCTGACTCGACTTCGAATTATATACGCTTAATCAGTGAAAAAAACACAGGTACGTCACCTGTGGTAAAATCGATATCTACCGGTACTTTCCATAGAAAAGCTACTAACAGGTGATATAAATTTGGACAATGACATTTAAGACTTTTCTAATAAAAAAAACTAGAAAAAAAATATATAAACAACCTTAAAACAAAGCGGCTTCGAACTTTCCAACACAATCTTTCATGGATAAAATATGTTTTCGTTCAATCCTTCGTCAAGGTAAGGTACATGTCTCACGCTGATAAATCCAAAACAAGTCGATCTGAGAGGATTGTTTAGTCTAGACGATAAAAGCTGAGGTGGCTTATGAGGATCTTGTCGCCAAGAGACCGATGTGAGTCACCGGATAAAAAACAAGGAAATCTCCCCACGGGTGTTGTTCGCTCGTCTCCAGCCAAGAAAACATTCTCGATAGCATACGTGCCTTTGAGTAAATTGTAAAGTCAACGCCTCGTTTCTGATCGGGTCTTCGAGGAATGTAATCTGTATTGTGTTCAACATTCCCCCGGAGCGAAATGCTTCCCGCAAACAATAAAGCATCAGTGAAACTAATTGTTGGCAAAACTGCACTAGGTTCATTTGCGTGTCCTCCTTTGACTTATTTGCGAGACCGAAAAGGAATAAACTTAGATGTTTTATCTGAAGGGGAAATTTAATCTTTTCGAGAAACTCGATTAATCAGTTAAAAAATGACTTGAAATGAAGAGAGAAATATCCAACCAAGAGTGTCACTATACTATATTCCCGATGATGTTTAAGTCAATGAGATACCAGTACCATGGTGAGGGGGGGGGGTAAACAAATAAAATGTTGAAAATTACTGGCTATCTTTTAAATCGAATACATCACATATATTTGGGCGTATCAGTCTGGACCAATCAGCAGCTCCGAAAATGCAGAAATATACCTGAAGTGCGTCATTTACCAGCAGGCCCGGAATAGACGGTCTGTTCGAAGGTCCAGTGCATTTATTCTGGTCTGGTCACTGGTGGTGTTCGGACTGTGTGACCTTCTTAATATCGTACTCTACTGCTCATAATTCATTAAACAGCTATTCAAAAGATTGTGTTTCTATTATGAAGCCCGACCCGGATATCTCTAATACCCCATTCTCCCAGATATATATATACTATGGTCACTGTATAGATCAGTGGTCACCAATTATTTTTCTCGGAGGTCCGTTTCAAAACAGTGTCAAACTTTGACAGTCCGGAAAAACGTAGGCCTCCCCGACCTAAATCCCTATCCACCACCCCCTCCCCAACACTGACTCTCATTTGTTGACCACTGGTCACCCTTATGTCGGGAAACTAAACTGGTGTTTACCCTAACCATCAATACTATGAATGTTAATTTCTTATACTTATAATGCCTGGAGCGCATACGAGGATATTAATTGAATAATAAGCCATGAATGTAATGAAGTGGTTTACTAGCCTCGAAAATGAATTTTATGTAGAGAGATAACCATAAGTATAACTAATAATATATATCACATATTTAGCATTGCATTTAAAATAATAGGATTTATTGAAGAAAATAAAAAACTGGATTCTCCTCCTCTTTTATAGGTTTATTACGTTGACGTTTGACGAATGTCATCTCACAAGTTGAAAAATTCGATTGTAAAACCACTTCATCTAGTGCACTTCAAAACCAGTTAACACGACTATACGAAAATAGCATCACATGGAAAACAATAATCAACATTACAAAAGCATTACACATGACATTCACGGCGTCGTGTGCATTGGCCCCCTGTTTTTGTTGAATTCTGTATCTCAGAGACAGTAAAGTAGCTTGGAATGACACTCAACAGACTATTTGGAGTAACACTAAATGATAAAACCATTTTGCTAATTACTGTTGTTTCAAAACTCATGATTACTGTAAAAAATGATTTTATACTCATGGGTAAAATCCTAATGATGCCTAAATTTGTCCTAACACGAGGCACAAGTTTTTTTATTCCAGCTCAATTTGAAATTTAACTTCCACTAAAGCTGTTTTGAACAATTTTATTCTAAATAGAGTTAGTTGGGGCTGTAGTCAATTTCAGAACAGTGTGTTAGAATAATAAACAATATACAGTTTCCTTTCTAATAAACTAACAACTCAGCCTATGAACCTAAGCAAGCCTATGAAGGCAGGTTCCCGCGGCGTGTGGCTGTGCGTTCGCCTGAAGTTTGCCATACCTCGTTATTGCTCAATGTATTCGGGGTGGCTCGAGCTTTCCCGTGGAATATTAGTAAAGACTTCTGGATCGGGATATGACAAGCCAGTAAGGCTTGTGGATCCGTTACCACAACTTTTTTAATTTCGTAGAAGTAATTTTCAAGTAGTTAATAAGGGAGTGGCGTAATGAAGTTTTTGAATTTGTATTAGTTGATATCCTGTTATATGGAATCCACAACATCGAGAACATAAAGGTAGGAACCAGATGATGCTTAGAAACGTATTCAAAATAATATTAGTATAGAGTGTTTGATAGAACACCTGATGGCTACTTTCAATAAGTTTGCGATGAATGTAAAAAACAGTATAACTGGGACTGGTACGAATGAATTATACAAGCCAGAATGGCAATGAACATAGAAACAAATGAAACTGAAGGAAAGTATGGCAATGCCGTATTGGCGAGAAGGGGAAGCTCAGGTAAAGCCTCCGCTTTGGAGTCCCGATTCTGCCAGGATATCTTTTCTTATTATTTATTAATAATGCTTAATAAAGGCTGTCTCTTTATTTTCTCTTATCATATTATAGTATACATAATACTCTCTTACATTAGTAGCGTTTTTCAACTGTGTCTAGACAATCTCGATAACCAAAAAAAATCAGGATTTTAACTTATGTCCCGAGACTCGAAAAATGCATAAAATCAGCGAAACGGTCGTTTTGTTCATTTGTAATGCCCGGTATTATATTTTAACCAAAAACTAACCTGCATATGCCGATATATCTATAATGGAGTTTTGTCATTGTCATGAGTTGTCTCACTCACATACCAACTGCTTTTCAGTTTCCTTCCAAGCCCGATAGCAGATTTTTACCCAAAGTACACAAAAAATAGATTAAAAAATAAAATTTCCCTTACTTCTTGCTTGGTCATGTAGATGGGTTTGTTGAGGATGATCCAGACCGTAGTCTCCCAGCATCCTGGGTGAGTTGTCGAGCCTTCGTAGGTCATGTAATGTTCGGTATTCGGCAGGACACTGTACAGGGACAAAGAAGGTATTGGAGTATACGCTCCTGTGAACAAAAAAAAACAACAAAACATGAGATTGAAATAATAGAAAAAAGTAATATGTTTGCTTAATTTTGTAGTATTTAATAAATTAAATAAATGCCTGATTCTTCAGATTTCGCCTAAGTACACTTGGTGCTCGATCGTAACAGACAGAAATGTGGGCGTTCGAGCGTCGCTGCTGCGCGCGGTTTCAAGAGACCAAAAAAAACAAAACGCCAAGTTGAGAAGTGAGGCCTGGATATTCGATTGAAAGTAAGCGTGTTTTTTTTTATTTTTACCCTACGATGAGGGAAAAGACGAAATATAGGCAAATGCCGTCGACCTTGAAGACGTAATACGAAAGGAACATTTCAGCGTGAATCACTCAGTCCATCAACGCCGTTGTTTGATGTATTTGAAATGATTTTTGAGCAGTCCGCCGATGTGAGCCGAGACAGTGATGTGACAAATCAGGCCCCAGGTGTCAGCCAGAGCTAAGGAGGCAGGACTCCAGTCCCATATGTCAGGCGTTGGTTACAGATTGTGTTTGGTCATAGGACACGGAGATTGATTGGTATTAATATGTATGTATTATTATTGATATTAATTAATTAACATGTCTGTATTATGATTGCTATTAATTAATTAACATATGTGTATTATGATTGCTATTAATTAATTAACATGTGTGTAGCATGATTGCTATTAATTAATCAACATGTGTGTTTTATTATTGGTTTATATATGTGTGTGTTATTATTTTTATTCAAAAAGTTTATTATGAAAAAATTACTATCTGCCTTATTGGACATTAAGTAATTGTGTTAAATATTCTCATTCATACCATATTTTCAATTTTAATTCCCTCGCTCATTCATACAGTATTTACAAACAGTCAAGAGACCTCCCAAATCCACATGGTTGTCACCTCCCTCGCCTGGCAAAGAGGAAGTGGAGACTTGGGAAGACGGAGAAGCGTGGGCTCCATCAGCCGCGTCAATACGAGCCAGTGGCGGCTGGTCAACAGCGCGAGAGCCACATACGCTCAGGACATGATTGGAGAAACTGGCCATTGCCAAGAATTTATTACTATTAGTATTAATATTTGTGCATTATTATTGGTATTAATTAATTAATGAGATTAAATAATGAGTAATAACATAGATATGTTCGTACATTACACTAATCTTTACATGGCATACACATGGAAATGTACAAATCTTGCCAGTACCTCGGAGCAAACATTCTCTGCCATACCCCCACAGCCCCAGGCAATGGCCCGAGAGCACTTACCATACGTCAGCAGTTGAGCTGAGACTTTGAAATCCACCTTTCATTTTTAAAAAGTTTTATTTTCATGTCTATTAAACAATTTTTGTATTTTTTTTTCATTCATATTTGTATTGTTCTTACTCAAACTGCTCAAATAACAGCAAAAAATGTGGCTAGAGGTAAACGACGGTGATCTATGCTAAATGAATGAAGGGGTCGCATGAGAGACGTGTCTGCGGCTTTTCGGCCAATTGTCCGCTCCAAGTGAGTCACACATCTCACTTGCAGCACATCTAACTCCAGGATTCAGGGCGAACTTTCCGGCCAAGTGACCAAACTGTGGCTGTAGACTAGAGGGAGGGGGTTTGTAGGTCATTAAAGCACTCAACGTAGTTATGTTTTGACATTGTTCACTCAAAATAGTGTGTTCCATGGAATTGAAATTGATAAAGAAGTAAAATTAGGTAAGATCATTCCAAGCCAATAGATTAGAATTCATTTACATATATAAAAGAAAAAAATTAAAATTAAGGCACTGTAATACTGGATGAAAAATTTGCCTAGCTCTGATACATTCGGCGAGTGAAGGGTTAAAATCTGTTTCTGATCATATATAAATACCAGTATTTGAATGTATCTTAATATATATATATATATATATATATATATATATATATATATATATATATATATATATATATATAAAGAATTTAACTTTCTTTTACTCTCAGACGATAACATTGCTACGCTACAGCCGATTAATTAAAATATTTTATTTTGGGGTGCCATTTAGTTATTAATTATTCTAACTACGTATAGTTGATTACTCTATCAAATTCTGAGCGTACAGGATTGGCACAAAAATGATAATAAAAAAAATTTGACGAATGTCGTTTTAATTTAATACTGCTCCAATTACTCCTAATCCTAATGCTAAATTAATCTCGTAATTTAATCGTGGTGATCAAAGGAAGAATTTTCGTCAGTATAAATAGAATATTTAATATGATATGGTCTTATTCAAAATGTTTGAGTTGAGAAGTTTAAGTAAAAAAAAAAATAATTGAGAATAATAAAACCGGTTTAAAAGGATTACTGAGGTGTGTTGACCAGTGAAGTAAACTCAACGAAGTACCCCATGATCTAGTTACTATAGGCAACGAAGGCCAAAAAACGGTTACGAAAAAAAAATGGTGTAGTTCTAAAATTTGGTACATTATAGTTAGATATTAAGATATATTATAGAGAAGGTCCTCTAATGACATACTAAAAGTCCTCTAGGGTAGGGGGGAGCTGTTTTTACGTCACAATACATGCCTTTTTCTGTTTTATCGCATATAATTCGAAAATATTAGCCCATAGCTAAAAAGTAGTTATATAAAAAAATAGAGCTCATTAAATTTCCTACAATAATGATCTTATTCACTTTTTTCATATCTTTATTTGTCTCCGAGAAAATCGACAGCCGAAATTGACTTTTTGTTCAGATCCGCTAAATGACTACAGAGAACTGGTGAACATATTCTTTGTTACCTAATTTAAAGGGATTTTCTCAATTATTATTAAGCTGTGAACATAACATAAATCATCATATATTCCGTTATTGAATTTTTTACCATTTTAGTTGGAATACAATCTGGAAAGAGATTTTTAGTCCACTTCAATGCAAGTGCACCACCCTGCTTCACTAAATTGGTTAAAAAGGTGTGAAAACAGGTAGGGCTAGTATGAATAATAAATTTAAAAATCAAATTATTATTACTAAAAATTAATTATAAATTACTAAAGTAAGAGGTCCTTGAGAGAACCCTGTCATGGACCCCATGGTAAGGTAAAATAAATGGTAATGAAGTAAATAATAAGGCAAAATGTGAAAAAAATTATATGTATTGGAACTTGGAAGTACGATGCAACACATTAAAAATTTAATTTATTTACGTTTAAGAAACTTACGCGGAGTCCCACGAATTTCTCGATATTGTTTTTTTCCCCTCACTTTCTATGTCCTTTATTTTGTTTATGTACATTTATGAAAACCAATTTAGTTTATAGTCGGTGTAAAAAAAAAAAAAAACTAGTCGGGGGGATGGGGAGACTACTGATCCGTGGATCAACTAGACATTGTTGGGGTAGGCAATTCAACAAAAATATTATCTCAATCGCATGGCTGTCAAAGGAGAAATGAATTCGAATTTTCTTCTTTTTTTTTTTTGTATAAGCACAGAAAACAATCAGCTTATGTTAATAATATTTTGTCGATATTGAATAATATTGCATTATAGTTATTCAACACATTCGAACTATACTTGACCATCGTCAACGACAAATTATCCTCAGGTAAGGATCTGATAATACAAAGGCACATATCAAAGCGTCACTCATAAATACATGCATTGGAGCTTCCATAGGTTCCATAGTCTAATAGAATGTTGAACCGGGCTACCTGAATTTTGTCCTTTGCTCATTCCCAAATTCATATAAGACAAAAATAAAAATTTAGGCACTGTAATACTGAATGAAAAATTTGCCTAGCTCTGCTACGTTCGGTGAATGAAGGGTTAAAATGTGTTTCTTCTCATAAATACCAGTGTTTTAATCTTTATACCTTTACATTTATCTTTATTTTACCTAATTTACCCTCAGACTCTACAGTCCTACGCTCCAGCCGAATAATTAAAACATTTCGTTAACTGGGATGCCATTCAATTATTAATTATTCTAACAACTGAGATTTGATTACTCCATCAAATTCTGAGCGTACAGCAAAATTTTAATATAATAAAATTGACGAATATCGTTTTAATTTAAAAAATGTCCCAATCATTTCTAATCCGAAGGCCAAATTAATCTCGTAATTTAAAGGTGGTAGATTCTACAAATGAATCTATTTATAATTTATTCATTATATTTCCTGTAGCTTGGCTACATTTTATACAATTTTTGATTTCTACACATTATGATCTGTGCTTGTACAAAAGTATAATAATGTACATTATTAATTTATTGAAAGTGTTGGGGCTCACTTACGTCTAACAGTAGTGGAAGCTACCTACCCCTATTCCTTATAACCAGCACTCCTCTGACCAAATCTTACTAAGGCGCGGGGTTCGTTCTATGAACTTCATTCAAAGGGTGGGATTTTCATTCAAATCGAGCGGGCACGTGCCTTAACACTTTTTGGGCACTGCTCCGTCGTCTGCAATCCAGCCCTTGATCTGAGTCTCTTTTTATGAAAATCGGTAACTTGCCGACTCTCACACATTGCCGACACTTAGTCGATTTCTATCTACTAATCTGATTATTTCTACATTAAATTTTCGTAGCGGGTATTCATATAACAGCTCTAATCAATTGGAATTAACCAAGTTAATGAACCAAGTGAAACTGTCACCTATGTTTAGCAACCTCATCGCGATTTAGTGCAGAGTCTGTGTTTAGTCTGTGTTGCTTTATTTAATTCATTACTTGAAATACAAAATCCTATCTGTGTAAAATAATACTAATTATTATGGCGAAAGTTTCCAAAAAAATAGTGTACGATTGTGACTTGAAACAAAGTAATCAGAAGACGCAACATCGAAAAATATTACAATGGATAAATTAAGGAAAGAGTATGTAATGTAACAACATACACTCCCAGCTACCTAAAGTTCTCTATGAGCTACTATTGTTCTTACAAACTGAGCGGTCACTAACACATGGATAGCATATGAGCAGGTAAATCGACGAAAAATCTAGTTTTATGAATTTAAGATGAATATAATCAAATTTCGTGATAAGGAATTCGGGAATTCGACAGCAAAAATCTGAATAATTTACAGATATTTGTTTGATACAATGAAACAAAAATGGCGGGTGTATATTAGCCCGAATCAGCCGACCACCTGACCATACATTGGCCGATCTCTAAAAAGAAGAGGGGGTAACCTGTTTTTGCCAGGTGAAGCTTACCTGTGTCATGGCGCCCGACCGGTTTTCAGTCCATGGAGAACTAGAAAAATTCACCTGAAGTAGATATCCCGGATTTTTGGAAGTAATTAATATATTTCAACACATACCTTTAGTTATTTATTTATTTTTTAATTCCAGTATTAATATAAGATGAGAAAGTTAAGTTAAACTCGCGGCAAATAGAAGACTTGACAAAAAAAATCCATTAGGAAGCCCGAAATAAGTAATTATGCGATAGGAGTCTCGCTTTCTAATTGTAGCCCGAAGGTGAACCTCATCCTTTTTCATTAATATAATTTTCAAACATAAAAAGATGTTAGTTTTTAAGACATGAACTCCTTAAAATGCATAATATATGCAGCAGATGGGGCAACCCTCAGCTCAATTATGTTATTGTACATATTATTTTAAATTGTAAAAAATATTAATATAGGGGTTAAGAAACAAAAAGTCTCGCTTACGATCCACAGATGTGTGAGATGCTTGACACGGTACGGAATGATCGCAGGCTCAGCATCTTGTATAGGACTCGAGAGGAGGAAGACCACGTTGGAGAGTTAAATAATCTTGTAGAGGAGAGTCTTTTAAAAAAACTTTATTATGAATAACAATCAAAACACTGGTATATATACAAATATTAATCAGTTATAGCGTTAGAACAGTGAAGGCTTAGGGACAAGTGAGGGTGTCCTTGTCCTAGCAGGTAGCAAAGGGTTAGGAAAATGGTTACTTCCAAAAAAACAAGGGGACCATCAGTCTCAACTGAGGTACACGTTTCTACTAAAAATGTAAGATATAATGAGTATTATATAACTGGGGTAGGGGACCTCAAGGATCCCAGAGGAAAAAATAAAAATGGTTTACAACCTCCAGTTTGTGATGTTGTGACTCGGAGCGGCGTTGATGGTACATTGTGCCTCCCTCGTCTCTTATCCTTTATAAAGCCTACATCAGACCGGTAAGTTGAACATTGAACATGGAGTAGCCTCGATTCTTCATCAACACTTGTCTCTGCACAAGTAATTGACGAATTGATAAATTATTGAATGAGTTTGTAGGTTACATAACCCTGTTTTCATCAAGTTTATCAATGGAGAACATTTTTGGCATACTATGTGCGTCTGAATCCAGGTCCTTCCTTGTGTGAGACATTTGAGAGAAACGTTCACGAAAACCTAACAACTCTCATTAACCTTGGCAAATCCTTCGACAGACTCATCTACTCATTTATAATACTCATCGCTAATAATGAACTAATTGTACGCACAAATGTGTTCTTCAATTAACATCATAGCACATCCCACCTCCGGGTTTTGATTATTAATTGAACTCTGAATGTGAAGAGTCCCACTGATATCGAATACAGGTGAAAATTTCCATGTTCGATGTCGGAGGGAACGATCGGGCTGGGACTATCTCCCACGCCTCTTAACCCTCGTTCCTACGGCACACAGTGGGATGTCTGTCTATTAACAATCTACTCGGCCAAAAGTAAAATAATTGATGGAATTTTTTATAAAATTTAATTCTGAAGTGAGAGATTCAGGGATATTAGAAAAAATCTTATTAACCGAGTAACTTTAATTTTTTTGTATATAACTTTTGGCTTTGTTTATTTTTATTTGCAAAGTCTTAAAATAATGAAAAATAAAAAAAAAAAAGTATTGTTTTACATTTACTATGAGCAGCTATGCCTAGAAGGACGGGGAAGGGTCATTTAACCCTAAATAAAAACTACCTTTTCTTCTTTTAAAAAGCTTTTAAGTCTATAGGAGTTAAACTGCTTCTTTCAAATCTATGATTGACTCTTTTGTGAATGGTATTCATAAATTCAATCCACTTATGGTGCGAAAAAAAAACAAAAAGTGCCAAATTAGACCGGGATATGAAAATAAATCATCAAATAAATCGTGTAAAGTGTAAAAGAATTCATTACGGAAAATGCTGTGCAAAAAATTCATTGTGTAGTAAATGCGTAAACAACTCATTTTTTTGTTGTATTATATAAAAATTTGTAATTCCGTTTGGTTTCTTTTTACTTAAGTATATAAATATAAGTTTCGTTAATGCTGTTTATTAAAATTATTTCAAACTCAACTATTAAAACTTCTCTTTTATTATACTATCGAGCGCGTAGAAATTATAATAAAAACAAATAAAAATGAAATCGAGAATAAAGAGTATAAAAAAAAAAAGGTGGTGGTTCAAATGTAACCTAACACATATGTATATATTGTAACATTCATGATATTTGGGAATATCATGACCAGCCACCCTCCCACTTTGTCCAGCATCTGCCCTTATGCTCTTAGGAGTGGGGATGAGATAAAGGGCCAGTCTTAGCCTAACAGCTAGAGAGCGAACAAGAGCAAGACCCCGACTTGGCGGTATCCAACAGAAGAAGAGGAGAAGAAGAAGAAGAGATCAACAGTAACGTTGATTGGATTATACGGAGATCATCGATTGGGTGATATTGATATTGTTTTTTTATTATTATGGATCCATTAAAAAGAGATTGAGCTCATTTTTCATGTTTTTATTGTAATTAGTAGTAACTATCCTTGTTCAAAAGGAATTGAATATTTTTATATAATTTTTGTCAGCACTATTTATAATTATAATTATTTGTTATAACCATTTTACTTGTATATATTTCACAATTCCCAGTTTCTCAATTTATTAATAACTATAACATTAGCCTTGAGATCGGGCGATTCAATCGGGATAATTTCCTATGTCGAAGACAAAAAAACAAGTTGAATTAAAGATCTCATGACGGACCTACCAAATTAGTTAAGGTCAATTGATCAAATAAATTAGAAAAATAAAATGGTAGAAAATGAAGTAGGTTTCAATATATATAAGTTAAAGTCAGAGGTAGCTCTGTATTGACTAATGCGATCATGGGACGTAAACATCCCATGATCCCGTATATGTCGGATTACAAAGAGAAATAAAGACAGTCTATTTCGAGAACTGGAGTTTTCCAACGTTCCCGTTTTCCTTCTCTTTCTCACATTTTACCCGGTGGCGAATAACTTACATATATACATATACATAAAAACACCTCATTTTTACAAATTATCTTAGTAAGTTTATATTCATCAAATTTGTTAACTAGTTTAATTAACTAGTTTGTTCTGTTTAATTCTTGTTCAATTATATTTAATAAATTTACCATATTATGCATTAACATTTTTTACATAAAGGTATTAAATCTATTCAGTACATGCATGAAAATGTTAATCATGTCATTATAGAAGACAACTACCTCAGGTTTGTTGTTACACCATTTTTATTGTGGATTTATTTTTCCAATCTTTTTATTTGACCAATTATATCTCATAATATTACAAAATTTAATAATAGGTCGCTAAGATTTTTCTTTGTATTAAGTCTTAGTTAAATGATATTTTGTCAAGAAAAGAATATTTCGGAGAGGCTAAAGCTTTAGGAACAACTCAAAGTGTGGTACATATGAAAATGTCTTTTTGTAATCGTCAATACCTTGTAAAAATTAAATTCATTTTTGAATAACAATAAAATATATTTCTGTTTGCCACATCTGATGGAACAAATAAAAAAAAAAAAATAAAACCCTTTGAAATCTCTCGTTTTACAAACAATTGATAAAATTAATTAATTTAATCATATTGTATATAATTTTACCCATCTCCTGTTATGACTTTCATTGGTATCATAAAAAACAAATAAAAGTCATCCAGTGTAATTAATAGAAATACTTTTTACCAATACGAGTAGAGCACAAAGGCTAACTTTGAAAGGACCTTGATGACTGGAAAATGAGATAAAATTGATTGTGATAGCCTCCAATCACCGCAGAATTCCCAACACTCAACACGAGGTGCAGTTTTCGGTGAAATTGAATGTTTACGACTGTGGCCAGTTCCAATTTTCTAGTTAGAAAAGAAAAATAGCCAAAATCTAAAAATAATTTTAAGTTGATGCTTTTATACTCCTGGATTGCTGACAAAATCCGAATTTCAAAAATTATGCCATTGAGAAAAACTTTTGAGATCTCTTTCCGAAGTGAATTATCTCTGTTAAAGTTAAGTTGCGAATAAGAGGGAGAGAAACAAGTTATGAATGAAACTTGCAGCGACTTTTCGACGTTATATTTTTACACTAATGCAACCCATATTTTTTTCTTCTTCTTTTTAACATACATTTGTCAGGTATTTATGTATGTTATTGAAACTTCTTTATTGTGATAAAATTACTAGCCACTTATTTGTTATGTGGACGGTACATTCCAATTGCATTGTTAAACAGCGTAATATGCCAATATTTTTTATAGTATATATGATCCATCGTATACTGAATAAAGTGTAGCTATTAATAACAATAATTCTCATTCAGGGATTATCTAGAAATTTGAGGCCTTCTGTCACTTTTGCTGATGCTGTTCGCAACAGAATGATGCAGTCACAGGCACCGCCCACTCCCTGTGCGCAGGTTCATCTTCCTCAGCATTCCGTTCATCCCGTCAACCTACAAACTCCATCCCATCCTCAACCACACATCTCACATATTCCTCCACCTATAAGCTTTCCGATCTTGCTGCATACGACCTGCATAACCTCATTCCTTACAGAGTTCAGAACCCTAATTACCCCTCTCATTTCCCTTCTTACAAATCTTGTCTTCTACCTTATTCCCGTTAAACAAAACCCATAAGTGGATCCTTCCGACTCCTTATCCATTCTCCTTTGGAATGCGAATGATGTTCGCACCCACACTAACGAACTGACAGCACTACTCCACGACAAGAACATCGACGTAGCTCTTATTACTGAAACAAGACTTACGAGTAAACGGCCATTTACCGTTCGACAGTACCAGACTTATCGAACTGATCACCCAGATGGAATAACTCATGCAGGTACCGCTGTCATTGTCCATAACTCCATTTCCCATCACATAGTTCCTTTGGTAGCACATGATTTCCTTCAGTCCACTGCAGTGTCAACCAGCACCTTCACTTTCACTCTAGTAGTACACTCTAGCATCAGTGTACTGCCCTCCGAATAAATCAATTTCCGATTCCCAATTCATCTCCTTTCTAGACTACATCGGAGAAGGTCTCCTTGTGGTTGAGGACTTTAATGTGAGGCACCAACGTTGGGGGTCAAGATCCACGAACCCACGAGGACGTGCTTTGCTGTCTGCACTCACACGAAAACATTGCTCCACTATCTCTCCTGACACAGCCACCTACTGGCCATCAGATCCCGACCAAAATCCAGATCTCCTTGAATTTTTCTTCTATAATAGTTTAGGAACACTAAACTATTCACTCACCTCTCCTCCGATCATAGTCCTTTATTATTAAACATTTTTCTAAAACCAATTCACAAACTGCCTCCTCCTTCATTTGTTAAGGACCCAATTGACTGGGACCACTTCCACCAGCTTCTTACAGATTCCGTAGACCTCAAAGTGTCCCTGAAAACATCCCAAGACCTAGACGATGCAGTGCATTCTTTCACTACTCTGGTCCAGAGGTCGGCTTGGGAGGCATCGTCGCCCATTCGTCATCCAAAAATTCACAATCATAATCGTTTACCTCAGCATCTCAAAGATCTAATCCAATCCAAACGCCACAGTGTGGCGAAGATCCCGGCATCCTGCTGATCGCCACTCGTAAAATCAGTACTGCAGGTTGGTAAAGCGGCTATTGGCATCATTCCGTTCCGATTCTTTCAATTCCTAACTCCCTGTGGAATGTAGCTAAAATAATCTTAAGGTATCATCCTGTTTCACACCCACTCCGTCGTGATGATGGGTCCTGGGCGGCTTCGGATGGGGAAAGGTCGGAAGAATTCGCACTGCATCTTTCCCGTTCTTTCACTCCTCACCTTACTTCTCAAAACCAGACTCACAGTACAACTGTTGAATATTTCCTCACTTCACCTATTATACCTCTCTCACTTCCACCAAAAGCCGTTATCCCCTCTAAGGTCAAATACCTTCTGAAAAACTTACCTTACCGAAAATCCCCTGGATATGATTTCCTTACTCCTCAAATTATCAAACAACTTCCTCCTAAAACAATAATCTTCCTAACCTACATATATAATTGCATTATCCGAACGACGTACTTTCCTCTCCTCTAAACTCCAGACTCTCCTACCGTCCAATTAGCCTACTCCCTAACCTCTCAAAAATATTTGAGAAACTCCTATTAAAATGTCTACTTACAATTGTTGAATCCACAAACCTTTTTCCTAAACACCAGTTTGGTTTCCGTCAACGACTTTCCACTGCTCAACAAGACCTTCACATTGTTGATTACATCTCCTGAGCCCTTGAAGCCAAACAGTATTGCACTGCTGTCTTTCTTGATATAGCTCAAGCTTTTGACAGGGTTTGGTACGCAGGTTTGCTTTACAAGCTCAAAATATATTTTGACCCTTTTCCTAATCCTACAATCCTACCTTTCAAACCGCTTCTTCCAAGTCCGCTGTGGTTTGGAATATTCTAACTACTATCCCATTAAAGCAGGAGTTCCACAGGGCAGCGTCCTGGGTCCCACCCTCTATAATCTATACACTGCTGATGTCCCCTCTACTACCAATACCTTCTTGGCAACATTCGCAGACGACACTGCAGTCCTGTCAACCCATCCAGACCCTGATATAGCGTCCCAAAACCTTCAGAAACACCTTGACGAGATCGAGTATTGGTGGCGAATATATGGCGGATTAAAGGTAATGAATCAAAATGTTCCCACATTACTTTCACCCTCCATCGCAAGTTTTGTCCAATAGTTATTAATAGTAGTTATATTTTAATTTGATTCCTCTCCCTTAGCCGAGACAGTATGGTACTTAGGCTTCCATCTCGACAAACGACTGACCTGGAACCCACATACGAGGCTAAAAAGACAAGAACTAAACAGACGCTTTGGACAACTGTACCGACTACTTCAAAGGACATCCCATCTCTCAATTAGTAATCTATAAAGTTATACTTAAGCCAATCTGGATATACGGAATAGAGCTATGGGCGACAGCAAAAAAGTCGAACATCAACCGTAGCCAATCCTTCCAATCAAATGTCCTGACAACAATAGTAAATGCCCCTTATTACGTCAGCAACAAAACCCTTCACAACGATCTTAATATACCCTACATTCTTGAATCTCTTCCAAGTTTATGAAATTCCATAGTAGCCTATCCAATCTCCCTAATCCCGTAGCACAGTCATTGCACTGCACCACTCATCCCTATAATCTTCCTCGGAGACTGAAACGACAGTGGCCTCGTGACCTGCTATAAATGCGTGACAGTGAGAGCCCTAGCAATGGCCAGTTTCTCCAATCATGTCCTGATCGTGTGTGGATCTCGCGCTCTTGGTCAGACTCCACTGGCGAGGAGCGTGGGGGACTTCCCAAGCCTCTGCTTCCTCGTTCGCATGCGAGGGAGGTGACAAACATGTGAACTTGGGAGTCCTTTTGGCCGTTTGTAAATATTGTATGAATGAGGGAGTGAATGATGAATTGTAAATATGGTATGGTTCAGAACATTTATCTCAATTACTTATTGCCTAATAAGGCTGATTGTAATTTTAGCACAATAAAGAATATTATATAAAAAAAAAAACATGTTGTATATTATAATGATAAAATAAATTTAAATTTTAAGATAATTCATCAATATTGCATGAAAATTAACTTTGTTAAAACAAAAATCATGTTATAACTTATATAATAATTTAAAAAACTTACTTGGATTTTGAAATTGGCACATTTTATAATCAAACCTTACATACATTTCGTTTTACTGTAAGGTTTCCTATTCGGTAAGTACAAAAATGAATTAATAAAAATTGAAAAAAAAAATGTTCGAAGGTGTGTAATGAAAATAATATAATTTTTATTGTTTTCCAATCTTATATTTAATTAAATTAAGCCTTACTGTGTAGTATTTTTGTATTAAGTTATTATTGCTTCTAAATATATAAATTTATGTATCTGGTTCTCAATTGCAGTGCTTATGACGCCTCAATGAGTGACACGTTGACTGACGATGGCTTATCATTAAAAATATTTTGGACGCCTCCAATTTTTTTTTTGAACATACATAAATATATACGTGTCATTGATGCCAACAAAACAACGAAAAAGCACATTGTTCATTATGAGCAATCTTAATTGGTGTAAAATACCTTATTATTCAAATATAAATATCGATTTTGTTTACTATATTCCCCAAGAAAAAATGCTTGTATTCTCCAAGACATTAAAACTCCCAGAAATAATCCTTGTTACGTCCGTTTGTTAAATACGGCACTTTTGAGTAAATTGACATTTTAATTTGAAATAACATTGATAAAAAATTGAATATCTTTACTGTTTTTAAATTTTTTTTTTCAATTATGTACCCACTTTTGGGTTGTTCAATAAATGAATTGTAACTTACATAGCACCTGGATGGGTTCCTGTAGGCAAATGGGTCCAATCTTACCTTTGGAAGCCTGAGAGCTGCCCATCATACGAGTTTTGTAAAGTTTGATTTTTTAATGCCCACTTTCTTCGAACACAACTTCATGGCTCCGTATTTGGAACCGTAATCTTGAATGCCCAGTTCCACTTACTGAGTCATGGAGCCGTAATGGGAGATGTGGGCTTACTATGTGCTGGGTCAAATATAGCTTAACTATTCTTTGTACAAATTACAAATAACTAATACTTTTTTTACAACGGGTAAAGTAATACAAACGTATTTGGGTTAGATGGTATATTTCAAAATAATTGCAATGGGTTAGTTGTGATACATCATTATATGATTATAACTTGTTAAATCTTAAACAAAATGCGGATTAAATAAATATTTTAAAAAAATTAATAAAACAGAAAGTTTTAGTACTAACGCATAACAATATTTGAACCAGTGGTGTACCCGGGGGAAGGGTCCCTCCCCGTATGTGGTATACATTTTGGATATGTATTATTTTCATATTATTGTATAAATTATATTTAAAAAAATAAACATTTTGATAATATCGTAATCAACAGAATCAATGATTGTAATATAGCTGCAATTTTATAAAAGTGTTTATTTATTACAAAATCGTTTATTTGTGTTCATTAATTGTTAATAACTCTTGAGTTTGATTGACAAGTCAATCAATTTAGGGACCTCCCCTGGTAGCAAAGGCTGTAGGTACCCCACCAATTGGATCCTATTTTCCTACATACATTCATTATGATTATATAATATTTAATGTTTTGAATATATTTTCATATTAGTTATTAAAATCAATACATATATTTATTCCAATACATAAGAAAAAAGTAATAAAACTTTAACGATATTATCACCCAAGGTGAACAAATTAGACCTGTGACTCACGAGAAGTGAACTCCATACCTTCCACTTCATCAATTATCTTGACTCCGTATTTCGGAGTGGCGTACTTACATAGGCGTTGTTCATGGACCAGTAACCGAGCGGCCAGTGCGAAGCTCTGGAGCCCGAGGTGTCTTGAAGCGGTGTCGAGGCGTTCCATATCCGAGTCGCAGATGTCACATAGCCATGTTTCCATGCTCCCGTAGACCAACACGACCGAGTGACGCCGTTTATTCATCAGCTCTATGGCCGTGATGACTTTCTGGACTATGACCACACCCTCCGACATAGCTGAGCATATATACCAGACCCATATAAAAATAAAAATGACTCTGTTAGCGTTACCGTACACCAGTTCGCACTCCATGACAAAAGGCCAATTATTCAAACGGCACTTTTCCACCGCAGGGAAAGTCCTGTCCAGCCAGAACCGTCTCCCGGACAGACCCATGTTCTCAGAGCTCCAAGCGATATAAGAAAAAGATAGCATGAATTGACCCAGGACATGCCAAATGTTCAACATATGCAGAGCTACCTCCTTAAGGAAAAATGTTTCATCCAATTGTTTCTTCAGAATATGTTCAACCTCTTGAATTAAATCGTCAGTTTTCTTATAAACGTGTCTCTTGATAAGTTTCTTGAATGTGACCGGAAAACAGAATAAACTATAAAAAGAAAATGCTTCCAGAAAAAAAAAGGACTGGGCCGTCAGTAGAATATAAGAGTATTTGTACATATAGATGGCCAATGGATTACCATCATGGGTGGTTCCATTCATGTCGCAGCTGTAGAAGTTCTGTGTATAGTACGGTATATTGCACTGTGAAGGTCTGAAGTGTAAGATTAATTTTATCAACATCAAAAGCAGGACGCAAAACTTAAGAATCATAAAAGTTACTCCGTTATTAATTAGAATTAGCTGGCTCATGGTGACCTGAGCTCCAAGAACAATGCAACTGGTGAAAATGCAGCAGGCCGCAAACAAATCCACTCGAGCGGACCAATAGAGGCTTCTGTTCCCTCTCTTGTGGGATGGAAGAGACGAGACTAACTATCACCAACTTCAACTAATCACAGCAGATATGACACTTGACCAAGACCGTGTGAGCGTTTGACCAGTCCCCACTACTGCAATGAACTGAATCGCGATCGAATCACAATAAGCCACCCCCACTGCTGCTACTTCTATCACTGGCTCCTTACCCCTCCTACTTCTATTGTTCTATAAACTTCTATCAGCTCATGACGATAAGCATCTAATAATAATAATATATGTATGATATGTATAATTTGAGTGTATATATATATTATTTATTATATCATAAATTAGTAATCAGTACGTATGGGTATTGCAACAATACGACACTCAATGACAGTTAATAATAATAATAATAATGCCCGTGGACCATGCCCGTCAAGAACAAACATTTATTTAACATAAAGTGGGATCTTCAACAGTTTTCTAAGACATTTTCTTCAAGAATGAAACAATTGCATCAATGTAAACAAAAAGAATATTTATAAAACAATATAAAAGAAAAACACAAATAGTATATACGGGGAGCCTTACGTCACATGGAATATTTCTGTGGTGCTAGGGTAACGGGGATAAGAACCTTTTTTACTACTTTCACAAAACAAAAAAAGATATTTCAAAATATTATAGTTGATGACACTCAACCATGTAGGCTTCGATGGTCCTAGGGATTTACATGCCCTTAAAAAAAAAAAATAAAAAAATCGTGTAGCATGTTTCTTGTCGTCGTGATTAATCACAAAATCACACGAAGTGAAGATTAATGACAAATAAAATAAATGAAACAAGCTCGGACGGGGGTTCACAATGACGATAAAAAACAACGACATACCGACAGACAAAGGGATGAAAACAAGGATTTCTGGTTTTGAAAAAAAAAAAAAAGTTCTTGCAACGCTTAGAAGTAGTATAAATAAAATCTTGTTGTCACCTAATACAAAAATAAGATTTTGTTCTTTCTCCGAACAAAATAGTTTTAAATACTTGCGTAGGAAGGCTACAACGCCACCAAAAGTAGGAAAGTACAGATTGAAAGAGCTGTCAAGTGACATTTTTCTCCGTCCGGTTCCAGGGGAAATGAAAAGATTATGATCTGTCAACGATTTCTTATTTATGCCCAGTGACATTATTTATATACTCGTACGTGTTATATTTTGTAAATTTTCGAATGACACAACAAGGATTTCTGCTATAGCACAGTCCCGATAATTCGTAATGCCAAGACGCTGAGGGATTATCGAGATTTTTGAAATTGTGATTATAGACGTCATCCACGCCTCTTGTGGGACTGATAAATCATTGGGAATGATTTTGTACAACGGTCAAACCATCCATCCAATCGTTTTGAAATTTTGTATACCTGATTTCTCTGGATAAAATTTGGCCTTTTCCCTCATCACTCCTGACTGGTACATTTACTTCGGCACTGTGAAAATCATTGGACAAGTGATCGTACAAATTCAGGGCAGTAATCGGGTTTTTTAACTCCAGCGAAAAACTCTTTCTTTAAAATCGACGTCAGTGTAGATGCAGAAATATTTATGCCTTTTGCCACATTTTTCTTCTAGCCATCGGCAACTGCTTTTATAGTCTCCTTTTTATTATACCAGGTAGCATGATTTTCAAAGGGAAAAATCGGCATTGTAGTCTGACGAATCATAACTGAACACCGTCCTTGAACTTTTCTGCTCTAACATTTATTGCTGGAAATTCCCTCTCAATGTTCATCAATGAATTTCTGGAATTTTTATAAAAGAATATGTGATAAGATAAATTAAGAAGGGAATGGACTAGAATAAAATGCGAAAACTTCATAAAAACTATTAAAAAACTGATCTGTTCTACTACAATACTGTGTTCACATGCACATTTTAGGAGAATAATCATCTATAATATTTTCAAAGGATAATTAGGTACAACAAAAAAGACATCATTAATATCACAATAGATCGGGATCAAATTAAAACTCTCGTTTTACAGGAGAAACAAATTTTATATATACCGAAAGGTTCAAAGTAAATTAATTAAATGGTAAAAAATGTTGACTTTTAATCCCGATTAGGTAATAGCCAATTTCAAAAGGGTAATTTAAGTCCTCTCCCCCACCTTCCTGTAAGCTCCTTACGTCTGATTGAGTTACAAAAAAAATAAAAAAAATAGTGATTACAACGGAAAATGAATAATTTGTGGATCGATTTTGCTCGTTTTGAATACTATTCCGGAATACCTTGCTAATACGTATGTTTCTGTTTTTGACTTGACAAATAATTGTGATAAGAAAAAAAAAAATTAAAATTAAAAAAATAGCATTCATACCGTCTGCGAAAATGAAAACAAGATATAGTACAAAAAAATAGTTAAAAAATATTATATTATATTAATATTTCTCTATTTTTCATAATCGAGCGCAAGGGTATATATAGTATTATAATAACATAGTAATTTACATGTACTGAGTACAATTAACAATAATTAACAGCTAAAGAAATAATTACTGGGAAGAAGGACCCTCCCCCAATACCTAGTCGGGAGCTCCCTTAATGACAACCTTCTAAATATAAATTATCTTTGGCCAAAATCTCACAAAGACTGTACTTAATAATATACTAAGTATAATATCCGGGAACTAGTTTCCAAACGTTAAGACATTATATGAAAATATACAATAAATGTAATGCCATAGTAAAAAACGATAAATATTTACGTTTTTTTTTCAAGGGGGGATCCCGGGTTCTTAAACAGACACTTGCATGTTGGTATTTATATTGGTACAAAAAAAGCTAATCCCCCCTAATGGATTGACAAGCCATCTTCAGTCACGTTTCGCCATCATCGTCAGGACTCTACTTCAGAGCAATATACATAAATTTACATACTTAGAAAAAACAATAACATAATAAAACACAGTAGCACTTAATTTAAAAAATAATAATAATGACAAAACAATTTAAAAAAACATAACAACACACATGTGAATGATGTTATCTTTTCAATTTTTATTAATTCATAGTTAAATATACCTAATAGCAACTCAATAATGTATAATAAGTAAATCAATATTAAATGCAAAGGTACAAACCAATTTATAAATCTGAAGTTATAATAAAACTTACTTTAATAATTCAAAATGTATGTTTTCCATATTTTACTATTAAAGCAACCATTAATTGTATTTGGGTTGGTTATAACTTGGAAAGAGATATTAAACCTCATATAATTAAAATTATAGGAAAAATAATATTCTTCAAAAATTATAATATCTAAAACAAAAAATCGTCCAGAAATTTCTCCACGTATTTAATTATTAAAAACAATTTTTAACATACCAGAGTTCAAGCAAAAACGTGGCTAAATTGGTTAAATTTTTAAATTTCAGCTTAGAAAATGAATATGTTCCCGCAATCAGTCTTTTAGTTACTACCAAATCCAAAATTTGTGCGATATGAAGCACTTTTTTCAGTTCAGTTCGTATGTGTACATTGTCAAAGTCAGAGTACGTTTATGGCATTATACATAATACATTATACATATGTTATATATATATGACATATATATATATATATATATATATATATAGATAATTTTGACATATG
The DNA here is from genome assembly GCA_930367205.1 of Acanthosoma haemorrhoidale. Lineage (NCBI taxonomy): Eukaryota > Metazoa > Arthropoda > Insecta > Hemiptera > Acanthosomatidae > Acanthosoma > Acanthosoma haemorrhoidale. The sequence goes on from OV884009.1 coordinate 44,645,266, forward strand.
CTAAGCAATTTTAGTTTCTTTTTTTGTTTACATTTTTATAATCATGTTCATGTTGCTTTATTCTTTTATTTGAACTTTTTTTTTAATTTTTAGAAAGACAGAAGTTTCTCCTGCGTAGAATTTTTGTTAGTGAATAGGTGTCTTCACTGCCAAAAACTGTACACTATCTGCTTATTGTGTAATTTCTAATTTATCTTTTAAGTTTGTATAAGAATTTTTTATTTTGTTGGTTGTTATTAAAAGTGGGTCTCCCCTGACATTGTAGTTCCCAGGTCCTATCGTAGATAGTGTGGGATATGGCGGATTTCGTTCAAGGCTTTACGAGCATTAAAGAGCTTCGGACCTCAATTGCCCATATGGCGAGGATAGAGATACCGCGGAGCTCGAGCTGAGATGTCGTGCTCACATGTCAAGCCTTGGAACAAGCAAGAGCACGAATGCTTCGTTCAATTGGCCAGTATATTTTGGATGAGTCAGAATTACGAGAAGAATTGCAGGGTCTTCCTCATCTTTGCTCAGAAGTGGAAGGAGCTGCAGGGAGCAGCGCACTTCACTATCTCCAGGTGAGCAATGCAGTTTGAGCAGCCGTAATATCGGGGGTGGTCATCAGGAAGGCACCGATGGACCAAGATGGATTTGAGTACGTTTGTAGCAATTACTCAGCATTAAGAAAAAAGTTAACCATCAAAATACAATAAAACCGGCTTAAAAGAACAAAAGGTGCGCTGACCAGTGCAATACACCCAATTTCTCTGGAATAAGCGCACCACAGGCAACGAAATATCCCATGGTCCCTTCAACATTACAGTGAGCGGGACCCAAAAACGTTTTTGGCGCAATGAGAGAAAAAAAAGGCCTTTATCTGCTACTTTAATTTTAATTGTATTACTATATGGATTTGAGTATGGCAAAAAAAAAACAACTGGCGAAGTAGCTGGGCACAATAATGTGCGCAATACACTGGGTGGCAGCTACCTTAGCCCTTGCACTGTGAAAAGATGAGATATGCCCTTGTCGTCCATTAGTAGCTGTGTCATATATCATAAAGACCGCCTTCGGCACTTCCCTTGCAGAGTCTCTTCAAGGGCCGTGGAGGGTGTCGCGCATACAAACCGTATTACATTCACAGTGGAATTGCGCGAGATTCGTCATTGTGATATAATCGTGAATATTTGAGATAAACATTTTGTATAAACTCCTTAACTAACCCCTACCACGGGGTTCCCTCATGGATCTGGTACACCGGCAGCTTTTCGGGACATGGTGCTAGGGTAAAAGAAAGGGGATAAGTACCTTTTTTACTACTTTCACAAAACAAAAAAAAGATATTTCAAAATATTATGACAAATCAGGTTTTTTTATTTTATGACATTTCAATTATTTTTCAAACATTTAACTTAGCTGTTCTCATGTCAGTAGGGTGCATTAATTGAAATTATTTTGCAGTATGTAAATATATCATTTAACCCCAAAATTCGACTTATTGCCCATTACACCGAAATCGTAGCCTCTGGAACGCTTATCCCTGTGGGTTTACTGCACGGTTCAACGTACCTAAGAAATTCTATTATGAGAGAGAGAGAGATATATAGAAATATCATCACAGCATCATGCATCATGCAGATTATAAGCTAGGGAAAATGGCAAGAGTAGTGGAAAGTTTCCATCAATGGCTCAAATGGAATTTGAAAACATTCACCAATACCCTTTTCCTACAAATAACTCTTTAAAGCAACCTCAACCTCATCTACGGTCACGTGACCTAACAAGGCTATCTCAATGTTTTTATTCCTTTGTACAAAAACAGCATTATTCTTCTGTTTTTTAATTGATCGCTTCACTGAAGTATCACTTAGCGTGAATTTCCGCTCGGTCGGGACAGTTAAATAAAAACTAGCCTTAATCCGTCAGCCTTAACCAGTTACAGACCAGGTTAACGGCACCTTATTCGGGAATAAAGACGTGAATGTCCCCCGGGGAAATGAAGAAGACGTTCCAAGTGCAATTCGGCGGGAATGGCCTCTGTGGAAACTGCAAGCAATACTCCAATTTAAATGCCATCGCCTCGTGGCCTGAATACACCCTGTTTAATGGGGGCCGATCCCTGCATTCCATTATGTATTCCTACCGTCGATTAATTTATTTAAATCTATTATCTCACTGAATTATCCGGGTTTAAAGGTCAGGGGTGTCCATAACTCAAAGGTATTTGGCAAAAAGAGTTACACAAGAGGAGATGCGACAAAAAGTATTGATTTTTGTGGTATCTTCTACAGGAGTGTCTTATTTTCCTTCGATCCCGGGATACTCCACATATGATCGTACACTAGTTCCCGTTAAGACTTACCCCTGAAGGTTGGGAAGATGTTTCCTGGAACGTCAGAAACATCTGGAGCCACTAATATCCAAAATATAGCAACAATCAGGGAAGAAGTTTGAAAAGCAAGACAATCACTTGTACCATCGTAAAGTGGATTGTATTTTCAATTAGTTTCATTAAATTATTTCTCAGGATAAATGTAAATTTTGGGACGGTAGGGTATCGTGGAAAAGTTATTTAATAGATGGATGGAAGTTAGTTTTTATTGGTGTAAAACCTAGTCATCAGTTTAATGCTAAGATAATGTTACGAACAAGTAGAAGGGGGTTGAGAAGAACTGTATACCTGCCTTGTGACTTCATGGAAGTCACTGATGGTTCCTGTTATTTTTAAGTAAGCAACCGCACCCCTCCTTACTTCCCTTACTCCCTAGTTCCCGGAACTATCCTTTTCTTATACATATATGTCTCAGCTTTTAGCCCCAGACCCCACTTGTTCCCACATTCCACCCAGTATGTAGTAACGTAACTCTTAATAATTGTAATTACCAGTGTTTTGCTTGTAATTTATAATAAAGCTTTTCTTTTAAAAGACTCTCCTCTACAAAGATTATTTAACTATCGACGCCTTGTGCTCTTGATATGCCTAGTCTATTAGTCCACTTGCGCTTAACCGATCTCCGGGGCCCCAGAGAAGCCGGCTGAGATCCCACACCAGGTGGAAATGCCAGGCCCCATGCCAGGTTAACTTGCCAGGTAGGGGTTACTTATTATTAGGGCACGGACGCTGGGGGGGGGGGGTTATAAAAACCCAAGCCTCCACGTAGCATTTACAGTTAGTATGTAAGATTAGTTTTAAGTCCCTAATGTAATCCAAATGTGAGCCCATCATCTGGTCCCCTGTTCATTGTATAACTTATAACATTAGACTAGTTATTGTGTCAGAAACTGCTTACAATGCAAAGCATGCAGTACGAGGAGCCAATCACAGCTCAATTTTATAGTATATAAACTTAAATTAAAAAAAAATTAAATAAATATTAATATTTAAGGGTTAAGAAAAAAAAAAAAGGTTAATTATATTGTTATCTTAAAGGAAATGCAATTATATTTAGCTATAAAAAATATTTGATAATACATAAATTTGCCAGAAATCATTATGAAACCCTTTCCTTAGGACCTAACCAAAAACAATTTTTCAGAACAAAAAAACTATTAAGTTCAAAAACTATTAAATTCACAACAATTATTGTATCAGGTACACTGTGAGGGTTTGGTTAAATAATCCATATTGGGAAGGCCGTTACTCTAGTTAACATTGATGTTTTCCCATTCATACACACATATGCGTGCATGCAATCAAGCACGTTTACACGTCAGGCTACTGATGGGATTTCGAAATGTTCCATATTATAAGGTATTTTAAGAAATATTATTTATTGCTGTATTTCTTCCATGGAGTAATTTTTTTGTTGAAACTTATTCATATTGAAGAGTAAATATTAAAATATATTTAAATAGATACGATTAAATAAATGCATCATTATAACATAGGTCCTCAGACGAGCGAAGGGGTTAGAAATGTGGTCTCAGAGTCCTGCAACGTTCTTGAATTCACTTCAATCCACCGACTCAATTTCCTTCTATATGTGTCTTATCCAGATGGTGTGACGTCCGGTTTTTTTTTTTTGTGACTTTTGGGGATTGGAGAGTATGACCTAGCCTCCAACCTATAATTTTATGTTTTAAATAAACGTAACATTTAGTTGAATAGGAATTGAAAAGAAACAAAAAAACCTGGATCAGTCGTAATTTCTAACTCAAGGTAAATATTGCAACTTTTAAATCCTCTCATAGTAACGCCAACAGAACGTACTTACGTACATCTAATTACCACAAATTAGTGTTAGGTTTTTATCCACATCCTACGCCCAGCCAATGTGCCCTAAGAATAAGAAATTTCAGCCTGTGCCATCGGCATCTTGGCCCCGGAGTTCAGTTGAGACCTTTTGACTGTACTAGACTACGTATACCAAGACTAAGTGATAACCACTTGGTTTCACGGCTACAAAAAACTACTACCGACAAATCTATCATACGAGCCTAGTTCCATTTCATATTATTATATATTGTGTTATTAATTGCAGTCATTAATCACATAGATTGATCAGATGAGAAAAAGTACTGTAGTAAATAACCTTAGTACAGGACATTGGGACATAGTTACACAGGTTTCTGATTATGGTTTGTTGTTGATTTGAGTTTTAGTTTTGAATTTGATTGTTAACATATTACTTCCTATTTATCCTGTTTCGAACCCCCCCCCCCCCTGTTAGGGTGGCTATCCTGTTAGCAACCCGTTTTGATTTTTGTTTTCTATTTTAAAACAGGACTTACCTCTACATATATTATTATTACATATTATGAACCTGTAATGTGGTTATTAAGTGTCGAAGATCAATGTTTGTCATTAAAAATATTCCTGGATATTGCGCACTAATGTTCCCTAAAATAGCTCTGCCTCATTTTCCACATCTACCATGATCCTATTTTTAAAATATTCGTCACTGATTATTCTTAGTAACTTCGCAGTATTGTTTACAGAACAGTTTCCTTTCGTCCGAGACTTAATTGGATATGCAGTAGTTCGCACACCCCGATCACATTACTACAGCACAGCGCCTTTTCGTATTTTTTTTTCGTTTATCTTTGCGGTTTTTCAATGTTTAATAAAACCAGAATTAAAAAAGCGGTTTCTGTAGCCACGTTGACATTGTTAATTAGGCGGAGAGTGTTAAACTGCAGCTGGAAAAAATAAAAACATCTCCGTCGGATAGCTAATTTTCGGCTTGTTGTATAAAGGGTTAGACTTTCTATTTTCCAGGCTTACTGATGCAAAGTGTGGCGAGGACTTCTTATTCCCAATAATTAATGATTTGTTATAAGCGAATCCAATAAAAATCATAATATTTTGCCTCCTAATAACCATAACTACATGTATTTATATATGTTAATAAAAAATTGAACAAATTGAAATTTATGGGTGTTTTTGATTTTTGTTGTTATGTTTTCTATAAAACGTATTACAATAATAATGTTTTAAAAGAGTTTTTCATAAAATGTATATATTTTTATTAACCATTGTTTATGTAAGTTTTTTATTTTAATTTATGAATTTATTTATTTATTATTTAGGTTTTTTTTATATCCAATCTATGTAATTTGAGAATCCTTTTCCATTGAAATTAATTTATTTACAAACTTTGCAATATGAAATATAATAATAATAATAATTCTTTATTGTGTTTTATTGTCCTGACTTAGGTCATTGTTTCAAACTTCAAACTACTTCATGAAGTAGGGGCGTGGGGGACTCCCCAAGACTCCGCTTCCTCCTTCGCATGCGAGGGAGGTGACAACCATGTGGACTTGGGGGGCCTCTGGGCTGTTTGTAAATATTGTATGAATGAGCGAGTGAATGATGAATTGTAAATATGGTATGAATGATGACACTTATCTCAATTACTCATTGCCTAATAAAAGGCAGATTGTAATTTTATCTTAATAAATTGTTGTTTTCTCTCTCAAACGTCCACTTCACCATAACAGATGGAAAATGGACTTGATAGGCTGCCTCCTAACATCAACATCAATTTTATGAGGAATTGGGTGACGAAATCAACGAATATGACGATGGCGTGCTGTCAACTTGCGATGAAGATTTCTTGGGATTGGATCAGAGTAATGATTTAATTGTTGAAAACCTTCAGGACGATGAATATGATCGAATTTTTGGAATTGGTTAAGACGGAAGGCGACCATATGGATCTTTTATGTTACAATATTCGGGAAGGTCTGCCTCAAATATTTTGACTCACCTTCCCGTACTCAACGGGAATACACGAGGGGCAAAGATGAACCTTGTTTTCGTTCACGTTATATCGCGAGAGATATTGAAAACAACGTGACTCACTATAATTCAAGTGAAACGCCATTAAACAGTCAAGGCTCCCCAAAACGGTACACCGGACTTACAAATACAGATGAAATGAATGCCCTGATAAGATTGCTATTTTTTCATTTAAATAACTTTTAATTTTATTTCAATTGGTTCTTTTTTGAGGAATTTCTCGCTCTTTTTTTCAGAGTTTTAGTGAAGAGAATAATTAATACGAGCTTGATGAGTTTTTAAAGATTGACGTGACATGGTCATTTATGATCTTGAATGGTCTGTTATTTCATGTATTTACAGTTTAATAAACGTTAATATTTGTGCATTATTGTTCCCCTGGATCAAAAATTGTAAGTATAAAGTAACTGGTCATTGTAATTATGATGCGAAACAACGTTTGGGTTGCCTATGTCAACGTTTTTAGAGGAGTTTTAAACAAAGAAGCCCCATAGGATTCACATAAATACCATGTTTTATCCAGTTGTGTTTTATTAAATTTTTGTTAAGCTGTAACCAATATTTTTTGTGAAATAGTCGTTGAATATTTACAATTAAGAAGACACTATTGTGGACTGGTGCGAACTGTTAAGTGGGGGCAGTGTGTGTGGGTGATGCATGGGTCGGCAGGGGTGAATGGGGGACATTACTCTGCAAGGTGGCGACTTAGATCCTGCATAAATCCACCTCTGGGTAAGGCCCTCTATCCCTTACCAACTTTATATTTCTGTGGGGAGGGGAAAAGACCTGAAAAAAAAAAAAAACTCCGACAATGGGAGTGCGGTGGAGGAGTTCTTAAGAGGAATCGGAACTCATTGAAAACCGGTTCTCCATCTGCCATTTATATTAAAATAAAATCATAGTTAACAATAGTATTCTTAAGAGCCAACACTCAAAAAAGAGAGACCTGTATGAAAACTTCTTTTATTCTATTCTCGATCCTACAATAGAACAAACACTATACTTAATTAAACTATAATGGAAGTCTCTCTTTCTCTAACAATGGTTATTAAAAGTATGATTCATAGCCCTGGATACGCGAAACGTTGACTGGTAATGGAAAAAGAAATCAAACATTGATCAAAAGCCTTTTTTTTTTAAGTTGGTTTACACGTAGTGTAAATAGTAGCCCTTTAATGAATTTTTAGGTGGGATTCGGAATTCACCACAGTACAATATTGCCTGTTTTTATAATCTGTCTTCACACTAATGATTATGAAGATAAGTATGCAAAAAACAAACAAAAAAAACTTTAAGCTATTCTGAAGCCATTTGCGATATGTTCTGATTTTTGACTGTAACGCAAAAATAAATTCAAAGATAGTCCAAGAAATAAAGCTTTGAGAGCAAACAAAATAAACCAATAAGAAAATAACTGTAACTAAAAACCTGGAACATAAACTTCCCTACCATAAGTGTTAAAGTGATTGGCTGCTCCACACTACCTGGACCAGTTGTGGGTACGCATGGCCCACCATAATGTAAGGGTAAGGTAACAGGTACATACCTGTTATGTATTGTACCCTGTAAGGGGAGTATAAGGGAAATATCTGTACCTGTTATGTATTTTACCCTGCAAGAGAAAGGTCGAGACCAATTACCTGTTAACTGACTGGTAAGGGGTGGACTGCAGGGGGGGGGGGTGCTATGGAGACTGCAACCCGGTATTTGTAACCAAGCAGCATATTCCATGGTGCTGAATACGTTATACTATCTACTGTTATACCTAATACCTTCAAATGAATTATTTTTACGAACGCTGCAACAGAACAAAACGTACATGGTTACACTGCAAAAACCATCACGGGAAAAAATATCAAATCAAGCTGGATAAAATCTCCAAATAGAGACAGGAAATATAGTTTGGTTTCTTCGAAAAAAATAATTCACAACTTAACCAGTGTGAAAAATTCCTCATTAAAAACGTTAATAGTTTAATATGTCAACCAATTACATTCATGTAACTGGTAGCTGCTAATATTTAGTTACGATATGAGAATATAATTCTCGTCTAGTTCTAAATTGCATGAATTAAATTGATCGAGGAATTAGTGGTAAATGCTTTTGCATAGAAATTAGCGAAATTTTTGAAGTGAAATGTAGACATTCAAATTTTACTGTAGATGCTTTTAATTTGATTTATTTTTTTTTTTTTAAGAAACCCTAAGAAAAAATATTCAACTACAATTAATTTTTTCATTAACAGTTTGAAGTGAATGAACGAAATGGAGGGACATTTAAAGAGAAACACCAATGAATAGATCAGCGAAATGAACGCTATGTACCGGATAAGGAGATGATTGTTAATTTTAAGGAATGGCGGGCGAAATTCAAATCGGCTTACCTCAACCTCCAAGCAGGCTTGAGTTTCATTCATTCAAACTTTGAAGCGTTCCCCAACATATGAGAATTTAGGAAATTATTAGATTAATATAAGGGAAAATAATGTATTAAGTAATACATATTAATTCTAACGAAATAGATATTAAAATATAAAGTGTTCGTTTCGATTGGCAGCATCGATTCGATTGGGAAGGTCATGCGTTACCTTGCTTGTCTTAAGCGTCATTTCATGAACACGAGTTACATTGGCTAGTAGTTTTTTTGTGAAGTTTTATCTTTATCATAATCATCATCATTCTCCTGCTTCTCTTTTTCAATAGTTCCAGGAATTAAGTTTTTATTACATTTCAATAAAACAATTATTAGAAACTGGCGAATAGCAATATATTACTTTATCAAAGTTCAGTGGGGGATCGTTAAAAAAGGGGTCGGGGGACTTAACTTTTTTTAAAACTTTTTGAGTTAACAGAATCTTTTTATCAGTAATTAATTAATTATTTGTGTGTATATAAGAGTCTGATTTTCATAGCTCTTTTAAAATTCCATCTAAAACTAAGGGCGAATTTAATTAAACTTTCCACTCAGAAACAGGGGGTGTGCTAAATGTAATGGATATATTTGTCTTTTGATATTGATGTAGGAATCGTTAAATAATTTTGACCTGAGTTGAGCTCCAATTACAAGTCCACGCTAAAACATCTGCCAGTTGTTTTTATATATATTTTATTGAGTATTGCGTCATAAAAAAAGTATTGTATTATGTGGTTATACCAGAAATGGTTAACGTACATCTATTCTGTAATTCCAGCTAAATCTATTTTACTGGATCAATTTTGTCACGCAGTGAATAATAGTTCAGCCATTCCAATCTATTAGAATTTATCAAAAAAATCATGTCGAAACAGGATCAATCGAGTTTTTAAGTTAAGCCAAGCCTAGTTTGGTAAGCCTTTGGCGCGCTGGTATGCAGTAAGTTTACAATTCCCGAGGTACTGTTATCTTCATTACGTTCAACTGTCGATATAGTGTGTTACACAACAGTTCCAAGGTTCCGACAAACCGTAACAACTTGTTCTTTCTGGCTTAGTGAAAATCGATTTGAGTGAAGATTGAAGTGAAAAATTGATATTGATTTTTTATAATTTTCTTTTTCTGAACTAGGTAACATTAAGTTGGTAGCGATATCTTGGATTCTCTATAAATTCGTGAATGCGGCCTCCAAAGAGTTAGTTGTTAAGTTGTTTGTTAAATTGCCACGTTGGAGCTTGTGGGGGTTATGCTTTTTTTAACTCACCATGGATTGGTGGTAAATTACAGTGGTACACACCGATTCAAACAATAATGAAAATACCTTAAAACAACTGGCTAGAAGAGTAGGCACTAGCCTAGTATAAGTATAGAATTAGAACATCGACCTAGCTCTCATTTCTGAAATAAGACTTACGAGTAAACGACCATTTACAGTTAACCAGTACCAGACTTATCGAACTGATCACCCAGATGGAAGAGCTCATGCAGATACCACTGCCATTGTCCATAACACCATATCCCATCACATAGTTCCTTTGGTAGCACATTTCCTTCAGTCCACTGCAGTGTCAATCACCACCCTCACTTTTCCCCTTACTCTAGCATCAGTGTACTGCCCTCCCAATAAATCCATTTCAGATTCCCAATTCATATCCTTTCTACACTCCATCGGACATCGTTCCCTTGTGGGTGAGGACTTTAATACGAAGTACCAAAACTGGGGTTCAAGATCCACCAATACACGAGGACATACTTTGCTGTCTGCACTCGCACGGGAACATTGCTTCACTATCTCTCCTAACACAGCCACCTATTGGCCATCAGATCCCAATCGAAATCCAGATCTCCTTGACTTCTTCTTCTGCAATAGTTTAGCAGCACTAAACTATTCACTCACGTGGCTCGATGACCTCTCCTTCAATCATAGCCCTTTAATATTAACCATTTCCCTAAGACCAATTCACAAACTGCCTCCTCTTTCATTTATGCTTCTTACAGATTCCGCATACCTCAAAGTTTCTCTGAAAACTGATGCAATGCATTCTTTCATTACTATAATCCAGAGGTTGGCTTGGGAGGCATCCTCCCAAAAAATTCACAATCAAAATTGTTTACCTCAGCATTTCAAAGACCTAATCCAATCCAAACGCCGCTCAGGAACAGTTTGGGAAAGATCCCGGCATCCGGCTGGCCGCCGCTCATACAATCAGTACTGCATTTGTAAAGAGGCAATTGACATCCTTCTATTCCGATTATTTTAATTCCCACCTCTCCTCCCTGTCTAGCAGGGATACCTCCCTGTCTAGCAGGGATACCTCCCTGTGGAATGTAACTAAAAAAATCCTAAAATATCATCCTGTTTCACCACCACTCCGTCGTGATGATGTGTCCGAGTGGATTCGGACATAGTTCAAGCTTTTGACAGGTTCTGGCACTCAGGTTTGCTTTACAAGCTCAAAACATATTTACCACAGACCCTTTTCCTAATCCTACAGTCCTACCTTCTTCCAAGTCTGCTGTAGCTTAGAATATTCTAACTACTATCCCACAAAAGCAGGAGTTCCACAGGGCAGTGCCCTAGGTCCCATCCTCTTTAACCTATACACCACTGATGTCCCTTCTACCCCTTGATGAAATCGAGCATTGGTGCAACCAATGGCGGATCAAAGTTAATGTAGACAAATGTTCCCACATTACCTTCACTCTCGGCCAAAAGCCTTGTTCAATAGTTTTTTATATTCCATTCCTCTCCATGTATCCGAGATAGTACGGTACTTAGGCTTCCATCTTGACAAATGGCTGACCTGGAACCCACACACGAGGCCACAAAGACAAGAACTAAACAGACGCTTTGGACAACTGTACAGACTACTCCAAAGGACATTCTATCTCTCAATAGAAAATAAATTACTAATCTGCAATGTCATTTAAGCCAATCTGGACACACGGATTAAAGCAATGGGCGACAGCAAAAAAGTCGAACATCAAGCCCATCCAATCCTTTCAATCAAAAGTCTTGAGAACAATAGTCAATGCCCTTATTACGTCAGTAACAAAACCCTTGATAACGAGCTTAATATACCTTACATTCTTGAACTCATCCCTTCCAAGTTCATGAAATTCCATCGAAACCTATCCAACCACCCTAATCCCCTAGTACATTCACTACACTGCGCCACACATCCCTATAACTCTCCTCGGAGACTGAAACGGCAGTGGCCTCGTGACCTGCTATAAATGCGTGACAGTGAATTAAATGTGGTGATAACCTTTTATTAGCGTACATATTGGAACTGCCAAATAAGTCAACTCATCCAGTGCCAGTCGGATCTTTTTTGATTTTTTAACTTTTCGAATTTTATCTCAGTCACTTGTGAGGCGTAATTTCACCACATCGGAAGTTTTAACTAATTTGAGCTCCGTCGAATGCTGAAATAGCCCATAATATAAACAGGTGTGTTGTGGTTTAAGGCATCGAATTTATGGTGTGCTGGCAGCGTCCATATTGAAACCTTTGTACAAGCAAGCTCATCCGATGCCGCTGCCTTGAGGCGGTTTAAAAAAAAGAACTATCGCCACCAAGGAAAATGAGCTATTTTATGCCTATTACGTTGAAAACTGCGCTCTATTATCTAAGAAGAACTTGAATTACGAAGTTTAAGCTCATCTCTCCAGGGCGTCGCAAGAATTTTTAGTGTTTATGGGAGGAGTACCTATATAAAGAAATTAGAATAAGCCAGGCTTAAAAAATATATAAACTACCTTTTTTTTTATGAACTTTGCTTATTTGAAAAATATCACTCTGCCCTATTAGGGCAATGAATAGTTGTGCTAAATGATCTTATCGTACCGAATTACAATATTGCATTGACTCTCATTTATAGTGTTACTTTTTTTTTTTTTTAATTTCGGTTTTTTAATTCCTGTTCTCCCATCACGGCTCTAATTCATATATTACTACTGTCTCAGCTTCCCTCTCTTACCCCTTCCAATTCCGCGCCTACATCTTTCTGCCCCTTCTCCTACTCCTTCCTGAAATACCTCCTCTGCCTCCTACTCCTTTCTCGGCTGAGGCAGAATGTATTCATACAGTGATTTGAAATACAATTTTTCTTTTAAGCATTCCTCTATTAAACTTGAGGAGGGGGGGGGTCAAAGGTGATCTATTTTCAACATGAAAACAGCAGAATATTTCTAGTTCTTAGGGATTCGTTGGTAAGTCTCCCGATTGATCTAGAGACACAATGTTTTATATGGAAAAGGCTCTACGCACGCTGTGTGTTAGGACCTTAAGTGGCTAAAATTACAAAAAGTCTTTTCAGTGCCATGGGCTACATTTTTACTGCCGTAATATTCATGCGATTTTTAATTTAGATTTGAGTGGATACGTCCGAATTTATATTACTTGAATTAATGAACTGTTGGAAGCATGAATGATGACGAGACGGGCTTAATAGATGAATTAGTTCAGTATCGAGACAGGGGATCGGCTGGGTCTCACCACTACTAATGAGTTAATCATGGATGGTTACCCCTCCCACTTACTCCCAATCCTCAGGGAGGTAAAGGTGTCGGTTGGTGATGATGATGGGTTGATTAGCAATGGAAGGGGGCACTTAAAGGAGAGCAGTAACTAACTACGCCGCATTATCCCGGCTCCATTTGGATTACAATAGGGCCCGACACTCAGATCGCACCTGTTGAACCACCTTCAGTCGGGACAATGGGACCGTACCGTCTGGGGACCACGCGGGCGTTGCCCCTTCCATTAGAGAAGGGAAAACTCTTTATCATGGAGATGCAGCACTACCCTGCTTTGCTGTTCACATAAATAAAGGTGTTCCTACACTAAAAAAAACCCTTGAAAGAATGTGTTTCAGCCTACACTCCCCTCCTCCATACACTGAGCTGAGTGGAAAGCTTCTGATGTAATGCATCCTTGTGTGTTTGTATGTCATACAGAGGGTCGCTTAAGAATGTCAATGGATTTTACCAAACTAATGTGGATCAGTAACATTTGATCCTAAGCATCCAACGCTCAGGTCAGATCCACGGTTTCAGCAGTACTAAACAGTATATTTACACTCGCGGCCAGGTCTAGTAATAGACGACGCCATTTGATTTCAGTTACTCACTCGTTCATTCATAATTATCGTTAATTCATAATGTGCCGTTCCCTAGGCTAACTTTAATTTCCTGACTACGCCATTAAACCTAAATGAAATCTTAATATATCTCTTAAAATCGCATTTTTTGCTAGTAAATGTTTGGTCGAGGTGTTCGCCATTGTTTAGAATTCTCGGACGGGGAACGCTGAGGTAGAAATAAGATCAACAATCGTATCTAAACATCCTCCCCGAAGCGTGCATTCCTTCAGAAACATAACAAGTTGTTTTCTATTTACAGGCAGGAATCGAAGGGAAAATGATAGCACCGTCGCCACTAGGCTGTCTGTCTCTATCTTCAGCCGATGCAAATTATAAATACGATCGTACAATGAAATATTACCAATTGGGAATGGGTTTCACTTAAGTCCGAAGAGGTGATGTAAGTTCATAAAATGAGCTTGTGTAAATACTCATCTTGTATGTTCTTAAAACAGGTCATTTTTGTTCGGTAAAGTAATGTGTTTTTGTTCATGTATAAGTATTTTCTGAAAATAATTATCACCTTACTATCTAATAGGTCTTTAGATACGGTATTGCTACCTACGTTTACCTTAAAAGTGGTGCAAGAGTTGACGGGTAGGAGCATATTGTTTGCCTCTTTGCTTCATGCCTAGAGATTTCGCCCTATAACTGTTGAGCATGGAGACGAAATAAGATATAATTGAAAGAATAACATCTGACGTTGTGACTACCAGAAGATTGAAATGAACATTTCCGTTCCGTGACATTACATGTGGTGTGAATAGACTTTAATCCGATTGTGAGTCGCCGCGAAGGCAGAAGGCAGAGGGCAACAGGTGTTTGCCTCACGGCAGGGGGGGGGTGCTTTCTAACTGCATAATTAATGATCCACTGAGAGCTTTAATCTTTCATTATATTTTCTCTCTCTCTCTCTTCATGACATACGTACAATAAACCAATATGATTCATTTAATATGCCGACAAAATTATACTTATTGCAGGTAATCTGTATTATAGTAATGCGGATTGTGCACTAACGGGTATAATTATAACATGTTTACCGTATTCACTCAGGAATATAATTAATCCGCAAGTGCTCTCATACAACGTAGTCCATAAATCTATTTGGGATGTTCGAATAAGCCTTATTTTAGCCAGAGAGTTTCAGAGTACTAATAACTTTTCAAAAAGTGTTAATTTTACTGAGTGGTATTTTTTTTATTTTAGGCAGGAAGCTTCAAGTCTCTACAATTAACATAAAATGTATAGTCGATGTTGATTTAGCTGTTTTTTTTTACTGTAGAATTTCTAGTTCGGTATAAGTAAAAACCTTTCACAGGTTGTTTTTGCTTCTAAAAATGTTATACATCTTGTTCAAAATTGCAGCCTTGATGCGCTTGTACTGAGGCGAAACTGTAGAAGATTTTAAATCGATAAACCGACATTTTAAATTAATTAAATCATATTTTAATATTATGCCATTGTGCAATGTTAACACACTATCTCTCTGAATATTAAATCGGGACTTATTTTCCCCACCTCTCCTATAAACCTTTATTTTTATATATTTACAATATATAGAATCGACTGTGAATCTATATGTGAACCAAAATCATACATGGTGCTTCTTATATTTACTGCACCTATGCTTTATTATAGTTTATGAGGGTATAAAACAATGTTTAATTAATTCTAATCTATTTATATAATACACTCACCCTCAGGATGAAATTGGGTGTCACAGTACTGTATACAATTCTTAATATGACCGTGTTCAGGGCTTACAGTTAGTTAGCCAGCTTAGCCAATCAGGATTAGCTAGAAGATCGTTAATTCGTACTGGTTAGCCAAGTTGGCGGAGTCCCCTCCGAGGTGCCAAGGTTTGAGAAGCGATCTTGTCAATTTTTTCTTTTGCTGTTAATTATTTTACGTTTAGGATGTTTCCTCGAACTAAAATTTAGCAAACCCCATATTATTTGTTTTCGTTTTGTTAGTGCATTTTAGTGTATGTCATATGTTTGTGCCTCCTATATATATTGTCGCCTTGATGTGACAATAAATTCACAGCTGTTCATCTGAACCTTAACTGTTGAAATTTTTTGAGGTTACACACACCATCTGTACATTACATTAAATTTGCATACGTAGGTAAGAAGGTGTACTGCTTAAATCATTATCTATCAGTTCCTGTATATATATTTTAAGATGCTAACAATCTGTTATCCTTACTTACAATATATGTATGGTTAGAAAATATTTAGGCATGTTACCATTTTTACTTATATTGTTAAATGTTCATACGTATTATGTTTGTAATACACTCTCCGTTTCTCACATCTTAATTTCCTACTTATTTTACAAGATTGCAAGATTATGTTAAGAGAATACGACAAAATTTATTTTTGTGTATATTAACTACTATCTAATAGCTATATATAATAATATATGGTATATAAGTAGTATATATGTAATTGTCGGGCTCGGCACTAGGGGGCTCATTTTATACCTGAGTATCCCCAAAGTGGCGAGGAGACGCCCGCCGCGGGCTAGGATCGCTACAACCTCTTAGCCGCCGTCCGGCGAGCGCCCAGAAAGAGAGTGGGTGGACTTATGGTCTTTCAGCCTGGCTGCCAACCTAGTTTTAATTAAGGGCAGCTTTAATTCGCTTTGATCTGACTCCATAAGATCTTTAGAAGCTGTATGTGCCCCGACAATGCACTGTGTTCAGGAGAAGAGGTACAGGGTAGGTTTATAGGTAGTTTATGTGGTCTTGGAATGACCACGAATTCACACTCGGTATCTAAGGGTAGGCGAAAACCGTCTGGATCCCAAAGGCAAGTGTGAACGGGAGAGAGGCAGACTGGATTGCCGCGGGAGTGGCTGCTAGGAAAATTTGCAGGGCCACGGCAACCGTCGTCCGTGAGGGAGAGGTCTCTCCCAAGGAGGTCTCTCCTAAGGAGCGAGACTTCCCACTAGGATAGTATGGGTTCTGCCGATGCCGGACTACAACATAGCGAGGTTAGGAAAGAGAGATGCAGAGGTAGTTGAATGAGAAGTCCATGGTTTTGAGCAGAGCAGCAGGTGCCAGTGCAGAGAAAGAGAGAAGTGTTCAAGGTCTGGTCGCCACTAGATGGAGCAGCTATCAGATAGAGAAGGTTATGTTAGGTAACAGAAAATGTTAATAGTGTGAATAGAGAAGTGATAGTATAAACTGGAATTGTCATACATATATATGTATATATAATAATAGTAGTATATATGCATAATAGTAGTGTATATATATAATATATATTATAGCATTTGTAGTGAGGTAAAGCATCTAGGGGTTACTCTGGATAGTAAATTGGACTGGTCCAAACACATCAGGAATACTACTATGAAGGCACTTCGATGCCTCTATGCATGTTAAAGGGCTGTGGGTAGGACCTGGGGACTACAACCCAGAATGTTATTCTGGCTGTATACCGCAGCAGTGAGACCAATGGTGCTCTATGCCTCTATGGTGTGGTGGCACAGAGGTAGCATTAGTAAAAATAGAACTTTGCTTGGCAAATTACAGAGGCTCTCATGTCTCATGATTACTGGTGCCATGAGTACAACTCCTACTGCTGCAATGGAAGTCTTATTGAACTTGAATCCACTGCACATAGAAGTAGAAGCGCAAGCCTTGAACGTGGCTTACAGACTTGCGAAATCAGGAACAAGATCCAAAGTCATGACTCACATGGGGCATGGGAACTTGTTCAGAAGAATTGATGAGGACGAGGTGCTATCAATGCACTCTGACCTACAAGTTAAGAAACACACAGACGTCTTATACTGTGCGGTAAACACAAAGACCAAACCACATAAACTGTGTAATGGGATTAATTGCTATACAGACGGCTCACTAACAGAAAACGGATCAGGGGCCGGCATATGGAGGAAAGATAAACCAGAATCTGGGATTTCTATTCCTTTAGGTAGACACACCTCGGTCTTTCAGGCCGAAGTGATGGCGATCAATGTCTGTACCCAAACCTTAATTGGGGAGGGTGTAAGAAACAGACTGATCACAATTTTCACGGATAGCCAGGCTGCAATTGGCGCCCTGAGAAGCTATACGACCAGATCTTATTTGGTTGAGGAGTGCAAAAACAACCTAAACACACTCTCGCTAGCCAATAAGGTTAGAATCGACTGGGTGCCAGGACACACAGGCATCACAGGCAATGAGAAGGCAGATGGCCTTGCAAGGGTGGGCTCAGAACAGACACCTCTTGCACCTGAACCCATATGTGGTATCAGCCTCAGCTACGCTAAAAGGCGTATAAAATTAGCTTTAGAGGACAGGGCAAGACTCTCTTGGAGAGAAACTAAGAAACAGGAACACTCAAAACTGTTTCTTGATGGACCCTGTAAGAGAAGAAGCTCAGCACTTCTATCAATGGACAGGTGGACACTCAAAAGTGTGACAGGACTCTATACAGGTCACTGTCGGTTAAACAAACACCTCTTTAATTTGGGGATAGTTGGATCACCAATCTGCAGATTCTGCAAGAAAGAGGGAGAAACGGCACGTCATATAATATGTGACTGTGATAACCTAGCTAGAAGGCGATACCTTCACTTTGGTAGTGATCGCATTGTAGACCCCAAACTATGTGAACTGATCGATCCATTCGGTATCCTCAGATTTGCAAGGGCCGTGGGCCTGTCACATATATAGGACAGGGACATGGACGGCGCACAATAGGTCTCACTGAGGCCGCGGTGCACAAATGCCGGAACAAAATAATAATAATAATATAAGCTACTGTCTTGTAGGATATATGTCCCTTTAACGATGTATTTCAAATTTTGTTTCTCACGTTCTTATATATAGCTTTTTTATATCTATTATGTAGTATATCTATTATATTTTGTCAATTCAAACCCACCAAGTTTTACATATTTTTGTCAGTTCACTTGCTGCTCGTAGTGCACATGTACGGGTGGTCCTTACCACCAGTGTATCTTACCTTGTTTTGGTTTATAATCTTTTATAGCTAACTTTTTTTAATACTCACCGCAACTCTCTTTAACATTTACTTTATTTTCTTGTTATAAAGCTCTGATGCAGACATTAAACAAATTAACAGAATATTATGCGAAACGTTGTCCATTAATAAATTTGATCAAAACCTATCAACTCTTATCAACCTAAACCGATCTCTCTACAGACTCTTCTACTCGTTAATATTGATGACTAACAATAAACCCACTTTAGATGAAGTATTTCAGATCTAAACGTTTTAAGTTCATAATTTTCCTTGAAATTAATTATAATAATTCATTTTCTTCTCATCAAAGTTAACGAATCCCTTTTCTGAAGAGCACTTTAAGCAAAGCTCCGAAGAAGAGGGACTTACCACTGAAACAAGAATTCTCTGAAGGTCTTTTTTTTTTCTGAGGTGGTTCCCTCATTACAGAAGGAATTCATTATTCATAAACAACCAAATTAATCCGATCCTCAATCTTTGTTCTAATGGGCCACCCACCCCCGCTCCCCCCTCCCCCAATCCACCGAGCAATAATGACGAGTTTCCCAGGACCATTACCTTTTAAACGCCGGAGGCCACAGCCGTTTAGTGAAATTCATTTTCACTAATTGCGATTGGTGAAAGTCAGAACAGGTACGCTTGAATCAGTGCCCTGCTTTGGAGCCGGTCAAATATAAATATGACTAATAGATATTAGGAATGATGATTACAAGTGGCAATTATTGGCTTGTTCGATGAATATTCAGACGACTGATAGACAATAATAGGATCTCAGATAAACAAACTAAAAGTATTAATTAATCTGTGACTATCGTATTGTATATATGGTATAACGGCGAAACCAACGTATTATAATTACGAAAACAACATCCTTATAACTGGAGCAATACTAAAACCAATTTTTTCTAGATACTGTGATTTGTATGAACTTAAAGACCCAATTCAAAATCTTGTGAAAACTCGTATAGTGTAGCTTATTCCGTTTACCAGTTACTTTTGTATTCATGACCCTATTATGGTATAATTGTGATTTCTAATTGACTTTTTTTCACAATAGTTTGGACTGTGTTGAAGAATATAGTTTTTGCTCATTAATTGTCAAATCAGTTAAATAATCAAACACCTAACGCCCCTAACTGTTCACTTTAATGAGTCATTAGTGTTGAGTGTTACTTGATTAATAACGGTATGTTAGGGGGTGGCAATTACACTTGGCTGTTTGGAGTTTTAGTTCCTAATGGCCAATGGAGGGGCATCGGGTTGGGGAGGAGATAACTGGTCAAATCAGCAATTAAAACATTCGATTGGAAGGGCTTAAAACAAATTTACATTCAGTTCAGAAAGTTTGTATAATATTATTGTATGTTGCTTGAGCAATTATCCTTGTATTTCATCACCAAGGTTACTTGAATTAGAAACATTACCCGGCCTATTTCCGACTCTTTGAGTATAGGGACCATTTTTATTTTAAATATGGAGTTGTAGCTGAGAGTAGCGTGGTTCGCCAAATATATAGGACCATGCAAACTAACACTAAGGTATTTTCAGTCTTTGTGTTTATTTATTACCGTCTACATCTCCCGTTTATTATGGATGGCATTTCTTCAGCACATCGTGTCATTTCCGTCATATCACAAATTATATATATTCTTTATTGTGCTAAAATTACAATCTGCCTTATCAAGCAATAAGTAATTGAGATAAATTTTCTCATTCATACCATACTTACATTTCATTACATCATCATTCACTCGCTCATTCATACAATATTTACAAAAAGCTCAAAAGCCTCCCAAATCCACATGTTTGTCACCTCCCTCTCATGTGAAAGAGGAAGTGGAGTCTTGGGAAGTCCCCACGCTCCTCCATCAGCCGCGTCAGCGGATACGAGCCAGTGGAGGCAGACAAATAGCGCGAGATCCACAGACGCCCAGGACATGATTGGAGAAACTGGGCTCCCACTGTCACGCATTTATAGCAGGTCACGAGGCCACTGCCGTTTCAGTCTCCCAGGAGAGTTATAGGGATGTGTGGCGCAGTGTAATTACTGTGCTAGGGGATTAGGGTGGTTGGATAGGTTTCGATGGAATTTCATATACCTGGAAGGTTCAAGAATAGAATTTACTATTGTTCTCAGGACTTTTGATTGAAAGGATTGGATACGCTTGATGTTCGACTTTTTTGCTGTCCCCCATAGCTCTATTCCGTATGTCCAGATTGGCTTAAGTATACCTTTGTAGATTAGTAATTTATTTTCTATTAAAAGATGGGATGTCCTTTGAAGTAGTCTGTATAGATATACAAAGCTTCTGTTTAGTTCTTGTCTTTTTAGCCTCGTATGTGGGTTCCAGGTCAGTCGTTTGTCGAGATGGAAGCCTAATTACCGTACTGTCTCGGATACAGGGAGAGGAATAGAATTAAAATAAACCAGTGGACAAGACCTGCGCCAGAGGGTGAAGGCAATGTGGGAAAATCTTTATTTACTTTGATCCGCCATTGGTTGCACCAATACTCGATCTCATCAAGGTGTTTTAATACCACAAATTAAGTGTATAATGACAAATACTTAATTTTTATCCTAAATAAATATGTTTCTCGCTCACAAAATTTGTCAAAGCATACCCCAAATATCCCAAAGCGTCTAAGATGATTCTTGTTTCTTTTTGTACCCAATGACACACGATTCCACTTCATTCAAGAAATTCTATACGATTTTGGCGTTTAAGTAGTTTTTGATTTTTTTTTTCTTTTCAGGAAAAACATTTAAAACATACTTTCTCCTTAGAACGATTGATTCTAATGTTAACCTGAATATTGTCTGAAGTCTACTATTTTATATCTAACTGATTTGATTGGATTTGGAAAAAAAAAAACAACATATTCCTAGGTTCCCATATGAGGTTTTTTCAGGTCGTGATCGTAAAGGTTTTGTCCACCAAAATAGGGGCTTTGACCCACCGTCCCAGTACCGTTAACAGTATCTATAAACATGTGTATATATGTACATAAATACATATATCTGTACCTCGGAGGGATACAACACTATGTCCATTTTCATAACTTTACAGGAGAGGAGTTTTAAACTTGTTTTCAACAAAAAGTGTTATTGGCACAGCTATTTATTGAGATGTTGAAACAATATTTTACCAGAACATTCTATTTATTGTTATTTACATCATGCAGTTGTTATAAAATGAAAAAAAACCTTTTAACTCTGTAATAAAGTCAATATGGAAAAAAATGGACATAGTGTTGTATCCCTCCGAGGTACAGATATATATATACTCAAATAGTCAATATATTTTTAATGTTTGGTACAAAAGAGACAGATTATTCATTAACAGACTTTGGTACCGTAGGTTTAGATTTTATATCATTTATTGTAGTCTTTTACTCCGGATTTGTTACTTATTTATACAAAATAGTTTTTCATGTCCTCTCGGAAGGGTGAATATACGACTCGACCGATACTTCTTAGGGAAAATCCTAAAGGGTCAGGAATCCCTCTCCATCTAGTGCATCTGCGGTCTTCAACTTTAAATGTACATTGTTGGTATCTGATAACAAACAGTGTTATGAAAAGGGTCGCTAAGCGAATGGAAGTAATTTCTTACAACTGTATCCAAAAGGATGCGGTTTGAATAGTGGGCGGGCCACTTTTCAGCGTGAGGGGGGGGAACCAATATTTGTAAAAGCACCGACCCCGCATATCGAGAGTGGGGCAACCCCAAGCTACCATTTTACGAAATTGTTAAGTTAACTTCTCTAGGAGATGGGCTGGCGCCCCTAAAGCCGACAAATTTATTGCCGGCTCAGTCCTAGCCACTGCCGAGCCTCCCTTGCCCTCCATCGGCAGGAACGGATCACTGAGCACTAAAACACTCCCGCGCCCATTGAGCGCTGTCCATTATCATATAACCGGTCATCGATCCACTTTCCTCTTATTTAACTCCAACCACATAAACATACTATGCTTAACTGTAATAAAACTAATACGTATATATGTGTTAGACGTATATAAGATCTTTATTTAAAAAATTACGAATAGCTTATGCAGCATTATTGATTGGGATAAAATAATTCATTCATACTTATTTACAAGTTTTTATTTATAAATTCATTCAAACAATATATACATTGACATTCTGTCCAACTTCCCCCCCCCTCCCAAAGCAATCCCCCTAATAAGGTAGTGGAAGAGCCGGATGCAGTGGAGCTCACCCGCCTCCCTCTCCGAACGTTTCGCCATGAGGTGATGACTAGAGAGAGGAAGGAGAAGAGAGCCACAGACGCTCATGGCATGACTGCAGATGGTAGCAGTACCTCTTGTGTAACACATCTACCTACAATATATTGTGAGGCCACCACCATTTGGGTGACGACAATCGTTGTGTGTTAGGACTTCATAAGGGAATTTGGATAAACTGATTTTTGTGAGATCAAGGACAGCTGTAGGTTCCACTTGACGTGACGAAAAATACTTCCGTACCCATAAAAAGTAATTAGGTTTCATCAATTAATTAATTTTTAGTTAAAAAGAAACTTTTTCATCATTTTGAGTAGAGTAACACATAAAAGGTTTCCACTTCGTGGTCAATAGTATGTAAGCGACCGTGTTGCCATATGATTCGTTGCTCCTGTTTTAGGTTCAGGAAAGTTTCCATAAAAGTTCTACTTCATGACTGAGTCGTTAGAAATAGTTAAATGTGCAATTTGATAATTAATCAAGTAAATATTCGTTAACATTATTATAATTAAATAAGTAAACGTTAACAAAGCAACCCTTAATTTTGCGGTAATTTAATCTAACTCATGAATAATAATAACACGACTACATATCGTCCCTACCGTGTCAAACTATTGAATATGGAAGGGACTAATTTTCAGTAAAAAAAACAACACTTTTCAAAAATAGTGCTGATTAAGTCATAATAATGTCCAGAACCGCAAGGTTTTACTGCTCCTGGTTATAAATGGTTATGGAGCAAGGTATGTATCAAATTGAGGTTTTCAAACTCAACAGTTTGACATGATCGGTACGATATACACTAGGCCTTACGGAGTTCTTGTCAATTCGTAGCTAATTAAACAGGAAAAATGTGTTTAAAATAGCCTGAATTCGCCACTAAATGAACCGTAATTACGCCGTGAAATGGACAGGCGTAAATATCAGATACTGTCTAATGTATTATTATATGTATTATTTGTTCTAAAAAGCGCTGAATGTCACTGATCACAAAGTTGGCACCGTGGCACTTACCTTTAAAAAGAACTTTGTTAAAGGATGTGGTAATAATTCGAAGCTCATCGTTAGAAGACTCTCCAATCTGAAACAGTATTAATTGATTGCATTAACAATGGGATTTTAAAGACTGCTGTCGCATTACAAGCATATAAACATACATTTACATAAATATTATTGCATACAAAGATTCGAAACAAGATTAATTGGACCTATGAAAATAAAGCTAACCAGTTGCGAACTGACCCCCCACCCCACTTTGCTTATTCGCTGGTATTGAGAACGTTCAGTTTACTCTTTATCAGCGCCTAGCTTATATCAGTCTAGTTGTACTCAATTTATTCAATTTCAATTTGATTTCCAATTTCATTTACGTGGCGATCACTGTTCACCTGTCTATCAGTAAGTATATTCTAATAGTACTATAGTGGCCCTAAATGTTTTTCCCATTTTTTTTTTGTAATTGTGTAATTTTTGTAGCTAATTTGTTAAATTGGCACATGGATTGTTGTATTAAAGTAGATCGCCTCTCGACAATTAAAAACTTACTTCTATCAAACACAAATTTTTCAAAAGAAGGGATTGCAGACTCTCCAAATGCTTATTTTTGATTTTGCCTTGGTCGACATTTCGCCTATTCAAGCATTCTCAGGACAATATTTGTCAGGACTAATCAATCACTCTCATTATTTTAACATCATATACCGAATTGGTTCGGTATGTATATGTATGTATACACATAACATTTTCAAAAACAAATCGTGATGAGAAAGGCCAGAAACAGCCCCCCTACGCCTAAATGTCGCACAACCTTGAACAATGTAAAAATAAAATTTTGTAGTCTGTAAAACCATCATTTGAAAAACTCTGTTACATAGATGTAAGTTAATTTTTAATTGCCGACCCCAAAGGGAGACTGTGGACATTGCACCAGTGCACTCTGGTCGACGTGGTAAACGGTCACGTAGACCAACCCATTAACCAATTGCGGCGCTGTCATAATTCGGTCCAGCTTTTGGCCATATTTTTGACATCCGCTGCTTCTTATTAATCAAGCCCGAAGGGAAAGGCTTTACTTTCAGTGAGGTATGTTTTGATTACTGTCTGTACTTGTCTGTCTGTATTAATATGACCCCCTACATTATTTTCTTGTTGTATCACGACCTGATGCAGACATGTATAGTATGTTGAAACGTTTTCTTTTATTTATCAACCTAGGCTTTTTTCTCTAGGTACAATATATATTTCTTGTTGCACTAGGTTAATAATGTGTCAGAATCAACAGGATATCATAAACTGCTTAGTTAGTTGGAATAATAAACAATTATTATTTTTAAGGTGGTGCTGAAGGGGTTTCATTGAGCTGCTAAGTAAAGAAAAGAGACACAGAACCACCAGCTGTCTTGAGTTCGACTGAGCACACGATCTCATAAAAGTAAGATTTTGTTCTGTTGAAGATGTGTTGCTGCTAATCATTATTGTAACTTAAAATAATAACTTATTAGGTGTTCTTTTTTCTCTAGGTACAACATATATTTCTTGTTGCTCTAGGTTAATAATGTCTTAGAATCAACAGGAAATCATAAACTGCTTAGTTAGTTGGAATAATAAACAATTATTATTTTTAAGGTGGTACTCAAGGGGTTTCATTGAGCTGCTAAGTG
This sequence comes from Acanthosoma haemorrhoidale, assembly GCA_930367205.1. Taxonomy (NCBI): domain Eukaryota; kingdom Metazoa; phylum Arthropoda; class Insecta; order Hemiptera; family Acanthosomatidae; genus Acanthosoma; species Acanthosoma haemorrhoidale. Next base: position 44,670,963 of record OV884009.1, read on the forward strand.
AAGAAAAGAGACACAGAACCACCAGCTGTCTTGAGTTCGACTGAGCACACGATCTCATAAAAGTAAGATTTCGTTCTGTTAAAGATGTGTTGCTGCTAATCATTATTGTAACTTAAAATAATAGCTTATTAGGCGTTCTTTTTTCTCTAGGTACAATATATATTTCTTGTTGCTCTAGGTTAATAATGTCTCAGAATCAACAGGAAATCATAAACTGCTTAGTTAGTTGGAATAATAAACAATTATTATTTTTAAGGTGGTACTGAAGGGGTTTCATTGAGCTGCTAAGTAAAGAAAAGAGACACAGAACCACCAGCTGTCTTGAGTTCGACTGAGCACACGATCTCATAAAAGTAAGATTTCGTTCTGTTGAAGATGTGTTGCTGCTAATCATTATTGTAACTTAAAATAATAACTTATTAGGCTTTATTTTTTCTCTAGGTACAATATATATTTCTTGTTGCCCTAGGTTAATAATGTTTCAGAATCAACAGGAAATCATAAACTGCTTAGTTAGTTGGAATAATAAACAATTATTATTTTTAAGGTGGTACTGAAGGGGTTTCATTGAGCTGCTAAGTGAAGAAAAGAGACACAGAACCACCAGCTGTCTTGAGTTCGACTGAGCACACGATCTTATAAAAGTAAGATTTTGTTCAGTTGAAGATGTGTTGCTGCTAATCATTATTGTAACTTAAAATAATGTAACTTAATAATGTCTCAGAATCAACTGGAAATCATAAACTGCTTAGTTAGTTGGAATAATAACCAATTATTATTTTTTAGGTGGTACTGAAGGGGTTTTATTGAGCTGCTAAGTGAAGAAAAGAGACACAGAACCAGCAGCTGTCTTGAGTTCGACTGAGCACACGATCTCATAAAAGTAAGATTTTGTTCTGTTGAAGATGTGTTGCTGCTAATCATTATTGTAACTTAAAATAATGACTTATTAAGCCTCCTTTTTTCTCTAGGTTCAATATATATTTCTTGTTGCTCTAGGTTAATAATGTCTCAGAATCAACTGGAAATCATAAACTGCTTAGTTAGTTCGTTGTCAGCACTTAACGACGTAGTAGATGAATTGGTGGTAGACTTTAGGAGGTTAACAAATAGAGTGGAATGCATAGAATTCCAACAACCGTCACAAATGACACAAATAGGAAAATTTCTGCTTGAGACTCAACGTCAAGTTGCAGAATTGGAGCAACGAGCCTTGAGGAAGTGCGTAGACATTGTAGGCATACCGTATTCTCCCGACGAAAACTGTCGAGCTATATTCGCTCATTTGTGTCAAGTCATAGGGTTCGTTTACGACCCGAATAACATCAAAAGTTGTACACGTTGCTACGTAAAAGGACATGTAAGCAACGTTATTTTGGTTAAATTCACTCGGTATATTGCTAAAGGCGATTTCATGAAGAAAGCGTACTCGTCGAGGAGCCTAAACCTCTTTCACGCCCATTTTTCAACCAATGCCCAAGACATGCTCAAGCCTATACAAATTAATGACAGCTTGACGCCAAGAAACCGGTTAATTCTCAACGAAGCGAGAGAATTAATACGGCAGAGCTATATAACTTCGGCATGGGTTTAAAGCGGGAAGATTTATATAAAATATCGCAACGACTCGTCTCGTATTGCAATTACCAGCCTTCAACATGTCCGGCAAATTAGAAATCTTTTTGTATATGAGATTCTAACCAACCCAGGTGGGACCACTGTAACATCTGCTAATACATAATTAAACATAAAAATTTGTTGTGTTGAAGAAATCAAATAATTTTATTTTATTAACTCCTCTAATATTTTATTCATAGTATATAAATAATTAGAAATGCTAATACAAAATTAGTGTGATTTATTATACATAATTAAACATAAAAATTGGTTGTGTTGAGGAAATCAAATAATTTTATTTTACTAACTCCTTTAATATTTTATTTATAGTATGTATAATTAAAGAAGCTAATACAAAATTAGTGTGATTTATTATACATAATAATTTGTTGTTTTGCAGAAATCAAATAATTTAATTTTATTAAGTCCTCTAATATTTTATTTATAGTATATATAATTAAAGAAGCTAATACAAAATTAGTGTGATTTATTATACATAAAAATTTGTTGTGTTGAAGAAATCAAATAATTTAATTTTATTAAGTCCTCTAATATTTTATTTATAGTATATATAATTAAAAATGCTAATAAAAAATTAGTGTGATTTATTACACATAATTAAACATAAAAATTTGTTGTGTTGAAGAAATCAAATAATTTTATTTTATTAACTCCTCTAATATTTTATTTAGAGTATATAAAATTTATTACACATAATTAAACATAAAAATTGGTAGCGTTGAGGAAATCAAATAATTCTATTTTATTAACTCTTCTAATATTTTATTTATGGTATTTATAATTAAAAATGCTAACACAAGATTAGTGTGATTTATTAAATATAAAAATTTGTTGTGTAGAAGAAATCAAATAATTTAATTTTATTAACTCGTCTAATATTGTATTTATAGTATATATAATTTAAAATGTTAATTAAAAAGTAGTGTGATTTATTATTGTAATAAAAAAGTTTTGAAACTTCTTAAAGTTCAATCAAAAAGTGTTTTATTTATTAATTTATTTACCTCCACCCCCAAGAAAATGTACTAAGAAAAAAAAAATGTTATTATGCTTTTGCTAACTCTAATATGACAATGATAGATGGTTTTACGACTTTTGTTAGTTTTTACTTCATATTATCTGTATATATGATTCAAGTCAAGTATGCATCATATATATATTTAATTTAAAATATATAATTATAATATCTTTGATTACATTTAAGAAAAAGATAATATACAAATTTTGTGTGTTTAAAAGTAACATAACACAAAGAATATTTATAAAAACATTGTACTAAAATTGGAATTTAATGAAACATAATTTGCTAAATGAAATCAATAGACAAGAAATAATCACAATAACAAGAGTATACCAGCAAACCTGAACAATTTTTTGTCTGTAATATTCAACATATTTTTGTATGTATCGAATTGAGTAAGTACCTTTACTTTAAAAACAAATCAAAATTATGTTATTAAACTTATTGAATATAAATAGACATTGTTAAACGAAAACTATTTTATGAATATGATCTACATAAAACTTAATCCAGATAATTAATTATTGACCATTAATCATTCTACTTTTTTAAAAATATAATGTCAGAAACAGTTATTTCTTTTAAGTATATCTTAAATATAATATAATATAAATTCCTTTATTGTGCTAAAATTACAATCTGCCTTTTATAAGGCAATAAGTAATTAAGATAAATGCTCTCATTCATACCATATTTACAGTTCATCATTCACTCGCTCATTCATACAATATATCTTAAATATAAAAAAAAAAAAAAAATGCTTTTTACCATACATTCAACTTAAATTAAAAAAACAAAACAAGTTAAAGCACATATTTTCATAATTTGTCCAAATTAATTATTTAATTAAAATTTCTGCCTAGAAAGCAATATTCGGTATTTTAGTTAACCGCATTATTTAAATTTTGGGCTATACCAAGTCATTAAGTCTTCTTCTTGATAATCTGTACGTTATCAAAATAGAAGTTACGGTCAATAAGAAATTCGTTCAGGCCATCTTATAATTTATATTATGAACTGGACATAGAAGAAAAATAATGATTGGGATTTTTTTTCCTCAAAATGTTTCACTGTCTAAAATGTCTAAATATTATTGAAACGTAAAAAAATATAAATTTAGATTAATACATTATTTATGAAAATAATTATCAAATTTATTTATTAGAAAATAAATACAAACAATATTATAAGACTGATAAGGGGTTCGTCGCCATATACCGAGGACGTTCCTAAGAAAATCGTCTTGGAAGATAAGACGGGCTACAGCAGAACGTAATGGCCAGGAGGCCTCGACTCACCAACGTGCCGAGGAAACAAAGAAGTAGGTAAGTAAAAATGTTTAGAGAGAGCCATTAATTATTACCCAATAAAAGACTAAAATAAAAGGGACGAGCGTTATTGGATACAGAATTGACAAGTTTTCTTAGAATTCGGAAAAGCTTATTTTTTTAATGATTCAAAACTTTATTGTAATAAAATTACAACCTGCCTTATTGGGCAATAAGTAATTGTGATAAATGTTTTCACTCATACCATATTTACGATTATCATTCTCTCGCTCATTCATAGAGTATTTACAAACAGCCCAGATACCTCCCAAATCCCCATGGTTGTCACCTCCCTCGCATGCGAAAGAAGAAGCGAAGTCTCGGGAAGTCCCCCACGCTACTTCGTCAGCCACGTCACCGAAGACGAGTCAGTGAAGGCTGACCAAGAGCGCGAGAGCCACAGACGCTCAGGGCATGATTGGAGAAACTGTCTATTACCACGGTCGTGTAAGGATGGATTTAATAACACTACTTTTTTGACACTAAAAATTGAAAATATTTCATTGGTTTGAACGAGCTTGTGAGTCACTGTGTATTTGTGAATTTTAACATGCCGTGATAGAGCTTTTTTAGGCTCCTTGTTTTCTAGTAATTAACCGTATTAATGTACCTTAGAAAATAAGATTCAAATAAATCTTTATAATATCTAATAGTGTAGGCCTTGCTTTGGGATTTGACCGACATAACCATATGTACGATATGATAATTTACGCATAAGATAATTTTACTGTCTTTTTCCACCGAAGTATTACTGGGAATCTGAATCAGTGGGAGGTTCGGTGTTCAAAAGGAGGTGGTAGGGGGGCTCTGATGAAAAATGCCCACATGTAAATATTTCAGATATTATAACATAATTTAAAAATTGTGTTAGAAAATAAACATAAACGATATTATAAGACTGATAAGGGGCTGGCGGAGCGGAAAATCTAATGAGTTTGTTTGTTTAGTTCACTGATGTAAAATATATGAAAAACGACCTTATTATAATGGGCGACAATAATAATGATTACTTATAATTAAAAAATAAATATTTTTATATCATATTGAGTTGGACATATAACTAAAGGTCTGGACGTTATGCTTAATTGTGGTAACTATGTTTTGATACTACTTTAGTGAACTATTTATTAAAATCTTTATGGCAAACTCGAATCGATTTTTTTTTATCTCTTTACTCTTTATTGGGCTATAATTACAATCTGCCTTTTATAAGGCAATAAATAATTAAGATAAAAGCTCTCATTCATACCATATTTACAATTCATCATTCACTCGCTCATTCATGCAATATTTACAGACAGCCCAGAGACCTCCCAAATCCACATGCGAAGAGAAAGCGGAGTTTTGGAAAGTCCCCCACGCTTCTCCGTCAGCCGCGTCACCGGATACTAGCCAGTGGAGGCTGACCAAGAGCGCGAGAGCCACAGACGCTCAGGACATGATTGGAGTAACTGGCCATTGCCAGGACCACCGCTGTCACGCGTTTATAGCAGGTCACTGCCGTTTCAGTCTCCGAGGAGGATTATAGGGATGAGTGGCGCAGTGCAATGACTGTGCTACAGGATTAGGGTGGTTGGAAAGGCTACTGTGGAATTTCATAAACTTGGAAGGGATGAGTTCTAGAATGTAGGGTATATTAAGGTTGTTATGAAGGGTTTTGTTGCTGACATAATAAGGGGCATTTACTATTTGGTTCATCGAATTCACACATTTTAATTTGATAGAAAATTACTTGGTAATAATTCAAAACATGGTTTTACCATGCTGTCGTAAATAAAACTCCTTTTATTACAGTATAAAAATAACGACAAATAATTTTGTTTCTTTATTTTTCGTTTTCTAACGATGAAAATTTTAGTAAAAACTCATCAGTCTAAGAAAAATTTTTGTTTTAGTCAATAATAAAAAATATGTTAAAATTACTTTGAGGATATAGAAAAAAATACTGTGTAGGTAAAGGCTAAAATAAAGAAAACATATTACCTATTTATTCTTATACTGATCTCACTATTTTTAATAAAAATTTATGCCAAAGGAAAAATTAAAAAACCGGCGATTTGAGGTCTCTAGGCTGTGATGGCCTAGTCAATCTTCGACCAGCGATGGCTGTCCAACAGACGAGGACAACTATTAGATAATTTTTATTTTAAGAGGTTCATTGTCTGCTTTACTGCTTTATATGTATAACTTTAAGTGTTGGGCATATAACGGACTTAATACTACTAATTATTAGTTGTTAAATTGATCCACTATTTTTGGTATTAGCGATAACCAAATAAAAAAGACCTTGAGCCCGGGATCTCCCCAAATTTCATCATCGGTTAGTAATTATTTAAAAAAAAATAGTTTTATTTAATTAGTTAAAAAAAATGACAGCATTTTACTGCCTTTTTCCACCGAAGTATTACTGGGAATCTGAATCAGTGGGAGGTCTGGTGTTCAAAAGGAGGTGGAAGGGGGGCTCTGCTAAAAAATGCCCACATGTAACTATAATTTGAAAAATAATTATAAACTATATACAATTTAATCGATAATATACAAAAATGATCAATCGGTCACCCCTACCATGCCTGATTTTAAGCTACTCTGAATTACGGCATATTTAATACAGATATATTTGAAATTTATTGTATATATAATTATTATTATTTTTTGTAATTTCTATTTCTAAATCACAAGTTTGTCTTACTAGATATAGTGAGACTTTCTCTAATAACACTTTAAGTAAGAATAAAAGTTACTCCATACTTACGAGGGGAGGCAACGGTCCCGGGGTCACAGATGATCTCAATACAACTTTTCTTCAGTGAAACTAGGTCGAAAAATATCTGACACGTGCCCGAGCGTTCTTCCCATAGCGCCCTAGGAGTCGTGGAAAAAAAAACTTAAAGAACTTCATTTTTTGATCATCGATTGTGTCCTTACTCTTGAGTGTAAAATAAGGTTATTATACATCATCCGATATGATTACAATACGAAAAAAATATGCTGGATTGTATTAAACGAGCATGTTTTACTGAAAAGTTACAAAAGGGATGAATAGGTTCGAATAAAGTAAGTAAAACTATTTTTTTTTTAAGAAAAATAAACAAGTTAGTGTCTGTTTTGAGAACCATTAACACCACATTTTTTTTTGCTAGTTACTGGGGAGTTTCTTTTAATTCCATTCCTCTCCCTGTATCCGAGTTAGTACGGTACTTAGGCTTCCATCTCGACAAACGGCTTACCTGGAACCTACATACGAGGCTAAAAAGACAAGAACTAGACAGACGCTTTGGACAACTGTACAGACTACTTCAAAGGACATCTCATCTCTCAAAAGAAAACAAATTACTAATTTAAAAAGTTATACTTAAACTAATCTTAATTACTTAAGCTGGACATACGGAATAGAGCTATGGGGGACAGCGAAAATGTCGAACATTAAGGGTATCCAATCTTTTCAATCAAAAGTCCCGAGAACAATATTAAATGCCCCTTATTATGTCAGCAACAAAACCCTTCATAACGATCTTAATATACCTTACATTCTCGAATTCATCCCTTCCAAGTTCATGAAATTCCATAGCAACCTATCCAAACACCCTAATCCTCTAGCACAGTCATAGCACTACACCACTCATCCCTATAATCCTCCTCGGAAACTAAAACGACAGTGGCCTCGAGACCTGCGATAAATGTGTAACAGTGGGAGTTCTGGCAATGACCAGTTTCTCCAATCATGCCCTGAGCGTATGTGGCTCTCGCGCTGTTGGTCAGCCTCCGCTGGCTCGTATCCGGTGACGCGGCTAACGGAGGAGCTTCCCTAGACTCCGCTTCCTCTCTCGCATGACTCTCTTTTATCCATTATTCATAATTCATTTATATTTAAGTAATCGTAATTCGTCTTAATTTTGCCCAAATTCATCCATCATTATAACCACCGCTGTAACACAATGTATGACACAGTACGAACAACGTACATTGTACAACGTACAATGATAGTAGTACGGGACTCAAAATTTTAAATAAGTTTAATTCTGTTTACAAGCAGATGTACACTGGTTCGGATCATAATTATAAGATAAACGAACATGAATAAGTATTCTTCTGTTTCTTTATTACTATTCCACATTTTTTTTTTGTAAATTGAAAACTGCTAAAAACTCTACAACCGGCTTAGTAGAAACTCAAACCTCATAGGAGAAAACAAAGGCAATCTGTTAATAAAACTAATTTCGATCTATGTAATAGAATTACCAAAGCCCTCAGAATTACAGTCAACCTTATGAGTTATGAGTTGTCAAGAGTCAACGAACTCATAAGATTTCCCTCCAATACGTTGTTTCTTAAACTACAAGCACCCCTGGCCACTCCGTCTTGCTATATTCCACAAATCTCCTACGAATATTTCCTCAGGACCGTCCTAGAAGCATGACTTGCCAATCAGGGATCACTGATAGTATAATTGTAAATATTATAATGAGTTATTTCCACAGGGAATGTAATTTATATACAGCGTTTATATAATATTTACAAATTTAAATAAACTCATTCATTCCATATGTTGAATGTATATTCATTCATATAGGCATTATAAATACAGAGTCCAGGAATACTCAAATTCGCCCGCCATTCGCCTTCCCGTCTAAAGAGTATATAATTTTAAATATCGATGTAGTGTGTATTTTTTTTTTTCAAACTGTTCTTGATCTTTTGTTTATCTGGCGCAGTTGAACTTCTCAAAAGGACCTTACAGTTTCTGATAATATCTATTAGGTCGTAGAACATGCATAATGACCTAAGTCTAGTTTTTCCGAAAGTGGAGTATGTGTGACACCACTGGTCCCGAGTATGCCGGGTTCCCATGGGGCGTGAATCGCGAAAGTGAGTATTATTGATAAACTTAATATAGATTAAGGAAATTGATTATATTAAAATCAAATCGTTCAGACGAATGTAATTGATTTCCTTAATCCGTATTAAGTATATCAATAAAACTCACTTTCGTGATTCACGCAAATCCAAACAACAAGACTCGCGAGAAGAGGTTGAATCTTATCCCCCCTCTGGGGTACAGGTGTACTCCACGGTTAATTCAATAGAACCTAACAGTCAAAATATTTGCGATTAGTGTATTACTATTATGTGATATGCCAGCTCACCTTATCGGTGGAAATTCGGATAAAGTTTTCGATACGGGAGCTCATTCGAAAAGCGGTGGGACATGTTGCAGTCGAAATAAAAATTCTGCGAGCACGAGACGGGGCAGAACCCGGCGTCTAAATGGGCCGAAAGAATATCTCCTGCTTGATATGGGTGTCTCGACACCTCCCCATCCCCTATTTACCTGAAAAGACCAATAAGCGAGACTTCTATCGATTTGAATCTATTTCCTATTGGATGGACGGTAGGGGGTTGTAAATTTACTTCGCGATTTTTTTTTTCCCCACGTCTACGTCCTAGGATTGAAACCGGGAACTTTGAATTCAACCTTTAGGAAAACACTCTAGCTCGAATTGAATATTATGCTTGTCTGTGCACACCTTTCATTTTATACAGTGTTCATGCCAATTTGTGTTAGCGAATGTTATCGACTCATTATATCATACCAGTTACTTGAAGTCTTCTTTATTGGGATAAAATTACAATCAGCCTTATTGGGAAATAAGCAATTGTGATCTCATTCATACCATATTTACAATTTTCATTCACTTTCTCATTAATACAGTATTTAAAAACAGCCCAAAGACCTCCCAAATCCAGATGGTAGTCTTAGGAAGTCTCCCACGCTCCTCAGTCTGCCGTGTCACCGGATACGATCCTGAGGAGGATGACCAAAAGCGCGTGGGCCACAGACGCTCAGGACATGATTGGAGAAACTGGCCATTGCTTGGACTCCCAATGTCACGTATTTATAGCAGGTCACGAGACCACTTGCGCTTTATTCTTCGAGGAGGATTATAGGGATGTGTGGCGCGGTGTAATAACTGTGCTAGGGGATTAGGTTGGTCGGATAAGTTGCTATTGAATTTCATGAACTTGGAAGGGATTAGTTCCAGAATGTAAGGTATATTAAGATCGTTATGAAGGGTTTTGTTGCTGACATAATAAGGGGCATTTAATATTGTTCTTAGGAGTTTTGATTGAAAGGATTGGATACCCTTGATGTTCGACATTTTTGCTGTCCCCCATAGCTCATGAAATTTCATGAACTTGGAAGGGATGTGTTCAAGAATATAGGGTATATTAAGATCGCTATGAAGGGTTTTTATATCATTTCAAATGCAAACAGCAATACTGGTATTTAATCTAAACACCACACCCGCAAATAAATCTTCACACGAAATACCTAAAGGGATTTGACAATTTTATACAACCTTTCTTAAACCTTTAAGTCAAATTCAAAGTATGATACATTACACAATCAAGGTTGCGAAAACGATTTTATTGGCAATTTGAATGCGTTTTTGAAATACCACTCCACCAAAGCCCCAAACACATAATACATATTAGTAATTAGGACGCTGATCTTTAATTTAATCTTAGGATCTTTCATTTGATTACAAGTAATTGAACAATAACCAACCTTTCATTACTGCCCATATGCTTGGTTTTATTTTTATTATACCTGGGGTATGAGTTGTAATATTCATGCAAAATATGATCCTTCTTAATGAGACTGGTCTTGTGAAAAAATTGAGAATTGATGAGTTTTATTGACATTACGTAATTATTATCCAATGTAGCCCTCAATATGATAGGAATATATAAATTTAATTATTAATTAATCAATTAATAATCATACATTATACTACATCATTATCGGGTCAACTGTTATCGTAAATAACGCATAATGGATTTAAAGTGTGCCGGTTTCGAATCTTTACTCAATTTTTCGTTTTCGCGTACGCATTGAGTTATTTATTTTAGCTATTACTGACAGGGGAAATTGGGAATAGCAGAATTGATATGAGGAGGGGGAGAATATCCCGATTCTCACTCTCACTCTAATCCAGTGACGCGGCTGACGGAGAAGACAATCATGTGGATTTGGGAGGCCTCTGGGCTGTTTGTAAATATTGTATGAATGAGCGAGTAAATGATGAATTGTAAATATGGTATGAATGAGAACATTTATCACAATTACTTAGTGCTAAGAAAAATCATTTTAACTTAATATTAATGGTTTAGTATTCAATAAAATATATATTTAAAAGTTATGTACACTACATTTTATGTACCTAATAAAAAACCATTCAGATGTAACGTTGGATGGACATAAACCTTGGGTTCCATTTAAATAGATATAGAGAAAGGTACACAAGAATGCACAATTTAGCTAATGCCACGAAATCCGTACGCTGCACGTTACATATTTGGTAAACGTGAGGGCACGTTCTAATAATAATCCCAGGTAATGAGTATACTCGTGCAAGGAATTAAAAAAACATATTATCATTTTATTCCACAGTAATTATTCAAATAGCACTAACCTGTACTAAAAGGGATATGCCGACAATCCCCTGGGATTTGTGCTGGGCCTCCGTCATGTTGTGGTAGAGCTCTGCGTTGAAACCGTAGAGCTGAATCTGTTAAAAAAAACAAAAAACTGTTTTATAAACTTTTCAACACCATTAAACCCAATAGAATAAAAAAAAAAGCATGTAAAGTGTAATGGACCAGTGTACGAGTCTCGTTGGAGTTGGGAAAAAGATTTCATAGACATTTATAAATACTTTTTTGTAATATAGTCCACTAAAGTATGGTGCATATTATTAAATGGGACACCAATATGTTTAATTTTATACCCTACATGTTAATTTTTGTAGTGACTCAACTACATAAGTGTTAAATCACCCTATACTCTGGTGCATATATAATGTATTGTAATTAGATGTAAAACATTGTTTTCTAGTAATAAATCCTGGAGAGATCGGCAGTCATAAAACAAGTAACAGAGGGTGGAAGGTCCAGCAATAAAACCTGGGAAGGTAAGCCACCTGCCCCCTCATAAAACGGAACCGGTAGACCTTTGGTCGCCTTCCGGCGGTCATAAAACCTAAATAGGCGAGTCCCTAGCAGCTATAAAACACACCCTTTTAGACCAACAGTCATAAACCTAAGAGGTATTGGCCACCTGGGCATCATAAAACATACCCCCTTCAGCCGACTCCGCCTTCCACTGGGAAGGGAAAAATATATTTAAATCAGGGTGTTGCGCCCTGTAGCGACACTCTTTCCCAGTCTCTTCATCTCCTCAGCCGCACTACTCGGTCGCTTTACGCCAGGGCCGCTTGGCCCTGGAAGACAGACACTTAGACTCCTCGTCAGCCTACTCTCTCTTCAGCGCCGCGCTGAGCCCGTCACTCTATTTCTCAGCCGCCCCTGGCGCCTTGACCTGTTACGCTGCCGATCTCGCGCCCGAACTCTGAAAACTGGTTTTATTCTTTATGAACCTCTGAACCTTTTCTCCTGAACACAGTGTATTGTCGGGACACATCCCTATCAATAAAATGGAGTCAGATATTAACGCCGACATGGAACATGGTCCATGTTATAAACTACAACAATCCGCACTTGTCACCAGGGCTAGAGTGATTAGGCACTCCCCTAGTGACGCCCCCGACAATTTTAATTACAAGTAATTGGTTAGCAACTGCCCCCTCATTATTCGTCATAAGGTTTTATCAGCTGTATCTTTTAAAAACGTCTGAAATGCAAAAATTAGTCAGAAAACAGAAACAACAGACAAATTGATGTATGGTATAATGAGTATTATTAGGTTATTAGGTTGTTTTACGTTTTTTATCACGTGATTTTCTGAGAGCAGGCAGCCCTGTTGCCGAATTACCGAACGTGCCGAACTATCGAAATTGTGCCAGGGAAAAAAACATGTGCAGCAGTAGGGGTCCACATCTGATTTAAAATTGGTCAAGTGGTCATAAAAGCCTAGAATGTAAGCATCGTTGGGTCTGAACTGATAGAAGATTGGACTAAGATCTTTGGCAAATATACCCGACCTGTATTTCCCTTCTCAAAAATCTGCCTCCTTAGACCGTTCTTTTCTCATGCATGTTGCAAACCTTTGGAACTCTTAAATCTTCATCGCTCGCCAACTCTCTCAATTTTCAAATATAGACTTTATTAGTCCCTTATCTCCAACTAATCGAACAATTCATTTTTGTTATTATTCTTTTCATTAATTTTATTCTTTGCCTATTTTAATACAGCATACCAACAGTTCACTCTCTCTTTTCCTCGGTATTAAATCTTATATTTCCCCATGTTTTTCTATCATAATTATTTATATATTAATGGTTGATAAATTAGTGGTGTTATCTTCAATATAATATATATTTAAAAGTAAACTAAATTTTATGTCCCTAACAGAAACCGTTCAGATGTAACGTTGGATGGAGATAAACCTTGGGTTCCATTTAAATAGATAAAGTTGTAAGCAAATTGAATACATTTCTATTTATTTATGTTTTTTGTTTCAATATTACGTTTTTGGTTGGGTTTTTGTGAGTCCCATATAGTATAAAGATGAGAGCAGAAACCTGGCCGCAAGAGCTGCCCAGAAACAAGGAGGCACCCCAGCCCCACGTGTCAGGCGGTGGTTATATAGGGTGCTTTTATAGGAGACGAGTTATGATCGGAGGATGTGCATAACAAATATGTAAACCACCATAACATAGATATATTAGTACATTTCATAAACATAGAGAAGTCCAAATCCTCCCAGTACCTTGGAGCTAACACGAGACCAGCGATGGCCCCAAACTACTCACAACAGCAGCAACGCTGTACACAATTTTCTAAGGCGATTATATCAGAATAAAATGTTTGTTAAAGAAATAGGACTTACAGAGGACGTTTGACTCGGGGGCTTTTCCATGAAAAAACACAACACCTGCTGTGTTGCGTATCAATCAGTGCATTGTACTGAAATATTGGTAGGGATCACGGTATTTATTGGATCACCAGAATTTCATGCAATTGCAATGATCCAATCACCTAGATATCAACTATTGTTTCCACTTGTTTCCTTTCTTAGTATTTACTCCCTGTTCAACCTGCATTCACTTACATCGTGCACATCACATCTCGTCATTGTTAATCATATAAATTTACTTTACCGAGCAATTTAGTCACCTGGAGTCAGTACCACTTTATCTCCCGTTCTTAGTTAACATGAATGAAGAGTGCTTAATAACATTTACTAAACATAAATAAACTTTTTTTTCGTATACGTCAACGTCGAGTGAGGATGCATTTTAAATTGCATACTTGTTATGTTCATTGATTCTGTTGATTACAACACTGTTAATATTATTTATTTTAATTCGTGAGTTTCATATTAATTTTCATTAGCTTCTATTTATTATACTTGTTCCTGTTTTTATTTAAAATAATTGTTCCCACTTTATTGGAAAGAGAGCTTTAAAAGTACAGTTCAATTCAACCCATGTGAAGCCTGGAGAGTGATAGTGGATGCTTGGTTAGTCGAGGCTTTGGGTGGCACTTGAGGTCTAAAAGAATACGTTTGGCTCCAAAGACAATTTATGCTTTTCCGTGTAGATTAACAGCAACTATGTAAACATCAGTGGACTGTTCTGATGTATGAAATATTGGTGGGATTCGTGGTTTTTACCCAGATCGTTTTGTACTCGTCTCCTTACAATGAGAAAACATGTTGTAGCGACCACTAACTACATAAGATAAATCACCCTATACTCTATTGTATGTATATATATATATATATATATTGTAAATGGGTCATAATATGTTGTAAATTAATTTAAACAAATGCAAATAACATTACCAAACCATAAGCCATACAAGTGTAAATATTGTAAACAATAAAATACGCAGCTGCAAAAAACTAGTCAGAGGCCCTTGAAGGGGGGGGGGGTTCAGGTAGCGACCCAGGCCTGGGTGATTTTTTTTCGGTTGTCTGAAAATATTTCCAACATTTCGGGTGGGTTATTTCAGCGTTATATACGTACGTTATATCAGTGGACCGTGCGTATGAAATATTGGTGGGATTCATGTTTTTTACCCAGATCGATTGGTCCTCGTCTCCTTAAAATGAGAATACATGTCCTACCAACCAGACAGGTGGGACTGGGGTGCCACCGCTTCCCAGCCTCAGGGGTGCCCGAGGTTTGCCCTCGCTATCGTGCTCTCTCGGTTCCGTCAGATATAATATATCTTATTCTCGCTGTGTTTAATAGTATTAAAACTTTAAAACACGTTAAAAAATTCCTTTGTAAGTGTTTTTTTTTCATTCATTCATTAAATTTTGTGTTTTCCGTAAAATGTACTGAAGATTCTGCCAGTACTTGTTTAAAATTAGAGCCTCGCCCTGTTCGGGGGGAAAAAAAAAAAAATTCAACAGTTCCTAAGGTCATATTGGCTGGGATTACAGGCACGGGTATGGCCTCCGACGGCTCTGTATGTAATGGGGTCTTTAGGTAGGTGCTGGGAGGGCGTGTGGGCCGTGGGGCTATATTGCCTGACAGATATTGCAACCGACGCTGGCTCCAAAGACCTGATTCATTGAATCCGTAATGAAATATCCACTCCATTCACAGTCTGATACGGTCACTGGGGGAAAGATATTGTCCCTGGGTCCACACAGACCCCTTTTGGAAGGCCGGCACGAAAAGAAGGGGCTAAGTGTACTCCAAGCAATATCCCCAGCGCTTGAATACATAAAAAAAAATAACTTTCTGTACTATTTATGGTTATAGATTTTAAGGTTAAACATTATAATAACACAATCTGATCAAAGGATCACCCCAGACATTTATGTTTAAAAAAATACCGACTATAACATTTTTACAAATATTATGTACTGAATATATTTTGAAAATAGTGTACTTAAATGTACACAGACTGTTAAGGATCTAGACGTAATTTTCAATAACGGAGAACTTAAATTTTATTAGAGCAAAAGGCTGCCATTTCATTTCTGTTTCCACTCCTATAAAATATAAAAAAAATATATTATAAAATCAGATCTCGGTTAAACCAACAATAGTCAGTATTATAACGTGTGTAAGTAACTTCCTTAAACTGCAGAGAATACAGAATAAATTCCTAAGAAAAATAAAAAAATACCAGCCCTACTACCGACTCCCGACTTCAAGTTAACAATGACATTGACTTTATTAATAAGTAGTAAAGAAAAGCACACAAAAGATTATTATTATTAATTTATAAAAAGCTTGAAGTCTCTCAAAATCTTTGTATGGGTATTCAGATTCAGATAACGTGTCACCGATTTAGGGATCATCGGGACCACAATTTAGAACAAGATGCGAAAATTTACATATTTGGAACTAATAGTGACATAATAATACATGAAACAAAACACAGTACAATTAGATTTAATAAAGAATAAAAAGAGTGTGACAACAAACTGTATAGTGTGAAAGATATTAACTTTTCAATTTTCAATAATTCATTGTTGTATATACCGAATTGGTGCCCTTACTGTAAAATACATTAAAATTTAATGGTAGTAAATAAATATTGCGTGAAAAAGTAACTATGTTGCAACAAAAACCATTTGATAAATCGTAGTTAAATAAAAATTGAAAACATAATTTGCGTATTTAATGATCAAAACAACCATTATTGGGAGTTTAGTTACGCTAGGAATTAATAGCCCTTACCTAGCTAAAATTAGACGAATAATAATTATTTCCATACAAATCATAATAGCAAAAATCAAAAACATTCAAAAATGTCAAATCCAAAAACAGCAAACCATAAAAATTTGTTTACTATACATTCGACTTTAAATACCAGATCTCAAGCATAAACTTTTAATTTGTAATATTTAATGAGAACAGCGGGAAATATATGGAAAATGAAAGAAGGGAGATCAGTGGGGAATAGATGAAAAATGAGAGAAGTAAGGACAATGTGAAACAAAAATGAGAGAAGGGAGAACAGCAAGGAAATTCGTAAATTAAAGAAGGGACCCTTGTACAAATTATGTATATTTAATACCTCTCTATTAAATAGCTCACCTTTTTTTATTGGTATTTAAAATTTAATATTTTACCATTTAATATACTCCCCATTTATACTAATAAATCGACTTAGTGTTGTATTTCACTGATCGACAAAGTATGTCAGTTGTTTCAACGTATCTGGTGTTTTTTCAATGTACCGTCAACTGATACAATGATTCAAAATATGTCCCGTTTAAGGACCGAATTAACATTTGAGAAAAGCTTTGAGGGCCTTAAAGCCGGGCGTTAAGGGTATTAAACCGGGTGAATATGAAGGATATTTAATCGTAGTAATGTTCTGATCGGTCATAAACTGCAGTAAATGCTTTGTGAGCAGGCACATAGTTCTGGTCAAGAATGAAACCATTTTTTCACAGTTGCGGGCGCTTCATTCTAACACTTTTCAGCTTTTTCAACTCTTCTCGATAAAAGTGATTCTGATGAGGCAGAAATTGTCGATCTGTGTAAAAGAAATACTACAGTGATAGTGCGAATGGAAATAGTATATTGAACGGTAAAATATTTAATTTGAAATACCAATAAATAAAGGTGAGATATTTAATAAAAAATTATTCAGGTTAACTGTTGCGCGTTCTGGAAGCCAATCTTCCAAAATTTAGATATAATAGAAACATCGGCTGTGAAGACTGGAAGAACCTATTGAAAGAATGGGTAGAAAACTGCTCGGCTGGAAGTAAAGATGTGGATCTGTCTGATCGATAGTAAGGTATATCATGGAGGAGTCCGATTTTCCCGTCGTTGCTAAATAGGGAGAAGGACTAAAGGGCCTTCCTCTCAACTCTTCATCCAGAAATGGAAGAGGCGTCCGGAATTAAGTAAAAATCACCCCGCACACAGGAAAAGCCTCCGTAGTTTGGAGTCTCACCTAGGAGGGGGTGCTAAAAATGAATCCAAGATTGGTTTTAATTCATTCTCCTTAAGGTCAGAAAAGTTGATAAGAATATATAGGTCAGTGATCACCTCGCCTGCTAAACGGAGTTCATGATAAAGTTTCTTCACAAGTCCTGGATGAATTGAAAAAAGAAAAAAAAAACCAAGGCTTCCTGGTTTTTTCCCCTTTAGATGGGAAAATCATCAACTTAATACTTTTCCAATTTATTCGTATATCTTATGTTCATGTCCGCGCAAGTACGAAAGGGAGGAGGATAAGGGATTAGTAAGGCCGAAGAGGCCCGATTGAAGGCAAGTAAAAGTTTTATTTGTGTGCCAAACGGAGCTTGAATTTTAATGGCGTTGATTTTTAATGAGCGCTAGTTGGATGAGAGTTGGCGGGGGGGGGGTCTGAGGGTGGAGGTTCTTTGTATTCCTCTGGGCCGGTCTCCAGGACAAAGAATGTCCCGCAATTCCCGGGTCCCGCCGGCGGGCAAACTTTCCGCGAATCAACTGCGGGTATGTTCCCCCCACCGCTTGCTAATTACCCAATCGTGGGGCTCAATAATTAACAAATGTTAAAATATTATAGCTAATATGTCCTTTTTACTTACTCTTAATACTTTATCATCGGGACGAGACGTAGATGTAGTTACTCCTTGTATCAGTGACCTCACCATTTTTAAAATTACGTCGGTTTTTTAACCTTTTATACTCAACTGTGTGTCTGTCTGCCAACCTGTTCATTATAAGTTCCCTTTTTACTCGGATACTTGAAACTTTACATGAAGGTCCAATTTGTCGTTGCTATCACAATTAAGTCATTAAAACCGTTAGCATATAAGCCGTATATGTATTATTCGTAGTCTAATAATTAGTAAGCAAATCTGTTATTCCTAAATGATTTTTTGGAGTTTCCAGAATGTTTTGAGAACTAGCTACTTTGCGAATTTCCTAATATTCTTGCATGAATTAATTTATGTCTGTCACTGTCATGACAGTAGAGTTGGTTATTAAAAGCAATACACAATTAAATGTTAACATTGTGTTCGCAACTTTAACTAAACCCGTTTTTGTCAGAGAAATGTAATGATCTCTTGCATGATGTTTCCATTTGATCCTCTATGTCAAAATTTTTGGAGCCCCATGAAAAATAATATAAAAAGGTTTATTAATCAATAGCATAGTAAAATAAACCAATAGTTTCCTATCAAACTGAGTAGATCACCATGATAGTATATATTTTGTTTGGGGGGGGGGGGCTTTAGTGGACTAAAAGAGGAAAGAAACCATTAATTGTGTGTTGCTTTTCTGCACCAAATCTACTGTCCAGGAACAATATTAGAAAATTGGCAAAGTAACTGATTGTCAAAATAGACCAGAAACTATGAGAAATCATTTAGGAAACACATACTTACTAAACTGCTACTTACTATAAGACTAAGTATAATACATATATGACCGATACCTCTTTACAAAAAGAACATGTCCAAAGTAAATGCTCCAGCATACCAACAACTGCCCTACATTTAATTGTAGACAAACTGCCAATCAATACTGACTCTTAAACTTCCTAACTGCTGGACGAAACAATTGAATGGCTAAAGCCCACGTGTTACACAAATAATTCAAAAATACCTACACGAAAAATTGTAAACAATATTATAATGAAAATGCGAGCATAAACTTCATAGCATGTACTGATTCATTTTTGGCGAATAACACATTTGTTCTGGCTTGCCATATTACTAAATAACCATAATCGCACACCACTGGAACGTTTTATGAATATTTCGGTATTTTTAGTCATATCGAAATGAACGGGATGGTATTCAAAAGCAGGTCCAAATTTTAAACAGCTTGGGCACAATTAGAATCAGACCACTGTGTCTCAAAATACAAAGATAAATATACAACAAAACTTCAGTCGGTTAAAATGAAAAAAAAGAAGAAGATATTTGGTATAAACAAAACTAACTGTGAGGTTATCGATGCTTGGGTTGCCTTGTAACATTTTTCGAGCTGTTTTGAAAAAAAAATGATATGCCTTCAGATAATTTGGTTGGGAATTTTCGACTTCGGAATAAATAATCTTCAATTTTAATTAAAAAAAAAAAAGTACGATGGAAATGGTTGGGAGGGTCCTACCAGGGACGCCCTTTCAAGTCATGTTTCTTCAGCTTTGAAAGCCCCAATCGGCCTAAGAGCACTCAATGTAATTAATTTCACATTGATAGTTTAGTGGCAACCGAACCACCAATCACTAAATGTTTACGGGGGGGGGGATATTGCCGGGGCCCAAGCTCCCCAATACAAAAATAACAAATCCAAAAAAAAAAAAATCTAAGCCAATATCACAACCTATTGTTATCTATTACTAAAGCGCGTCAGTATAACTATGAACTCATGGCTGTATTGTTATTTCATGTAACTTACAAAATTTGTGTCGCCATCATTTTTAGATGAAGTGGTATTATATACCGGGCACTGAGATAAGGCCGAGTTATTGCCGACCCCAAAGGGAATGGCTCTTCAGACAGGTACTTGACAATCGCTTATCTGTCCGATATAAAAAGCCTACTTAATTTCACAGCCTCCTCCAATACAAATCAGCGATCAAATCCCACAATAATATCCCGCTTTTCCGACAAGGATTTCCCTTCTCACAAATCTGCTTCCTTTGACCGTTATTTTCTTAATTGTGCTTCAAACCTTTGGAGCTCTATGCCCGTCAATATTTGCCATCATCAACTATCCCAATCTTTAAGTCTAGACTTTACCAGTTCTTTATCTCCTTGCAATGTAACAATTCATAATTCACCATTATTATTCTTTTTATTGATTTATCATTGATTTTTTTCTATTTTATATTTTAATACACAACAGCAACCATTCGCGATATTTTACCCCTTGTAATAATTCCTATATTTTATATTAATTGTTTCAACTCAATTAAGGCCTTTTAATATTTATAAGCTAATTATAAAGCGCAGGAATGACTCAAATTCACCTGCGGGAATGGAGAAGGAGGCAGAGATCAGGGAGAAGAGACCCCACGCTCCTCCTTCAACCACATAACTGCAAGACAGATACAGTTTTGATTGAGAGAGAGCGCGAGAGACGCAGACGACCACGAGAGGATAATACTGCAGACATTCAGGACTCTTAATAATGGGTTAATTACAGGAGATCTCGAGGTGTTTGTCGCTTAAATCTCCTAGGTAGATCGTAGGGTTGTGTGGAGATATTGCTCACCAGGGCTGATAAAATATGAGATTAGAACATAGATAAACGTATTGGCGAGGAAATCCACGTGGATAAGATCTTCCTCTGTAATGTATTGTTGATAATGGTTGTCTGGTTCTGAATATGTGGAGGTGACCCCCAATTAAAAAAAAAAAAAATGAAATTCAAACTATACAAAAATATATGCTGGAAAATGCTTTTAGAAAGTAAGTCCAGGCAACACAGGCCAAAATTTCATCAATTTCGATACAGTTGTTTGGGGAAGCGTCTTGTACAACAAACTCATTAAACTCCTCAAGGGGAGAGGGTAAGTGCTAGGGAGGGGGGTTTAAATGTCATTTTCTTAAATATCTCGCGAACTAGTAATTTTAGCAAAATTTACTTGATATACACAAAATTTCCTATCAAAATGTTGATATTTAATTTTTCCCTTGAGTGAATTGTTTAGGAAATAGTGAGGGTAAAAAAAATTTGAATTTTCATGAATAAACTGCTTTAACAAAAATTGTGAGAATTCCTGTTTTTTATCCTAAAACCATTGACTCAACGAAAAAAGTATATTTTTACAGGCAATTTCGTGTGATCTAAATTTAGAAGTACATTTAGCTAAAATGGTTTCCTAGATATTTGAAAAAAATGCCCTATATGCTCCCTCCCCCTCCTCCATCGGGGACATTACTATGTTATACAGGACACTCCCACCAACAGCCGTTCGAAAAATCAGAACTACTTGACTTTTTACCTTCATTGCCTGGACTAAGTAGGTCTGTTGGTTAGGAAGGTCTGAAACATCTTGGAGAGTTTAAGAAGGAAAAAAATTGGGAGGACTTGCCGCAGTACCTTTTTGCTTGTGTTATTTGGGGATAGGCTTTTTAGTATTCCGGATTTACTAATATGTGATAATAATTTACGTGTAAACATAAATTACTAAGGTTCTTAATGTTAGTGGGGCCTAACAGGGCTGAAGTGGATAGCACTAGAAAATGACACTTGAAGGGCACTTGGGGGAAAAATCCATTTGTCTCTAAACAACCCGGCCTTGTTTGTTTGCCTTCGCTCCAGCTATGGAATGTGAGCTTACCTTCAGGTTACCTCTTCTCCTGCAATAATACTGTAAATATTTCGAAATATTGACACAATTGAAGTATTAATAACGATTTTGGATGTTTGACACACGAAACTGAAGGAAATCTAGAGATCCTGAATTTCGATTATAAATGCTGTTGAGGGATGTAGACAATGATATTACAAATAAAGCATTCGTATATATCTAACTGTTACGAAGATGGGGGGATACTGGGAATAATAATGAAATATTTCTCGAATATTTTTCATCAGTTTTACGTACGATACTTAATAAACATTTGTAGGACAGTCAACAGCACTTTACATGTTTCCCCAAGACATAATTTGTGTAGCATTCCAGTATAGTAGTTGAGCTTTGGGCATGCTAACCCTTAATATTAGAATTTAGTGAGAGACGGCCAGTTTCTCCAATCATGTCTTGAGCGTCTGTGGCTCTCTTGCTCTTAGTCAGCCTCCATAGACTGGTGTACAGTGACGTGGCTGACGGAGGAACCAAGACTTCCAAACACTCCGCTTCATTGTTCGCATGCGTGGGAGGTGACAACCAAGTGAATTTGGGCTGTTTGTAAAAACTGTATGCGAATGAAATAAGCAAGCGAATGAAAATTGTAAATGTTGTAATAATGGGAGCATTTACAACAATTACTTATTGCCCAATAAGTCAGGTTGTAATTCTATCACAATAAACAAGTTTCAATACTATATATTCAAAATAACAAGAATATCTAAGTGCCATAGGCCTCGGCGTTTTTTATTTCATTTATTTTTTTCACTGAATAAGTTTTTATGTATTATATTTATAGTTATATGAACATGTCCGCCAACTTTGCCCAACCCTAAAGATAAATCGTTATCTACATTTGCGTTCTCGACTCCTCCCACTCTAGGCAAAAACATTAGTAAAATGGCAGCTTAAGTTTTGTAACTGCGATATATTAAACAAATTAAGTCAAATGCAACACAATTAAGTGATTCGACAGAATTATAGTCCGCTAAGGTTACAAAAGGCAATACGTATAATTAATTTGAGCGTCAAGATCTTTAATTTGATCCTAAAATCTGGTTTTTTGTATATTTGTGAAACCAATTCGGTCACAAAAAATAATTAAAATAAATATATTTTTTTATTTTAATTCTTATAAGATTTCCCTCTTATGAAGGCAAATAGTAGCCCCTATATTGTTTTTATATAATTTTCAAAACGCTAGCTATATCATATTGGCATGATAAATGTCTTAAGCTTAATAAAATTATTTGAAACACAGCAGTATATTGAGTAAATGTAGTTCAGAGCTGAAGTAAACATAATAAGATGACAATAATAATGCTAGCAATGTCAATTAATAATCTAGACGCCCTGATCAGTAATACGTATCGTGTGACGTTGTCTATAGGTACAAAAAGCCATTAAAACGGTCATTAAAATCTTTAAATCAACACTATAGGTCTATGTTTAATATATTTTTATACTACAATTAGTAACTATTAATTACTAAATGTCATAAAAATCAATCCATGTTAGGCATAAGCGTCATAGTAGCCACGATTAAACTAAATATTAAAGCAACCTCAATTAATACATTAACACTACCACTGTAATCGTTTTCACAACTACCTGTAGTCCCCCTATGGGGGAGGGCGATGGGTGCGGTATTTTAGGGTGGGTTTATTTTTTGTCTAAATCATATAATAAATAAACAACACAGTAAATTTTTAATCGACACATTCAATTAGAATAAGCAGAAAATCTAATACCAATGCGTGCTGACCCCGGTGGCCATAATTGACGTGGACGTTTTTACGCTCAATGATTGTAAAACGGACACACGTACGCCTTTAATTTGGAATTAACGATGACCATATACGTCGTCTGATGGTGAAATCGCTAACAAATGATATGGATTTTGAAAATGTCATTTAACTCTTCTGTAATAAAAAATGAACACGCTTATATTTAATTATTATGTGTACAATCTGTTTAAACAGAATGTTCAGTTGTTAATAATCGTAATTTCTATCGAATAAGAAAATGTGGCAAATTGGTGACCGCTTCACCTGGCAGACGGTTAGGTAGACAACCCATTTTTCAAGTATAGGGGTTATGAATGACTACTGTCAGTAGCCTGTTTGAAAGTATAGCCCCTCCTTCCGGCATAGATAATAAAACGTAATGGCTGACCGTGGAGGGTGCACTTGGAGGCGTTTATCCATTCCGGTGCAGGGGAAGACGGGATCCTTGGGATATTAATATATAAATATTGCATAGGCTGTAGGGAGCTAAGAGGGATGGGCCGTTTTACAGGAGCCCTTTGGTTTGACATTAATTCCCCGTTATTGATTTGCAATAAATCAAGCCATGTCTTTCTCGAGAGCATCAGCCAGCCAGTGACTCGGCTCCACATTCCACAGCATACGGACGTTCCCCTCCGCTCCAATCCATCTCGCTAAGTCTGCCCTACCATGTACCCAATTGCCTTTGTAATCCGATCAAGCGATGCGTTAACTAACACACGCAAAAAAACACAAACATTACTAACACAGCTTAAAACTAAATGGTCCAAGAATTAGTAAAACTGCCAAAAAAATCGGATCGACCAAAATCAATTTAAAACGAAATGGTACTTATTACTTAAGTAGACATATTCGGAGTAATCGAATGTCAATGAAGAATATTAAGATAAATTAGCACGTTCAGTACAATTCTAGCCGGTTCTATTTGTATTGATTACAGCGCAGTGATATCGCAATACAATTAATGTCTACGAATGTAGTTCTTAAATTGATTATTTTACGATACATAAAAATATGTTATGAATGACAATTATGAAAGAAAACTTCAATAAACCACAAACATATTCTGTCCTTGTCCTTGTTGTATTATGTGAAAGATTATCACAAAGAGTTATGTGGAACACAGACAGAAGCAAAGGGACTTTCTTCATTCTTTCTCGGAAATTTCCGAACTATTCCGAGTCTCCCAACAAGCCATAAATTGTTGGGCCGTTGTTCTGGCCTAGACGGTCTGGTGGCAACGGATCCAATCAATTGAAGAATATGGAGCTAAGAACTGTTTTAAATGATACATAATCCTTATTTACAACTCAGGCCGGTCGCTCGAAATCCGTTGCTTTATACATGAACATTTAAATTGAAGTTGCGAATTTTGGCGTTTCATTAAACGAATAAAAAAATAATCTTTGGTATAATAATAGTGTCGTCACCAGATCCCCCTTCCCCAAATTCAGAGTTTTATAAACAGGACTAAATGATGCAAAAGCATTCATTCAAATGTATCAGATGGATTTTTATTCAATTATCTGTAGTCAAATTTTAATGAATTTTCAAAATGCGTGTTGCCCTTGTTCTATGGACGAGCTGAAGAAGCAGAATATGAAGGCATTAGGATCAAGAAAAGCACATATCTTCACGAAAATGCTTCTTTTACACCAAAATGATTTTAAAATAACATTCTAAGAAGGATGTGAATGCCCCACTCCTCGCCAGTGTTGGAAAAATTTCTTATATTTTTTCTGTCTGTATTCAGAGATTTTTTTTCACATCTTCGAAAGTTCTAACATAAAACTTCTTCAACCCCACCGTGATTTTACCCTTGGACGAGAGTACGGACTCATTCACTTGAATATTGGATTGGGCAATAAGTAATTTATTTATTATTATTTATTTATCAGAAAATGATCTCGTTCATACCAATTTACAATTTTCATTCACTCGCTCATTCATACTATATATACTAACAGCCCAGAGGCCCCCAAGTCCACATGGTTGACACCTCCCTGCGTGGGAATGAGGAAGCGAAGTCTTGGGAAGTCCCCCACGCTCATCCGTCAGCCGCGTCACTGGATAAGAGCCAGCGGAGGCTGGCCAAGAGCGCAAGAGCAACAGACGCTCAAGACATGATTAAAGAAACTGGTCATTGCCAGGACTCCCACTGCCACTTATTTATAGCAGGTCACGAGGCCACTGCCGTTTTAGTCTCCAAGAAGGATTATAGGGATGAGTGGTGCAGTGCAATGACTGTGCTAAGGAATTAGGGTGGTTGGAAAGGTTACTATTGAATTTTATGAACTTGGAAGGGATGAGTTCAAGAATGTAGGGTATATTCAGATAATTATGAAGGGTTTTGTTGCTGACGTAATAAGGGGCATTTACTATTGTTCTCAGGACTTTTGATTGAAAGGATTGGATGCGCTTGATGTTTGACTTTTTTGCTGTCCCCCATAGCTCTATTCCGTATGTCTAGATTGGCTTAAGTATAACTTTGTAAATAAGTAGTTTATTTTCTATTGAGAGATGGGATGTCTTTTGAAGTAGTCTGTACAGTTGTCCAAAGTGTCTATTTAGTTCTTGTCTTTTTAGCCTCGTGTGTGGGTTCCATGTCAGTCTTTTGTCAAGATGGAAGCCTAAATACCGTACTGTCTCAGACACAGAGAGAGGAATCTAATTTAAAAAGACTGGCGGACAGGACTAGCTCATTCACTTTTAACGTGAATAGGTGTAGTCCACCTTCTAAACAAAAAAATATAAAAGTGATTTTGATAAAAATTTGACTCAAGCCCTTCTTCCACGAACATATGTGTAAAATATTTCATATTATATATCTGATGCCATGCAAACTAAATCGCAGCAAATTTAAACCAGTGAACTAAATGGATCAATCTAACACGTGTAATAGTCGAACGGAAAAAAACTGCCATGAAGATAAGCGAGTCGATTATGACGCATACCACCAGATAACACTGCGCTGAGCGCTTGTTACCTTAGAACAATACCTCGACTATAAAACACATTTTCCAGCACTTCTCAATATTCACTGACTGCTGTAACGAAGATATTTACTGCCAGAAATCTCAAAAGACTACCTTTAGCTCCAAGGAAGTGGGAATTTGGCCATGAAATTCGTTGGTGAACTGTGATGATGTATTAAGATACATGTATATATTAAGATACATAAGCCTAGCATAAGTGCTAGGTGCATGGTTTTTAGCTGTATCTTCCTTTTTTTGCTCTCTTGTATTGTAAACCGTGAACCCACCCTACATGTTGGTTGGGGTGCCTCCTAGGATTGGCCGAGCTACTGGGTGCTTTGGATTCTGTGCCCTGGTTGTCATGATCTCTCGGTCTCGTACGGTGGAGCAATATTTGTTTTTTTTATTCGTTGATGATCAAAGGGTTTTAGGCCTCAATGAGCTGAAAACCGATCAACTAAGAGAAATTAACAAGATTTGATATTGACATGGTTAGTACTGGTGGAGTCCAGTACTAATGAGTGGTCCTGTCCAGAGATTTAGAATGCCCAAGTAAAAAAAAAAAATCTATAGCTGATAATGCAATTTATTAATTTTGTTCACAATTTCCCTTCCAAAAGAAATATTTATACTCGCTTCCTGCAACATGAAATCCCCCCTACAAAAACGGGTCTGAGCTCTTTGCTCATAAAATTACAATGCGATATTTCTGCATTAACAATTGTGATTTAAGATCTTATAAACAACTCGCACTCATACAATATGCACGTGCATATTCATTCCAAGAGTCTAATTCTTAAAAGCAAAATCAGTTCGTTATATTAAAATAAACTAAATTAAATCCTGGCTAAGAACTCGAATAGTAAAAAACTAAAAATTGTGATCCATCAATCTGTGGCATAAAATAAGATAATATGAATGGAGTACACAGTTGACAAGCCCACGCCAAACAGAAGCTTTAGCCCCAATGGAACCATGCCTGTATTATATAAAGAGCTGATATGACGTGAATACCAACTGCAACTTATTTTATAACCGTCTTTGAATCGACTGATTGATTTATTGGATCTGGAGTCTCATATCTGTAAACTATGAACAAAAGGCCCAATTTCTCACAATTTTTCTCCTCAGAATTTATTGTTTTAAATGAGCACTTTAGCCTCTAGAGGGTATTTTCGGATTGTATTTATCAAATCAACAATAAATGCGCCATAGTGACAATATTTATCTGGTTTAATGATATTCAATAACTTGAAAGCAGTTTATATAACGCACATAGTGTTTATATTTAGCATACTTTATCTAAAGAGACTCTAACGCCCATTAAAGCCATAAAGGTCTTGGAGTATGATTTTAATTGCTAATAAAAAATGGTAAAGATCAGTAGGAACTTTTCAATAGGTTATATTAAACCAACAAGACAAAATGTAATTTCAGATTCATTCATATAAATCCTGATAAATTCATTTCATTCTTGCTGATTATACAAGATCGAAAAATTTGTAAAGCAGCTTTGTGTCCAAAAAATGTCAATTTCGATTGCCGGATCACGCGGAATTGTTCTGTAAATTACGTATTTCTTTGATTATTATTACAAAGCAAGTATTGATTGGTTCTCTGACAATTACTCCTGCGGCGAAGGTCCATACCACTCCAAGTGACAATAAACTCTCCAACCAATTAGTAAGTGCGATTCGAATTTAATGCACTGATACGTTTAAGGATTCGTCCATTCGTTCATGAATATTTCGGAAGTATGTTTCTTATTGATTAAAACGTTTACAATATAATGTGTGTCTAGACATTTCAGGATATTCGGGCTGACCTACAAAACTGTGGACACTCATTGACAGCTGGGCCGATGTAAACACTAGAGCATGAATAATGTAGGTCCGGATGGCACCGATACAAATCCCATACCCCCTCCAGATATCTCCATCCCTGAGGATTTGATTAAGCCTCCCCCGTCCTATTCATGACGATTCTCGGTCACATCCATCAGGTCGTCTCTCCCCTCTCTTCCTCTCTCTCTTATTCTCTCGCACTCCCTGCTTCTCTCGTCTCTCTCTCCCTCAGCAGATTCTTTATTCCCGCGACCCTCTCCATCCGAAGTCGCTCCCTGGGTATTTACATTTTGGAGTACGGCGTACGCTTCAAACATTAGAAAGTCCTTTACTTGTAAAATTACATCTTTATCCAGTATTAATAATTGGGATTTAAGAGGTCTTTCATACCTTATACCCAGTTCCACTCACTCAATATGTACAGTTCACACTCATACCAACATTCACACAGTATCTGCATCAAATAAAATCTGCCCATGAGCTCGCAAGCCCCCGAAGATTCTCCTAGTGAAGCTGGTGTTAAAATAAATTGGTAGCCATACTGTCTAATTACAATAGATCTCGAAGCCATCGCAACTTTAGGTGACGAGGAGGATTGCATGAAAGAGTGTTACTGCATAAGGAGGATTTGGAACTATAGGATTTGGGCGTGGGCATAAGTTTTTATGGAATTTGGCAAAGCTGCATGTTATCAGAGCATGGCTGTATAGGCATGTATCAGTCTTTCTAATTTGACTGATAGATTGATTAGATTTTTGAATTTTCTTATGATAGTTGAATGGTGAGGACAATTACTACAGCAGAGGAAGTGGGATGGATGATAAAAAGAGGGTTTCTTCTTCAGCTCAAGTCATTTAGCCGCTTGAAGGATTTTTGCCTGTTTTTCTTGTCATATTTTCTTAACCACATCACACTTGTCGATTTCCTTTCCTTACTTACAACTTTGATATAAAATATTTTTAAAATTAAAATTAAAAAATTAAAAAAAAAAAGATGTGAGAAATAAAATGTGTTAAAAATTGTATGAAAGTATCCAACAAACGAAACAGTAATCATTGAATATGAGAAAGTTAAGTTAATGAATATTGGCATGTTACTAGTAAGATAGAAGTGAAATAGAGTAATTTGATAATAATTAAAAGATTTTACGATACATAGAGAAAAAAATAAATAAGCAATTAGTCAATAGATATTGAAGTTATTAAATTAATTTATGGCAGGCCGGCAACTTAATTTTTATTTTATCACATATATATTGGTCGTAGAAAAACGAGAAATTAATCTTTTACTTTTGAAACATAAATGGTGAAGATCTTAGTTTGTTGTTTTTGGCAAATTGAAAAGATATTTACGCTTTGTTAATTTCGAGAATGGGTGCAACATTATTAAACTATATTCTTTCAAAAAACTAGTTTTCTTTTCACTTCAATATTCAGCCCCATTACCTTTACCATGGGTTCGCAGGACACCTATTTTTTAAATTTGGGAATTCCCGAGTGAATTAGGTAAGCTCAATGGTTGGACACCCAGTGCTTACAACATGAATACATTCTGTTTGAACTGTTTATTGAGAAGAGTCATTCAGCCGTATAAGTAGGTACAATATGGGTACATGTTACCGAAATTCTTTACCAGATACACGTTTCTGGCAAAACTCTGGATGTGGATGTTGACATGTACACAGTATGTACTCTGATGCTAAAATAAATAATCAATTGTAGATCTCTGGAGAAAAGATTCATCTTTTTTTTTTTCATTGTATCACAGGTTTTCACTTTTTATATAAAAATTCTTCAGCGAATATATTGTCTGGACAAGTGTTCCACTGGGACAGCTCAGTGGATGGAGCACCTGATCGGAGATAGGGAGGTCACGGGTTCGTTCACCGTTTCAACATTTTTTGTTTCACATCCAGGAGCATGAATAAATAATTTACAGATTTGACAAAGTTCGTTTCATTTATACATGTTTTCAAAAGCTTCTACCAACCTTCTATTGGTTTCCACGATCATCTTGAATTCCCCCCCCCAGAGTTTCTAGAAGCTTCGACTTAATTTTCGTCCACTGAACTTGGGCTTAAAGGTCATGGGAACTGTTAGCAGTATGCTTAGTGACTATGGACACTAAAGCCGGTCAATTTGGACATTTTTTTTTTATCCCATGACCTGGCCACAAAACTGCACCGGGAGGAGTGTCACTATCATCTCAGCGACTCAGAACACTATGGATTCGACACTAATGTGATGAATTTTGTCTCCTTTCTTTCTGCTGAGATATTTATTACTTGATTTGCCTGATAATTATTAAATTTGGTCTTCGTCGTTGTTTCCAAAACCAGAAACCCATTATTATTATTGGTCAAAGATAAAAGTCAGAAAGCCATCGCAGTCAAAGCCTGGTAAATGTGTTTTACCAATCCCTGCCCAGCCACTGTATTTTGGCTAATATTTTTTTTTTTTTTAAACCCTGACTGATCTATAACATTTTATGATTGAAGATTCCCAAAACGTGTTCAAGGCATTTCGAAAGAGCGAATTTTTCCTGTAGTTCTTGCAAGAATCTTCCCAGCATCGGTTAACTAAAAACGTACTGTTATACGCACTGGTAGCGAACCATAAATAATAAATAAATAGAAACAACAGATGACATTAATAAGATAGTGAAGCTTCCAGAGCAGGGCAGGAGTTAAGTGCGCAATGGGATATACTACCGTGATGTTGAACATGTCTCCGTAGTCACATTTATGCTCTCCGATAGTAGCGGCCACATAAAACGTGCCCTCAAATGGGAAAGGCAAGAATAACATCGATAAAATTGCGAAGGAGCCAGCAGCGCAGACACGCTGTGCAAACAACACAACATCCGCACAACACGGAACCAAAAATAGAAGAAACAGCACAATACGTGTCCATGCTTATAACAGGGCTAACACAAATACTTTATAGCCTACAGTACAATTGAGTTTGAATACGTTGAAGTTAAAATAATAAAGTAATATGATGAAAAAAATATCTTTACGCAGCGTTTCAACATGCATTGTCAGCTTGGATCAAGTCATGTAATAAATTACAACTATTTTACTGATGAATTATTGATTTCCAATTCCTAAGACAATACCAGGCTGTCTGCTCTGGACAGAGGAAGGGACACCTACCTACATCACAAGTTCACGTTATTCCTATAAAGTTTTAATACAGAAGAAAAAACCTGTTCGTTTTTCTAAAACTTTCGAAAGGTTTAGAATATTAAAAAGGGTTTAGTTGATGGTTTCATTGAACTCAGGATAATAAGTCCTCCTAGTCGGTCCATAAATATAAAGTTTATTAGCGTAAAAAAAATTGCGAACAAGATTTCAACTACAGTGTCAATGAATGTTTCTAGTCCCAATGAAATCCCTTAAAAATGTTTATTCCTAATTTAGAAAGTAATTAATTATTTAACCACCGTGATTTTTCATGAAATCACTTTCGGTTTTAGCATCAAGCCTACACCCTATATCTCAACCTACACGCAACGTATCGCTAATTTCAAGTGTGAGTATGTTGTTCGTATGAATTGAATATTTAATACCTATGTCTTAAACAGCGAACTAAATTTCATAAAATTTAAATAGATTTCATTGTAGTTTAGTTTAAAAAATGTCAATCTAGTAACATATTAGCTGCCCCTTTCAGAAGAATTAGACATATTTGGGTGATAATATTTATCATTGAGCTATCGTCAAACTCTGATAAGAGTTTTACCTCTCAATTAATTAGAATGTCTGCTTGAGTTAGTTAATTAATAATAACTATTTTACAACTATAGGAGATCTCTGCTAAAAGTCGAACTTGAAGGTTCCTTTCTATCATTGTAAAACAAAAAAAAATTACAGTTAGTGGCTTTCAGAAATGTATTTGTGTGTGTTTTCACCTCTATTTTTCATCCCTCTTTCAGCGCCATACATCAAGTCTAACTTCTGATCCACATTTGATGATTTTTGTTTAGCAGGATCATGTTCACTGCCAGAAAAATAAATCTAAACTGAATTTAAAATAAAAATCAGTCTCACCCCAAGCTAGGGAAAGGACTCAGAGAACAAAAATTAGGAGTAATTTCTGGCAAGTGATTTTGCCCTGCAATTGCTTTTTTGTAAACAAGGTCACTGAATTTCTATTGCAATGTGTTCATGACCCTCTTAAGAATGTAATTTATGACGACTTTCGACAATAATGATTTTTTTTTAATTTAAATTAATTTGAGACTTCTTTATTGTGGTAAATTACAATCAGCGTTATCAGGCAATAAGTAATTGACAAATTTTCTCATTCATAACATATTTAGAATTTTCATTCAATCGCTCGTTCATACAGTATTTACAAACGGCCCAGAGACCTCCCAAATCCACATGGTTGTCACCTCCCTCGGGTGCGAAAGTGGAAGCGGAGTGTTGGGACGTTCCCCACGCATTTAATGCAAGAATTTTTGTTAAATACATAGATATATAATATGTGCATTGTAAGTTGTAATGACGAAAACATATCCCATATTATTAGTAGGGAATCCCAGGTTTTTAATTTTGTACTGAAAATATTTATTTCTTGATCACCTTATGTGGATATTAGAAAAAAAACCTCGATTCTCTCAAAACCTTTATTATATATACCATCCTCGGTCAATGTTAGCCAATTCAGGCATTATCATGACTATGAATGAGATTATATTTCAATTTTCATTATTTGATTTTTACTTAAACCGAATTCGTAGCCTTATTGGATACTTAAAGATAGAACCATTGTATATTTTACAAGCAAAACAACCATCACTGTGTTGGGGTAGATTAGCAACATACAAGTGCCTCTGTTTGAGAACTACCACTCACAAGGACACTATTGTAAGCTTCCTTATTATGGAGCAAGAAGACGACAGTTCTCATGTCACCGGGCGAATAAATATAACCTTATGTCTCGACTTCAAACAGTGGACGCACTAAGAGTAGAAAAGTAAAAAAAAAAAAAACAGACAGACACGTTATGAATACTTAATCATTTAGTAAAACATTTTTTTTTTTTATTCAAAGTTTTTAAAACAGTTTGAGTAAAAAACTACAATGAGACCCGAATGTTGACAAATAGAGAGACCAAGCCTTTTTGAAGTGACGAAAAGCGGCCCCTCAAAGCCCAGGGGACTTGGTAGAGACATTTAATTCGAGGGGGGAGAGGTTTACACTGGCACAGCACTGGATTAAGATACTTTGAATAGTTGACATAACGTCCTCTGCCTGCTGGCCCCTGAATTACTCCCGAAACTTCCTGGCATAGTGAAATTCACCAGCTCTACAAATAATCGAATGGTTGAAATGTCGCTGAAATAACGCACTCGAAATGTTAGAAATACTTTCTGACAACTGAAAAAAACCAACCTCAAGTATGTCAAATAGGCGTGTACTATTTGACCTGGAGATCGGTGCCTTCTACCGCAGTTCAGAAACAAGGGACGCTGGTCTCGTTTCAACTCTCTCATCAAACTCTATTCAAATTTTAAAATCGTCTTTATCTTAGAAGCTTTTTTTTTTTTTTTTTCAGTGGCAGTTTTAAATTGCAATAGAATGGTACTCACAGTAGCGTACCGATGGGGGGGGGGGGGTGCAGATGTTAATTGTAACTTGTCTGAATTACCAGGGCTGTAGAGCGTTAAATGATAAAGCGAAAACGTAACTTTAACTATTATTTAACAGCCCTTGGAGAGATGTGTTTTGCGTTTTCTATTCTATTAAACACCGCGACATGTTTTGGACCCGAGTGAACACGATAGCGAGATCGAAGCTACAAACATCCCAGAAACAAGTCTAGTTGGGAGGACATGTTTTCTCATTTTAAGGAGACGAGTACTAAACGATCTGGGTAAAAACCTCAAATCCCACCAATATTTCATACATCAGAACAGTCCACTGATGTTTACATAGTTGCTGTTAATCTATATGGAAAAGCATAATTGTCTTTGGAGCCAAAGGTATTCTTTTAGACCTCAAGTGCCACTCAAAGCCTCGACTAACCAAGCATCCACTATTACTCTCCAGGCTTCACATGGGTTGAATTGAACTGTACTTTTAAAGCTCTCTTTCCAATAAAGGAGGAACAATTATTTTAAATAAAATCAGGAACAAGTATAATAAATAGAAGCTAATAAAAATTAATATGAAACTCATGAATTAAAATAAATAATATAAACAGAGTTGTAATCAACAGAATCAATGAATATAACAGTAATTGTTATTAAGCACTCTTAATTCATGTTGACTAAGAAAGGGTGAGAAATTGGTGACCATTCCAGGTGACAAAAGTAAATCTATATGATTAAAAGACTTTTATTAAATAATTTATTTTTCCGTACAATTGCAAAATATAGTTTTTATTTTTTTAATTTATAAAATTCTGTTTGTTTATTCTGCACCAATTTCAATTTTGAGGAGCTTGACCTTCGTCGTTGAACGAAGGGATGAGACAAAATTGGAACCTAACTCTCATGAATGCTGAGAGTACGCAGATATTCTGCGTAAAGTACGTTTTTTACAATAGAACCTTTGTTGATTTTCATCCAAATATCCAAAAAAAAGCATAGAGTCATAGTTGAAGGTACTACTTAATTTGGGGTCTGGGAGATCGTGTGTTGTTTATCTGTTTGTTAGTATGTTATATCATCCTTAGTTTGCACCAAACCCAATTAAGGGTTTCGATGATCCTACTAATTAGTAGTTACAATAAATAATATTTGATTTTACATTAATAACCTCTTGATAGTTTATCCAACTGTCACACATAATCATCGGCCACCAATAAACATATATTTTACATAAATATTTAAAGGTCT
This sequence comes from Acanthosoma haemorrhoidale, assembly GCA_930367205.1. Taxonomy (NCBI): domain Eukaryota; kingdom Metazoa; phylum Arthropoda; class Insecta; order Hemiptera; family Acanthosomatidae; genus Acanthosoma; species Acanthosoma haemorrhoidale. Next base: position 44,706,642 of record OV884009.1, read on the forward strand.
TTCTCAATAGACTGATTTCATGCCTTTTCTCATTATACTCCACTAAATCTTCGCTATATTATAGTCACTCTTAGCACGTGGAGTCTAATTTAATACATCGAACAATAAAAATGACAAGCCAAATATCGTCTCTACGATACTATAACACGGATGGACTTACGATTTTGATGACTCGGTGTAATTAAAGTTCAAAATAAAAATTTTATATCAGTAAGCAGGATAACGAAATACCCTACTCGATGTGACATAATTTTTTTTCTACATTTTTCGTTATATTATAACCCTTAATTATGGTTTATAGAGTAGGGCGAAGGGGGGATTTTCAACCACTAGGACAAACACGCACAGGTGAAAACTTAAGTGTTTCTCTGATTTAAAATCTCTGATATTTTTGTTGCATACTCCACAATACGTCGAAATACGCTCATTACTTTTTGGATGAAATAAAATATCGCGAAGTGAAGTATAATAAGTTAAAGATGAATTTCTGGCCCGTATCGCAAATTTTTATGATTCCCCATGTGCCTACGTTCCTACGATGCGCGGCTCGGCGAACCTTGTCTGAAGTTGGTCTTACCACGCGCCGTGGGAACGTGACCTAACTGGCAACTGGCCTCGGGATGGGCGGCCGTCTCTTTTTTTCTAAGGCATTTCAACCGCGAGGGTCCACTGTCCCTCAGATATACGACCATTTTCTTGATTTTAGTATTACGAATACGATATTTTTAACTATTCTAACTTTTACTATTATTTCACAGCCCTTGGAGAGATGTGCTTTTCGTTACATCCCAGAAACCCCTGTCTGGTAGGGAGGACATTTTATTCTCATTTTAAGGACACGAGGATTGATCGGTGAATGTGTTAAAACCACAATGCCACAAATATTCCTCACATCAGCGCAGTCCACTGATGTTTACATAATTGTCGTGAATGTTTGTGGAAAAGCCTAAATTCTCTTAAGTCTTCGGAGCCAAACGTATTCTTTAATTCTTTCGGAGCACCCAGAGTAACCAAAGATCCACTATCATTTTCCCGGGTTCACATGGGTTGAATTTACTGTAATTTTATAACTCTCTTTCCTATAAAAGGAGAATAACTATTTTAAATAAAAATATGAGCAAGTATAATAACTAGAAGCTAATATAAATTAAAAAGAAACTCACAAACAACAGACAAAAAAATAGAATGACAAAGAAAAACGTTAATGTTAAATACCATTGCTCATTATATTTATCTTTTTTTCCAAATTGACAATGACAACAATTTTATTATGTTATCATTACAATCTGGATCATTGGGCAATAAGTAATTGTGATAAATGATCTCATTCATACCAATTTACAATTTGCATTCACTCGCTCATTCATACAGTATTTACAAATAGCCCAGAGACCTCCCTAGTCCACCTGGTCGTCACCTCCTTCACGTGCGAAGGAGGAAGCGAAGTCCTGGGAGGTCCCCCACGCTCCTCCGCCAGCCGTGTCATTGGATAAGAGGCTTTCCAAGAGCGCGAGAGCCACAGGCACTCAGAACATGATTGGAGAAACTGACCATTGCTTTTCCAAATTAACTAAGTAAGTTTGTATACATTAGCTCATAAATCAGACACTGTTATTTTTCATTTATATTCAATAAATTTACCAACTTATAATTTTTAAATGCTTTACGTTAAAGGAACTGTATGTAAACTCATTACATACATAGACAGGTCAAAGATTTTATAGACAACATTTACAGGTTTGTTGTTGTACTCTTTTTATTGTGAATTTATTTTTCAAATATTTTTATTCAATAAATTATATCTCATTAAATATTGTATTACATTTTTAAAATCTATTTTTTGTATCATGTTACATTTAAAAGCACAAAATTTGTTTATATCTTGGCCTTAAACGTAATTATATCGAAACCTTGACTGCTAAATGATTGCCAATAAAAGAAGATTTTGGAGAGACTAAAGCTTGAACACCCCAAAGTGCAAATACCATTTCACCATTTTTCTTTTTATGGCTCAGAGCTGTTCAAAACTTGAGATATTTATAAAGTTCATGTAAAAAATGAAGTATTTTTGTTGTAAAACTCCGAGTAGTCTGTTCCTTCACCTTATATGCTCTTAATTTTGTTTTAATGTAAATTTGTATATGGTAGATGTAAACGGATTTCGGTCGCTATCAAAAACGTAGTATGTACGTGATTCAATCTGGCTTTCGTGACAGGCGTCACATTGCTCACCTCAAGGTTGGGCGTTTCTACAGTTCTACAGACAACCCGATACAGTTTGAAAGATTTAGTTTCTACTAAATTTAAACGGTTCTCGAGGCATCAAATTTAGGCACAATGCGTGACAAACCAAAGGTACTACGTCACTAAAAAAACAGTAAAAAATTGATTGATTCACTCTTATCCACAACGTTATTTAAAAAATGTATATGAACCAAATAAAACAAAATCGAGAGATAACTAATTACTTTTTGACTCTTAATTTTTTTTTAATCTTTTAATGTGATTTGAACCTTACCTCATTGAGGGATAAAAGTTCAATTTAGGCATTTAGGTATGTATTTATATAAATATTTTATCTTTAATAAATTTTAATGAGTTTCTTAATATTCTAAAGAGCTAACACTCTAAAAAAAGAGGCACCTGTTTTTAAAATTACACTACGTGAACAATTTTTTTCAAAAAAGGCTTTATAGCATCTCCAATTATTTATTTTTGTATCGTTCCGCTATTCAAGCATCTACAGGACTGTGCAATCATAAAATTTTGCAAAAATCATTGCTCATGTTCTTCTATTTCTGGATATTGAATTGAATAATTTGCAAGATGTATAAAACTTCTTTTTAAAAAAATTCAGTAAAAAAAACATTTCTATTCTACATCCGATTTGGGACCGAGTATATTAGTTATGCGATAGTAGAATGAGTGCGATGACTTTGAAAAATAATTCATTCTCCTAAAGAAGACTGGAAATGCGAAATGTCGATATAAAAATAAAAATAAATAATTTGAGAGACTCTAATACCTGTTTAGATTTTTTTTTTTTTTTTTTTTATATGAATTTTATTAATACTTTCCTGCTTTCTACCTTGAGTTTATTATTGAAAAAAATAATAAATGAAAAAAAAAATATAATTTTCTGCTTGGTTTTAGTCGGCAGAGATGGCGATGGTGAATGACGTAATGCTGATACCGAACGAGCCAATAGGATCGCTTGGTACAAATGCATCGGGAGCGAACGAAACAACCTTCATTCCCCTTCAAAGGAGCAGTTGTATAGGTTCTCTCTTGGATGACTAAACATTTTTTTTTCTCAACTTGAGAAATTTTTGCCCTATGGTTTTGGATCAGTGGGAATTGGATATTTTGATCGGTGATAATCCATAATTTCAATCGATTAAATCAATTCTTCGAGTAGAAGATTTCAAACCCATACCTGTAAGTACACACCCATATTTTATTAACACGATTGCGCTTATATACCTTAATCATTTTTTTTTATCGGTGTATTTCAGTGGTATACATAAAATATACTTTAAAACTAATTGAATTTTATTTGATAAATAGTATGTTTGAGTGATGACAGAATTTGATGAGGTGAAAATTGAATGTTAATTTCGTTTCACTTACGTGCCAACAAAAACTATTCTAATTTTCAAGTCTTTCGATAAGAATATAAATATATAGTTTATTAATGAAAATTACTACTTTTTGAGTTCAGTGATAATATTATTAAATCAGTTTTTGCTTTGTTTTAGACTAGATGCACTACATTATTGCACAAGATAATGTTTTATTATGTATGATAATTATTAGAAATAAATTGATTTGAATTTAAATTATAAACAATTAAATAATTTCAGGTATCTAAGCATTAAATTAAGATTAAAAAATCCATATTAGCTATATTTAGGTTTATACATATATTAGCCATATGAATGAATAGCTATCAATTTTGATTGTATGAATAAATTAAAAGCATACTAAAGCATGAAATAAACATGAAAATTAAAAGGAATAAACAATTATTAAGATGTAAAACAAAAATAATATAGTTTGTGGTATTGTTAAGACACGCCCTTTCATAGGCCGTTTTTATCAATGATCCGTTCATTTCCTCAGGCAGTTAAATTGCTAACGCCTCAGCTCTGACCGGTTCGTTCTTTTCAGTGACCCGCTCATTTCAGTGATCCGTTCATTCACTAACTCTACCAAATCGCCTACTCAGCTCTAACCAATTCGTTCGTTTCGGCGATCTGTTCATTTCAGTGATCCGTTCATTCACTAACTCTACCAAATCGCCTACTCAGCTCTAACCAATTCGTTCGTTTCAGCGATCTGTTCATTTCAGTGATCCGCTCATCCCCTCAGCCAAATGATCAGCTCCGATCTATGGTGAAGAGTTTTTGTGATCCGTTTATTTACTACTGACTGGTTGTGGGCAACCATTTTACAGGTTTCAACCTCAAGTTATTTGTATTAATAATAAACATTACCTTATACTAATAGGCAATGCATCTAGTCTGAAAGAAAATACTAGAAAAAAGGACAAAAGATGTCATAGCACTTGTTCTATGAATCATCATTGAACTAGATATAAATACTAATTTAGGAAAAGCTATAAGTAAAAAAATCCAAATAGAAAAACTAAAAAAAACTAAATGCTTATAGAAACACATTTCTTAATAATATAGTATGCACTAAACCCTTATGTTTGGTTAATTTATCTATATTAGCAATATTTTGAAGTAATGTATACTCAATATGTTTACAATTATCTATAACTACTGTCTTAGTAGTGCATCAGTTGTTTACAGTTGAACGTCTGAGTTTCTATAAAAGAAACTAGTGAAATTTAATTTTTAGAAAAAACGTTTACCAACACCACAACCTAGCACATCAAAACAACAAACAAATGTTGAGTCCCCATTTTTCCCGCACAACAGTTATGAGGTGTTAAAAAATATTGAAGTAGAGGACATAGACTCTACTCAAACATCCACACAGCCTAAGCCACCTGTTATATTTGTACATAACATTAGTAATTTTAAATTGCTATGTACCAAAATGAGTAAAATCGTAGGCACGGGCAAATACACGTACCTCAATCGGTCTCGGGACACGAAAATCTCTCCGGACACTGCCGATACATATTGAGCGATAGTTTAATACTAGGAAGAAACCAAGGCTGAATTCCATACTTACCAGTTAAAGCAGGAAAGATCATTACGAGTAGTGATCAGCAATCTTCACCAAACGTGACAGAGTCCAATACCATAATTGCTAGGCATATGGGCACACGAAATCATACTGTCACCACCCTCACAGGTGTGTAAAGTGGAGTGGGCAGCACAAAGTGAACTGTGCAAGAAGCTCCTAAAATCACCTGCAGTATGCGTTCTCTGCAATCAAGGCCACCCAACCAACTATAAGAGCTGCGGGGCCAGAAGCCAGCCATGGGTAGCTAACGTTTGCTGATGCCGTTCGCAACAGAAAGCGGTCACAGGGACTGCCCACTCCCTGTCTGCAGGTTAATCTTCCCCAGCATTCCGTTCATCCCGTCAACCCACAAGCTCCATCCCATCCTCAACCACACATCTCACATATTCCTCCACCTTCAAGTTCTTCGGATCTCGCCAGCCTTTTAACCTCATTCCTTACAGCTTTCAGAACCAAACACCCTCTCAATTTCCCTTCTTACAAACCTTGTCTCCTACCTTATTCCCGTTAAACAAAACCCATAAGTGGATCCTTTCGAATCCTTACCCATTCTCCTTTGGAATGCAAATGGTGTTTGCACCCACACTAACGAACTGACAGCACTACTCCACGACAAGCACATCGACGTAGCTCTTATTACTGAAAAAAGAGTAAACGGCCATCTACCGTTCGACAGTACCAGACTTATCGAACTGATCACCCAGATGGAAGAGCTCATGCAGGTACCGCTGTCATTGTCCATAACTCCATATCCCATCACATAGTTCCTTTGGTAGCACATGATTTCCTTCAGTCCACTGCACTGTCAATCAGCACCTTCACTTCCCCCCCCCCATTCTAGCATCAGTGTACTACCCTCCCAATAAATCCATTTCCGATTCCCAATTCATCTCCTCTCTAGAGCCCATCGGACATCGTTTCTTTGTGGGTAGGGACTTTAAAGCGAAGCACTAACATTGGGGGTCAAGACCCACAAATATACGAGGACGTGCTTGCTTTCTGCACTCACACGGAAACATTGCTCCACTATATCTCCTGACACAGCCACCTACTGGCTATCAGATCCCCACCGAAATCCAGATCTCCTTGACTTTTTCTTCTACAATAGTTTAGGAACACTAAACTATTCACTCAAGCGCCTCGATGATCTCTCCTCCGATCATAGTCCTTTATTATTAACCATTTCCCTAAGACCAATTCACAAACTGCCTCCTACTTCATTTATTAGGGGCCCTATTAACTGAGACGGCTTCCGCCAGCTTCTTACAGAGTCCGTAGACCTTAAAGTGTCCCTGAAAACACCCTAACAAAGACCTAGACAGTGCTGTACATTCTTTCACTACTCTGGTCCAGAGGTCGGCTTAGGAGGCATCGTTGCCCCATCGTCATCCAAAAATTCACAATCATAATCGTTTACCTCAGCATATCAAAGATCTATTTCAATCCAAACGCCACTCCTGAACGGTGTGGCAAAGATCCCGGCATCCTGCTGATCGCCGCTCGTACAATCAGTACTGCACATTGGTAAATAAAGCGGCTATTGTAATCCTTCCGTTACGATTCCTTCAATTCCCACCTCTACTCTCTGTCTACCAGAGATAACTCCCTGTGGAATGTAAGTAAAAAAATCCTAACGTATCACACTATTTCACACCCTCTCCGTCGGAAGAATTCGCACTGCATCTTTTCCTTACTTTCACTCCTCACCTTACTTCTCAAACTTTACTCACAGCACAACTGTTGGAGATTTCCTCACTTCACCTATACCTCTCTCACTTCCACCAAAAGCCGTTAACCCCTCTTAGGTGAAATACCTTCTGAAAAACTTACCTTACCGAAAACCCCCTGGATACAATCTCCATACTCCCCAGATTCTCAAACAACTCGCTCCTAAAGCCATAATCTTCCCAACCTACATATGTAATTGCATTATTCGAACGACGCACTTTCCTCTCCTCTGGAAACATTCCATTATTGTCCTATTTGCCAAACCCGGTAAACCACCCTATGACGCCTCAACTTACCGTCCAATCAGCCTACTCCCTATCCTTGAAAAAAATATTTGAGAAACTCCTATTAAAACGTCTACTTCCAATTGTTAAATCCAAAAACCTTTTTCCTTAACACCAGTTTGGTTTCTCATAGCTCAAGCTTTTGACAGGGTTTGGCACGCAGGTTTGCGTTACAAGGTTAAAACATATTGACCACAGACCCTTTTCCTAATCCTACAGTCCTACCTTTCAGACCGCTTCTTCCAAGTTCACTGTGGTTTAGAATATTCTAACTACTATCCCATAAAAGCAGGTGTTCCACAGGGCAGTGTCCTGGGTCCCATCTTCTATAACCTATACACTGCTGATTTCCCCTCTACCCGCAATACCTTCTTGGCCACATTTGCAGGTGACACTGCAGTCTTGTCATCCCTCCCAGACCCCGATATAGCATCCCATAACCTTCAAAAACACCTTGATGAGATCGTGCCACCATATTCGTGCCACCAATGGCGGATCTAAGTTAATGAAGCAAAGTGTTCCCACATTACCTTCACCCTTTGTCGCAAGACTTGTCCACGAGTTTATTTTAATTCTATTCCTCTCCCTCTATCCGAGACAGTACGGTACTTAGGCTTCTATCTTGACAAACGACTGACCTGAAACCCACATACAATACTAAAAAGACAAGAACTAAACAGACGCTTTGGACAACTGTACAGACTACTTCAAAGGACATCCTATCTCTCAATAGAAAATATATTGCTAATCTACAAAGTTATACTTAAGCCAATCTAAGAACATACGGAATAGAGCTTTGGGGGACAGCAAAAAAGTCAAACATCAATCGTATTCAATCCTTTCAATCAAAAGTCCTGTGAATAGTAGTAAATGCCCCTTATTATGTAAGCAACAAAGTTCTTCACAACGATCTTAACATACCCTAGATTCTTGAACTCGGCCCTTCCAAGTTCATAACATTCCATAGTAGCCTATCCAACTACCCTTATCCCGTAGCACAGTCATTGCACTGCACCACTCATCCCTATAATCCTTCTCGGAGACTGAAACGACAGTGGCCTCGTGACCTGCAATAAATACGTGACAGTGGGAGTCTTGGCAATGGCCAGTGTCTCCAATCATGTCCTGAGCGTCTTTGGCTCTCGCTTTCTTCGTCAGCCTCCACTGGCTCGTACCGGTGACGCGTCCTCCGTATTTCTATTTCGCATGCGAGGGAGGTGACAAACATGTGGACTTCGGAGGCCTCTGGGCTGTTTGTAAATATTGCATGAATGAGCAAGTGAATGATAAATTGTAAATATGGTATGAATGAGAACATTTATCGCAATTACTTATTGCCTAATAAGGAAGATTGTAATTTTGGCACAACAAAGAATATTATATGAAAAAAAGCTTGTGGTCTCTCCAAAAGTATCTTTTTTATTGATATACCATCCACTTTCCAGGCATCATTAGGACTAAAATTTAGAACAGGATACACAATTTTACAAATTTAGTAGAACAGTAACATGATGCATTAACACTTAATTTAATGAATAATAAGAATATGAAACAATGAAGAGGTTATAACATCACTCCTGTGATAGATATTATCTTTTCAATTTTTATTAATCCATTTTTATATATACTCAAATAATAACCTTACTGTAAAATTAAATTTTATATATATATTCCTTTATTGTGCTAAAATTACAATCTGCCTTGCTAGGCAATAAGTAATTAAGATATACGATCATTCATACCATATTTACATTTCATCATTCACTCGCTCATTCATTCAGGACATGATTGGAGAAACTGGCCATTGCCAGGACTCCCACTGTCACTTGATTATAGCAGGTCACGAGGCCACTGCCGTTTCAGTCTCCGAGGAGGATTATAGGGATGAGTGACGCAGTGCAGTGACTGTGCTACAGGATTAGGGTGGTTGGAAAGGCTACTGTGGAATTTCGTAAACTTGGAAGGGATGAGTTCTAGAATGTAGGGTATATTAAGGTCGTTATGAAGGGTTTTGTTGCTGACATAATAAGGGGCATTTACTATTGTTCTCAGGACTTTTGATTGAAAGGATTGGATACGCTTGATGTTCGACTTTTTTGCTGTCCCCCATAGCTCTATTCCGTATGTCCAGATTGGTTTAAGAATAACTTTGTAGATTAGTAGTTTATTTTCTATTGAGAGATGGGATGTCCTTTGAAGTAGTCTGTATAGTTGTCCAAAGCGTCTGTTTAGTTCTTGTCTTTTTAGTCTCGTATGTGGGTTCCAGGTCAGTCGTTTATCGAGATGGAAGCCTAAATACCGTACTGTCTTGGATACAGGGAGAGGAATAGAATTAAAATAAACTAGTGGACAAGACTTGCGACAAAGGGTGAAGGTAATGTGGGAACATTTTGCTTCATTAACTTTGATCCGCCATTGGTTGCACCAATAATCGATCTCGTCAAGGTGTTTTTGAAGGTTATGGGATGCTATGTCGGGGTCTGGGTTAGATGACAAGACTGCAGTGTCATCTGCAAATGTGGCCAAGAAGGTATTGGGAGTTTCCATCCCAAAAATTGGACAAACTGAAAATTTCTGTTTGAATAATTCTCTGGTATTTAAGGTATATATGTTTGGAAACATTTTTTAAGTTTTTTTTTTAATAAAACAAATATTTGAAGAAATTTCTGATTTTGATTTTTATGAAAAGTATTATTTGTTCTTAGTAGCAACTTATTTAAATTCTCTTTGCTATTGTACATCGATGTCTTCAATCTGAAGTAGGTGCATCCTCAATCCCAATGTCCTGAGCTTGCGCCTCCAACTAGTCTTCAGTTCAGGCTCCAGAGACGACCCAGAAAAACGTGAAGTAGCTGCCACAGATGGCCAAACCGAAGTCCTCGTGTTGCCTCATCCCAATGCTTATATTCTGTACTCTGGGACCGAGTCTCTATCTGTTAAGAAGGTTTTTTTCTTTATGACCCTTTATGTTAGTGGATATATTTTGACTCTATGTTTTGACTATGTTAGGACGTGGCTCAAAAAACTCTCTAAGGACAACCTTTACTCCTGAACCCCATATTTTTTATGGCATCTCTTTTGCAAGAAGAAAAAGGAAGGGGACTGTCAAATCCTCCCACCATTCCTTAAACGACATTCCGAAGTGGAGACCTTGATTGCCGTAGGGGAAATCGGCCCACGCCCAAAAGGGTTCATTGCATGCTGACTCCTTCAGTTCAGACAGCACCTGCCACACATATACCATCTCTATATCTTAACATATTTTTATTTCTATGTTATGTTTACCTTACATTTACATGACAGAGGTCGAACATGTTACATTTATTTAGCATCATACAGATGTCACTGCTAGAGCGCTACTCAACTAATAATATATTAAATTATATAAAAAATATACATATATATGGTTATTCATCAGTTGTCGACAATAATACTAATATAATAAAAGGATCTTGTCAGAAAAACTGTACAAACATAACATGTTTCACTTTTGTTGTGAGTATGCTGTGTCATAAGTATAAAAGTGAGAAAAGTATACAAGGGAGGTGCTCATAAGTAAAGGGGTTAGTTGCCATTCAGCTTCTAAATTGGCAAAGGAGGCGACAGAGGAATTTCGTCTTGATTTTGAGAGAAGTCCATTGTGCCCATCATCTTGCACTATTTCAGTTTGATTGAAGTCACCAACGACTGAGTATAAAAAATATATTTTCATTGTTTAATGATTATCTGAATTCCTCGTACCTATTTTAGGAAAATAAAATAATTCATGAACAATACTTTGCCCTGTAAACTGACCCCATACCTGTGGTCACAGTTAAGGATCTTCAGGAAAATCTTTTTTTGGGGTACAGACAACTTTTCTAAATAATAGTGCCTGTACAAATGGATAGCCGTTGAGTTAATCTGTCACCAGCAAAAATCAAATTTATTATATATCACATATAGGAAAAGCAAAAACCAAAATCTATGCCAACTAACCCCTAATTATTAATTATACATTGTATGGAGATTTTATCTATTTATTTATTTTTAATTTATAAGAGAAGGGGGCTCTCCTTGTACTGCCTAAAGGCACTTTAAGGTCCGTGGAAACTTACTGACTGAACGAGGAGTCAAGTCATGAATTTCAAAGTTCTAGTAAAGTCTAGTTTTGCATGATGTTTCGTCCCTTGGTCCGGTTGGTCGCTACAACCTCCAATTTTTATTATCCCTTATTGATATTGTATGAGGAAACCTAAGTATAGGTCCTTAATTAAACCTTTATTTAAACCCCTCAATTAAAGTGTTTTAGCCTACCAGTGTACAAGGTCCACGAGGGATCCCTATCTGGGGCACCGATCCCGTGGTAGGGGGAAAAAATAATAAAATTGACTATATGTTAGTATTTTTTACAATCTCTCTCCTAAAAAAAAATATTCATTTTCGAAAATCTTATTAAATACCACTTTGTATATAAGTATTCGCACTAGTACTATAAAGTTCTTAGAAAAGGCAGTGTGAGTAATAAGCAAGCATTTTCTCACTCGTGTGCTTCTGATACACGCCTTTGCCCCTTGCCTCATTTTCGTGAGAATTTAGCCACTTGTTTGTACAATTACTGAATAATGTATGCATTTTGTCTATTACTTATCTCTACAGTTAGTGGTTTAAGTTAATTTTATTTTTCAAATGTTATTTAGCAAGGTAAATCAATGATTTTATTTTAAGGAAATGGTTACGACGCTGGAGAAGATGCTGCGTGCAAAGGAGATGTATGATCAAGGCCATAGTTTGAGGTATATCGCAAACCAGCTTGCGATCCCAGCATCGACCCTACAAGCCCGGCTCAAGCGGTACAGGGAAACCGGAAGTTTCAGTACCATAGGCAATGGTCGTCCAAGGAGTACCACACTTGGCGAGGATCGGTTTATTCTCATCTCCATGCTGCAGAACCGTCACTTGACCACTGGCGAGCTGAGAAACCTTCTACAGTTCAAACACAACGTCCGAGTGAGCTTAGAAACCATCAGGAGAAGATTGAACGAAGCCGGCTACCAATCAATGCGTCCCATTCCTTCGCACCAGATGCAGATTCATCCAGAAGTAAGGCGTCGCTTCCACCCCCGCCTTTGCCACTGGACTATCGAGCAATGGGGAAATGTTCTTTTTACGAGTGACTTCAAATTTGATCTGTACTCGCCACCAAGAAAGCGCGTTTGGCGAAATTCAGTGGAACGTTCAATGGAAATCTTCAAGCCGATTGCTGACGAATCATTTGTTACGGTGTGGGGTGGAATCAGCCTCCATGGCCGTACTGAACTAATTCACATTGAAAATGGACAATTGTCCCCGCGTCGCTACATCAAAGACGTCCTGATGGAAGCTGTTGTACCATTTGCCCCTTTTATTGGTGATGACTTCGTCTTGATACACGGCACTGCGCCACCCTATTCAGATGAAGTGGTCAGGGCGTTTTTGGATGAGACAGGAATCAAATCGTTGAACTGCAATGTACAGTCGCTGGATATGAGCCCATTGAGGTACATGTGGGGCTACATCCAGAATCGTATCCTATCGCGGTCACCTGTTCCCAACGACCTGAACCAATTTCGCGCTATTATTCACTACGAGTGGAACAACGTACCGGAAGAATTGGTTAAGAGTATCATAGAATCCATGCCCATCAGACAGCAGCAACCTTGCAGCTGCAAAACACGGGACTAGCGTCAAAACAGGTACACAAAAACAAGATTACTTCAACTTTTTTTTGCACTGATTACCAAGTTCAGAGAAAGAGGCAATACTTCCAAAATACCAAACTCGCTTACCTTTAAGTTTTCCTTAGTTACAGATGACTTGCTATTTAAGATTTGAAGTCTGACCTTTTAATCGTTTTTAAGAAAACATTAAACACAACAATACAACGAATACGCAACAAAGACAGTAACAAAACTAAAATTTTTAGCAGCTGCTAGTCAACAATTTAAAAAATAGCTAAAATATTGACATTAAATAACCTATCAAAACAGGCTTAGAATGTTTTTAGTACGCGATTTATATAGTTGGATCTTAAAATTGTTTTAAGAGTCTTCCTTAAATAATGTCAGAAATATTAGAACTTAAATAAATTGTTAGTTGGGAGTTGAAATTTACGAATCGGCATACTTCAATGTACTGTAGTATGTACTTTTAAAATTTTAGATGGATTTCATCATTTTTACAACCACTGATACATGATTCATACAGACAGAAAGTTGTAAGTACAGCCTTCACCTTTGAACTTGGCAATTACGCAGTAATTGTAAATATTTTTCAACGAAATGTCATCATTCACCATTTTTTTTTTGGGTTATTTTTTAGCTTTGCTCAGTTCCTCTTCATTGATTTTTCTTCTGCAGCACCATTCTTCAAACTGAATATATATCTATCACTCTTCTGTTATTGGTGATTTAAATAGTAATATCCTCCTAATTTAGAATAGAATGGAATAAAATAAAATATTCGAGGTGGTGGTCTCATATAATAATAATAATAATATGGATAATATAGATATTTAGATTGCTTTCCTATATAGTTTAGCCTTATGGACTCAATAAAATGTTAGTTAGAGCATTGAGTTAATTATTTGGCCTGTTATCCAGGATCCCGAAATTGACTTCAAAATAGTTTAAAATATTAAACGATAACTGTTATTGGTTTTAAAAGATGGTACTAAACTTTCTCTTGGAGGGTATTCGTGAGAATAAAATATCTATGATCGTGTACTAATAGAGATTTTGTTAATTTGGGAGGCCACATCCTAAATTAAATAAAAACGCTTACTAATTTAATCCACATTATATTTCTGCTGATCTGGTCTGGTGAGTATTCATGGTCTTTGCCTGCCTTCATTGAAACGGACTCCGCCCACTTCGAGCACTCTCTAATTCACTCAAGAAGTGGTGGGGGGAACCGGTTGGCTACGCTTTCTTAATGCAAAATGGTGGGTAGCTCATTTCAGCCACTCCTAAGGGCTAAGTGAATGTTGTTTAATGTTTATTTTATACATTTTTATAATATATGTAAAAGTCCGGAATGACCCTGTATGTCCTGCAGTGAATATATCTTTACAAGCCCGTCTCTTTCATCACCAGTAATGAGGTTCAAACAGACGCTATTTAGTAAACATATTATATAATGTTAATTTTACTATTATATATTTATATATATTTGTCGTTCTTCGAATGTAAGAATTTGTTTTATTATTTAGAAACTGTGTTTTTATTAAATGCAAGAATAAGGCCGCCTCTGTGGAGTTCATCTTTAGCTTGTAATACTCAACTACTATTACATTTTTTATGTATGGTAATAATTAATTATTTCAGAACATTTTATAGGAAATATGTAGTATTTAATAGCTAATAAATTCAGAAAAGCTGGCCCAAACTAATGGGTCGCTTTTCTTTTGAAGTAGACTAAATAGACCCTCATTCGTTCATGGACTTTAACGGGGGTGCAAGCACGATATGAGGTTGGCGAATGACTTGGATAAAATCTGGATCTATTTGAGTAATTCATCACATTTGTAATTAGGTTCAAATATTCCATTATGTATGCTTCAATCTAACGTCATATATGGCCGTCAAAATCATGAAGTGAACTTATGTTTTATTCCAGAAAATCCAAAATGGTAAGCTTTTCCTTTTCTGTAAATCATTTCGTGAGCACTATATTTTAGGAGACGAATGCGTCTGAAAATAACACATTAACGCGTCTCATCCAAACGTGTTTCTCAAAATAAGTTTTAAAATATTAAATTATGTTCATATAGTAAGATATTTGCAAATTTACTTATATTTATAGGAATTTTTGAGTCGTACTGAACGAAACAAAAGAATATTTACAATTAACAGCCAAAGAAAAAAATATACAGCCAGGATCGGGATTAGAACTCAGGTTATTTCCAATGAGAAGGCCTGTTTTTTTTTTTTGTTCGTTTATCATGAGTAATTATTAATAATAGTGGGTTCCAAACCACAACCGAAATGGCATACTTAGGAAGAAACATTTAATGTATATATATTTAAAAAATTTTGATGACAATGGAATTATAATAATACATATCACATGTCTGGGAAATGGGCTTCTTGCGATTCCCTTCTTATTGGTAATATTATCCCCTTATTAATATTTAGAATTTCTAAACTAACGAAGACAGATAACGAGTAACATTATACGAATGAAAAAAAATGAAAACATTATTCTAAGTCTATGTCCCCTTAGAATAATAATGGCTATAATAATAGGCGGCCTTATTCTGGCATTTAATAAAAACACAGTTTCTAAATAATAAAACAAATTCTTACAGACGAAGAACGACAAATATATATAAATATATAATAGCAAAAATAACATTATATAATATGTTTACTAAATAGCGTCTGTTTTTGAACCTCATTACTGGTGATGAAAGAGACGGGCTTGTAAAGATATATTCACTGCAGGACATACAGGGTCATTCCGGACTTTTACATATATTATAAACATGTATAAAATAAAGATTAAACAACATTCACTTAGCCTTTAGGAGTGGCTGAAATTACTACAGTAAAGTAGACCGGGGCAAGTATAAATCGTTTTTTTCTAATTTTTTATTGTTATTTACATGACTTTTATACTCAATCATTACTTTAGATTTAAGCTCCACTTTTACAGCTATATGTTTTATGTACTTAATATTTTTAAAAGTAAGTAAGGTGTGTAAAAGTGCTCCCAAAAGGGGGAGGAAAGGAGACGCCATTACTTTTGTAGAAGTCTAGGACCTCAACTGAGAGGTGGCTATGATTCGTTATCAAGGAGGAACAGGCAAGGTCTTTCGGGAGAACACGGAGTATTTCAACATACTCAAAGAGTTTCACATATTTCAAAAAAACCTTCTCAACCATCCATCCAGAGTGATTGACATCTGCTCAAAAATATATATAGACATCGTTAACAAATGGTAAAAAAAATGTACGGTTACACGATTTGAAAAATGTGTAAACATGCCTCGTGTGTCTTGTGTAAAACGACAAAACGTAACCTGTAAGCTTTGTCCATGAGGTATATATCCAACTGAATATTTTGAAATAACCCCAAGAAAACAGTATACTAGGATAAACTATAATAAATTGTTAAAATAAAATGCTATAGTAGCTATTAATTCCGATAAAATGGTGTAAACATTTACTCACCAAAACAAAAATCACAAACATTGCTCTCTCTTGGTTGTTACTTGTTACACTGACTGCAGACTGGCGTCGATCCTGATCTTGTCTGACGTGACAAGTTCAGCGCGTCGACAAACGCTTTGTGAACGATCTTTGAGCACTGTGTAATCGTGCCCCTGTACCAAACTTGCCTTGGTCTACCCTACAGTTACTAACTGGTAAAATTACTAGTTATAATGTATTATTGTCTATAAAAGTCTTTACACATGGTACAAATTACAAATCAGCATGTCACGAATTTTATGTGTATGATGTCAGTATGATCAATTTTCATATTTTGTATACTTCAGATACACTCCATTATATATCATGGGATTGATTTCATATTTATATTTTTTATGTCAATCAAAATCAACGGTGACAGTTAAATACAAGAACAGACAGACTGAAACACGAGTGAAGACAAACTAAAGACAGGACTGGGGGTTGGGGCTCATTTTTGGGTTACAAAATGAGGGACTATTAACTAATTTAACCTAATAAATGGTCTCTTCTTTGATCACCTGCTGCCATCGATGAGGGAAGGGTGGTAGGGAATGGACTGATAAGGAAATTCAGTGAATCGAAGAATTCGATTGAAAGTCTGCGGAGGATGAACAAATTGACGGTTGGCAGATTACGAGGGTCGGGCATTGCCTGCCATACGGTAATAATCTCGTCCTCGTAGGTACGTATTTAGTTTAGAATTCGATAGTTGTATTTGTGTAAGAGTGGTAACAGAAAGATGATCATGGCTGGGGAGAAGAAAATAGCCACCCTGGCGAGAGGGAAAATTCCTGACCCTGGGCATCCTATTCATTAAATTGAGAAGGACCCCGAAATGAGAGGCTCTATTTTTATTGAATTACGTAGCTTATGCATGCCTATGTTATTTAGCAGTGATTGTAAAAACGATTCAATTAACGACAAGTTTTAAAAATAGAGAGCACGAAAACGGAGGTGCTGGTTTTATAGGGTTTATCCTGTTGATCTTAAATTACATTTCTAGTATATTCTCCGCTCCACTAGCCCAGTCAAGAAAGCACTACTCGCAGGCCTAACTATCTCTTCTTTCTGGTGAGTGGTTTCTTTTATTTCATATATTAAGCACTTTAATGAATATTATAGACATCCTTAAAATATCCTTAGTTACTTAGCTGGATTGGTGCAAAGAAGAGGTTAAACTACCCTCAAACAGCAGATGATGGTGTCTGGAGACCTCAAGTACCGGTCATCTCTTGTCTGGCCTCAATGATTGGTGAGTGGTAACTCTTTGATTGACAGTTATTTAAACTAGTAAGTATAAATATTTACTAATGATCTATATTAATAATAAATTTATTAATCTTTAGTTATTCTTCTGGAATACCAAAAAAATATCACGAATGTCAGACTGTGCTATGATCCTCGAGGGGCTTCTTGACTTAAATCGCTCTTCTTTGAGGTAAGGGTACCACTAATATCATATTATTAAGCCTATTTACTCAATCTCTAACGACATATTTCGTTAAAAGAATACGAAGATAGACAATTTTGGACTATTGATATGTTGATTTATTGGTGCAAAACCTACTTAACTGATATTACCCTAGCAAGTTACTACCTTGGACAATTTACTACGATGAGAACTTGAGATTCTTAGTGACCACACTGGATCCAGCAGTGGCAATAAAAATCAGATTATCAATATTATCTTTATTGAAATGATTACATACAATCAATTTTAACCAGTTCGTAGGACTTTTGTTTTTAACGATGTCTTGTTACTTTTTTATCGGGGGAAAAATTTCATAAGCCAAAACCACTTAGAATGTCTCTTTAACAACCACCAATATATGAAGATCACTTTACACGAAATACTATTTAGATTAGCAGTCAACTCCACCGTAGACGTTGCTCTAGGTGGAGATTAAAGGGTGCCAATTTAAAAAACTGCAATTCGCTTGTACAGTATTTTTGATTGGGACATCATCGTTTCACTTCTCGTGGAGGGAAAACATCCCTTTTCTTTATTTTATTTAGATTTTAATATTTTTCTTAAAATTCGTGTAAGGGCGTCTCGTGCTTTTTTTGGTATAAAATCAAAAGGCTTACACTTTTTGTTATTTAACAACTTAAGAAGATTTGATTTCTCCTTCTGTGGTATACCCTTTGTTGTGGCCACCTCTTAACTATGAATAATTATAAGTTCCCCTCTTCTCGTATCAGACCTTGTATCTATGTCATCAAATGAATATCAGAAAATATGTACCTATTTTTGATTATGTTTAATAAAGGTTATGACGTCAGTGAGAGTGGGGGGAGGAACTGAATTAGTGGGGGAGACAGCCGTAGGTGGGAACTTATCCCCATCCTACTGGCTGACCTCCTATATAAGCCCGGGCCTCAGAGAGAATTAGCATAACGAACCGGACCGTCACTTGGAACACTACTCTCTCCTCTCTTTCTGCACTGGCGCTTGCTGCTCTACTGAAACCATGGTTGTCTTATTCAACTACCCCTGCATCTCTCTCTCCTAACCTCGCTATGTTTTAGTCCGGCGTTGTCAGACCCCACACTCTCCTATTGGGAATCTCTGCCTTCGTCTCGCTAAAACTAGCACCTCCTTGGCAGAGACCTCTCCCTCGCGTTGCCGTGGCCCTACAAACTTACCAGTAGCGTCTCCCACGGGAATCCAGTCTGCTTCTCTCCGGTTCACACTCGCCTTCGGGATCCGAACGGTTTTCGCTTACCCTTAGACACCGAGTGTGAATTCGTGGCCATTCCAACACCACATAAACTACCTATAAACCTACCCTGTACCTCTTCTCCTGAACATAGTGCTTTGTCGGGGCACACACCTTCTAAAGATCTTATGGAGTCAGATCAAAGCGAATTAGGCTGCCCGCCGACTAGGCCGGCAGCCAGGGTGAAAGACCATAGGTCCACCCGCTCTATCTCTTTCTTGGCGCTCACCGGATGGCGGCTAAGAGGTTGTAGCGACCCTAGCACGCGGCGGGTTTCTCCTCCCCACTTTGGGGATACTCAGTTATCTGAGCCCGACACCCTTGCAATAACTTTCGCAAAGTTCGGATTTTAGATCATTTAAAAGCAACACCTCCATTGGCTTTAGCGATTCTGAGATTATTTAATTAAGTTTTAACTCACCTGGCAGGTTAAGCAGGTTTTGAGTCGGACTTTGCCTGCCATACGATAAGCATCTCATCCGCGTTGATCCGTATTTATTTCAGTATGTCGGTAAGAGTGGTTAAGTATAGAATATAGAAATATAGTGATAGACTGGATAGAAAATGACGCAGCACCAAACTGAGCCTTGGGGTGCGTGTAATGAGGAGCCTAATTGTGAAGTAATACAAGTAATTCAATGTTTGTAGCGTGGCGGTAGCTGGAAGGGGCGGTACCTCAGCCTTCTTTTGTCATAAACCAACCCTGACCGAAGTCACCTGACTCTCGGCTAACGGGAAATAAGTGCCAGCCTAAGTCTGAGGGCTACAGATGGTCACTTCAAGGCAAAGAGCACGTCGGCCTCACCTGTCAAGCCTTGGAGTATTGCTTGCACGGATGCTTCGCTCAATTGGCCAGAATATTTTGGAAAAGACTTGCCGTTGGTGGTAGACTGCGAGGAGAATTACAGGCCCTTCCTCATCTTTGTCCAGAGGTGGAAGGAGCTGCAGGAACCAGCGCACTTCACCTTCTCCAGGTGAGCGATACAGCTCGAGCAGCCGTAATGTCAGGGGTGCCTTTCTTAGCTTTTCTACACGGTCAGGACGCATTAATGACGAGGAGGCATTTTATATTCTTAAATAGTAAAATATTGTGAGCCTTAAATAGAAATCATGTAGTGTAGAAATTTACAGATAAAATTAAGTAATTTTAACTCTAGTTTAGGAACGTGGGGTACACTTGTGCTCTGGAATGTATAAACCATTTTCAGCTTTTTTTCGAAAGTTTATGACAATATAATTGTTGGTTAGGTATAATAGAATAAACAAATACTCAAATTAACCGTTAAAGTTTATTTAAAATAATTCATAAATACAGAATTTATAATATTACGATGTAAAAGTGGGAACTGTTAGATAAAACATATTTTTCTATAACATAACTTAAACATAAAAATATAGGAATTGCATTGTGAAGTCGTAGAGTGGGTATAGTTAGTCATCTAATATAGGAGTAGTATGACCTCCCTTATGTGAAACTCATGCAATATTGTGTTGTAATTAGCTGGGGTTCAACTGTACCCCGATCACCTAATGGAGGGCTAATAAAGCATATGTAGTAATTTTTTCGCACTCGCTTACTATCTATCGAAACAAGACATATATTTCCACCCGTAAATTACCCCAAGGCAATTGTGTTCCCGGCCGAGATTGGTGTTAGTGCTGCTAGGCCAGCAGTCGAGGTACATACAACAAGGACGTTGGGGGAGGGTCTGTTTCCAAATAATTGTGCCTTGAGGGTTACCTTTGAAGGGCGCCTCTACTCGCTCAGAAACATTTAAGGATATTACCGACAACTCCCTTTTTCTACAGGGACAGGGGGATGTAGGGACAAAAGGAAGGATAACTGGCAATCTTTTCCAGGAACATTTGTAGGCCGCAAAAGTGTACAGTGTAACCCACCGTCACTTCACTATCGTTGACACATTAATTAATAACCTTCTTTGTAATAACTATGTCTGGGATTTAGATGTAACAAAAACAAGCAAAATATATATTTATATTTATTTTCTCTGAAGTATGTAAATAAAAATATATAAAAACGTAAATGCAATGTCTGTAAATCCAGTGGTGAAAGTTGTATAAAAACACTTAATATTTTCAAATCCTATGCTAAAATAATGTTTATAAGAAACATGGTATGAATAGACACGCGAAAAAATAGAATAAAATATGTAGTTCAGTTATTAAAAGTATAAAAAAACATTTATTTTAACAAAAATTTTTTGAATAAAATCCTGCGCCGATCAAACTCTAAGTTATGCCGGGTTTCCTCGGGGCGTGAATCATGAAAGTAAGTATTATTGATCCACTTAATACGGATTAAGGAAATTAATTACATTAAAACGGAACCGTTCACACGAATTGCCATTTCACATGAATCGTCAAGACAAAATTAATTTTAATGTAATTAATTTCCTTAATACAAATTAAGTGTACGAATAATACTCACTTTCGTGATTCACGCCCCATTGAAACCCGGCATTAGGTTTATAATAGCTGAATGACTGTTCAATCGACCAAAGTCTTCAATTTAACTCCGATTTCTGCCTGTGGTTCTGATTCTCTAATTGTGTTATTGTCTGGGATAAGGAAACGGGGTTAATCGAAATGTATACACCTAGTGTTTCCTCCAGTGAGGTGGAGAATAACGAATCTCTAATGACGTATCTCAGGTCTTTTCCACCGGTCATTGAGTCACTGCTTTTCGTTCAACCCCTTCTTCAACAATATGAATAGTAGTGACTGAGCGCCAATCTTGACGTTGACGGGAGCCGGCCTTACAAGGGATATCAGTGGGGAGGAACCTGATGATGAAGATCATCTTTACCTGGGTCTCCTCGAGAGAGCCTATGATGAACACCCGGAACAGTTGCTGGCATATGGGTCACAAAAAGGTACCAGAGCATTATAAGTCACTTGATCGAAGACATAAAAAAGAACATATCAATGAGGGTGGCAGAGGTTGTGACCACAGTGGTTATGCACCAGATCCCAACATCCGGGGATGCAGTCCGACATTCAGCATCTCCAAAGTCCCTAGATGTGCAGAAAGATGGGAAGACAGGCCATCCAGGGAGACTTCTGTACCTGCGCCAACACTACCAGAGGCATTCGTAACTCCTGAGAACGAGGATAGCTACATATTCATTGAGAGTAGGAAAAATAAGAGGAAGAAAAACAAAATATCAAGTGTTGTTAGAGGAAGATATAATGAAAAACATCCATCGAAGCACTCCAGTAGCTCCTCCAGGATCCTGAGAGGAACCCGAGCCAGGGACTCCTAGTAGAAACCTCCAGCGTGGAGAGAGCCAAGAGACTACTGGATTCCACAACCATTGATGGCTCACTGCGAGGAAAGCAAGGAAGAGAAGGCCAAGGGTGGTCGTGAGAGGAGTTTCCAAGTCGTGGAACAAGGAAGTGGAAAGAGAAGATCCCGGATGGAACCTACCCTGGGGGTTCCTGATCGGAAGACTACCATCATGACGCCCTGTTCAGCGGGAACAGGTTTACACGAGCTGGTTAGTTGAGGGCATTCTAGCAATGAGGTTTACTCTTATCGGCGCTACCGAGACTAAGCTGGTAGGTTGGCACAAAGTAGTAGTTAGGGACTACCTCAACGTGTCCAACTGCATCAATTGCTAAGAATATGGACATTCAAAGGTCATACGCACCAAGCATCAGAAGACGTGCAGGTGGTATGCCGAGGCGGACACATTGCGGATGCCTGCTCGAAGATGAAAAAGAGCCCAAGGTGTGACAACTGTAAGAGAGCAGGATGCCCTAGGGAGAAGGAGATGCAGCAGGCAAATTCTGCAGGGTGCCCCATATATTACAAGGTGGTCGAGGCCCTGATGAAGAGGAACCTGTATCAATAGGCTCAGAGCCTTGGAATCAACATGTTGAAGTTTCGAATAGTTGCAGCGGAGATGTTGGCACTCAACCGTAAGTACGACATCATGTTGATCCAGGAGCCATACTGCCGGAAGTGTAGGGTTTCTGGTCTTGGGGTAACAGATACTCAAGGGGCAACTGAGCAAGGAGGCCCCGGGCTGTGACATCAATCTGCCAACCCTCGCTGGATGTGATGTCTCTCTACTCCTCTGTAGAGTTGAAGCCGATACCAATAACTGGCATACATCTTGCGGTTCTACTGACACTTCAAGCAGGAGAGCTGTAGTGATGTACTTAATTGCGGCCGCCACCCAGCTAGTGATACTAAATAAAAATACTGGGGTAAAATACTAGACTCCTCCGGGTCCCAAGAAAGGAGCTGCATTGACGTCACTATGTATTCGATCCTCCTCTCCGGATGCATAGAGAACTGGAGAATTTCAGCAATGGCCATAACTCTACCTCCTTCGACATGGTGTCAGGGGTGCCTACACTAGAGGGTTCGGTGCATGCGAGGATATGCAATGAGAGGAGTCGAGTGGTTCACGTACAAGATGAGGATTGTGGATGAAGAGTGGGCTCTCCAAGAAAATACCCAGGAAGAGGAGAACATCAACACCAAAGTGGCTGAGATGAAAGACGCAGCGGAAGTCACCCTCCAACGAAGAAAGCCTCGGAACGCCTGCCATAACGGAAGCCAAGAGATCATCATAATGCAAATATATCAAAAATATGAGATATGATACAAATAAAAGGGTCTACTAGTTAATGAAAGAATTACAAATTCAAAATGTACCGTATAGTGGTTATAATATTCATTACATGAAAAATAAAATTTTCAAACAAGACTTTAAGGTCTCTCCAATTGTATATTTTTACAAAAAGTCGACTTTTCACTTATTCAGGCATCTTCGGGACTATAAATGGTATACTTTTTTACATTCTTCTAGCATTATATACCAAAGTGGTAAATATGTATAAAATATATTTTTTAAAAATTGAAATGAGAAAAAAACATGTCTATCTATCAAGAAACCAAGTAGGCAATACAGTGTCAAGGGATGTAGTGTTGACTTATGAAGTTTCATAGACTTCTACAGGCATCTACTTTTTGAGTATTAGCTGGTTAGAATATTATTATAGTAATTTATAGTTAGACTATATATACAAAATGAAAATCGAGATAGATGTGAGTACAAAAGTGTGTTTAATGAAAGAACTCACGAAAGGTTTGATAATGGTACAATATCACAGGCCAATAAGAAAAAAAATTATGTTTGGTGCCTAGGGTTTTAGAAGTGATTTTAGCTACATTTGGGGCGCAGAATCTAAATATATAATCATTTTTTCTCTATCTGATCTACTTTTGTGGATGAGAGATTTTTTGTTTAACGTTCTGTTCTAACTCCATTTTGTGGAGTCCTAAATCACATAACAAGGACTGGTTTCTGTATTTTTCTTCTCCCATCTTCTCTCAAGAAAACAATTGTTTATTTTGTCACGAAATTAGATGACTCCTGGAAAAAATAGGTCTTCCTGACTACTTTCTAGATGATTGGGGCCTGTTTATTGACAGCTCCAAGTTAAGTTTGAAATGTGTCCTTCTACACAATAGGAATAAATATAGTTCGATACCAATTGGACACTCTACGAAAATGACAGAATAAGAACACCACAACTTTGGTCTTGGAGAATATAAAGTACAATTAACATCAATGGGTGATATGTGTGGATTTAAAAATAGTTAACTTTCTCTTTGGACACCTAAGTAACCTCACCAAATATTGCTTTTTGTGCCTCTGGGATATCAGAGAGAAAATACACCAATGGGTTAGAAAAGGGTGGCCTAAGAGACAAAAGATGAACTTTGGGGAAAAGAATGTCATTAACGACCCCTTAGTTGAACAAGAGAAAATCATATTTTCCCACTGCATATAAAGCTGGGCCTTGTGAAATAGTTTTTAAATAGTTTTGGTAAGAACGGATTATCCTGTCTCAGTTCGCAGTGTAATGCGGAAAAAATTGAAGCAAGAATATTTGACGGCCCACAAATAAGTCATTAAGGCCTTCGTAAATTCGATGAATGAGGCTAAACGAGAAGCCTGGACTCCATTTGTTGCTGTTGGTGGAAATTTTCTGGGCAAACGCAAAGCTGAAAACTATATTGAACTGGTAAACGAGATGCTTAACAGTTTCAAATCCCTAACAAAAAAAAGTTTAATATGAATATTAAGGCACACTATTTACACAGGACCGTTTTCCTGATAATTTAGGAGACACTAGGTGAAAACAAGTTGAAATATTTCACAAGTATACTATGGAGGCCTGCTATCAAGGAAGATCGGATACGCACATGATAGCAGATTACTGCTGGAGTTTAAAAAGGGACTGTTCCAAAATGCATTGAAGAATGTCACGGAAGAGAAGCTTCCGAAGTGTTCAGTGACTAGTTGGTTTCATCGATAACTTTTTCCTCTATCTTTCTATTATTATTACACACCACGGCAACCTAAAATAAAGATGATCTTACTTAGTTTAATATATTATTTGAATAAGCAATGTTTTGTTGGGTTTTTGTGTAGTTTTCCATTTATGGAAAATTTTCTTGGTTAACTGCTGATTAATAGTAGTAGTAGTTCACTGCATTGTTGGAAATGTATTGGTGGTAAGCCACCTCACCATTGTATTTATTGGTATATATGTTATGTATATATTGTTTATAAAAATTAATAATGATTGTCCTATTAAAAAAACATTACATAACGAACTACAATAACATAAACATTAGTACCTTCTAACCTTATTAGGACCGTACCTAGTGTGAGTTGGTTAAAGGATAGAAGTTCCATGTTTAACACATATTTAAGGACTGAAGGCAGGGCATCTAAGGGGTTTTCTGGGAAGGGGCCCAGTCCTGCTTAGCCAAGGCAGGCAAAAAAGGAGCAAGGGGAAGTGGAATCAGTGCGGTACTGTTTCGGCAAACAAACAACATTTTTTTTTTGAATAGCGCTATTTCAGTAATTGTTCAACTTTTTTGTCAGTTTTATAATCATTGGTATTGAGTTCTAAGTTGATGTGTTGTGTTTCTACTAACGTTTTTTTTTTTTTCTTTCATAGCACCGTTAAATTTACAGATAATTATAGATCCTCAGGCAAATCTATTTACAAATCATTTTTGTATTTCCTGTAGCATCGCTACATTATGTGCAGGTTTTGTTTTATTTTTATTTTATAAAAAATATATAATGAATAAACAAGTATAATGATACACATTATACGTGACTGGACTGAACTGACTAATAAAGGTGATGGGGCTCACCTTTTTGATCAAACTTAAAACTAACTTACATACTAATTCTGTATCTTCACTAACAAAAGAAATGCTATAGTTAGACCACCCTATATAGGGGGGACACAGGTAAGCATTTGTAGTGAGGTAAAGCATCTAGGGGTTACTCTGGATAGAAAATTGGACTGGTCTAAACACATCAGGAATACTACTATGAAGGCACTTCGATGCCTCTATGCATGTAAAAGGGCTGTGGGTAGGACCTGGGGACTACAACCCAGAATGTTATTCTGGCTATATACCGCAGCAGTTAGACCAATGGTGCTCTATGCCTCTATGGTGTGGTGGCACAGAGGTAGTATTAGTAAAAATAAAACTTTGCTTGGCAAATTACAGAGGCTTTCATGTCTCATGATCACTGGTGCCATGAGTACAACTCCTACTGCTGCAATGGAAGTCTTATTGAACTTGAATCCACTGCACATAGAAGTAGAAGCGCAAGCCTTGAACGTGGCTTACAGACTTGCGAAATCAGGAACAAGATCCAAAGTCATGACTCGCATGGGGCATGGGAACTTGTTCAGAAGAATTGATGAGGACGAGGTGCTGTCAATGCACTCTGACCTACAAGTTAAGAAACACACAGACGTTTTGTACTGTGCGGAAAACACAAAGACCAAACCACATAAACTGTGTAATGGGATTAATTGCTACACAGACGGCTCACTAACAGAAAACGGATCAGGGGCCGGCATATGGAGGAAAGATAAACCAGAATCTGGGATTTCTATTCCTTTAGGTAGACACACCTCGGTCTTTCAGGCCGAAGTGATGGCGATCAATGTCTGTACCCAAACCTTAATTGGGGAGGGTGTAAGAAACAGACTGATCACAATTTTCACGGATAGCCAGGCAGCCATTGGCGCCCTGAGAAGCTATACGACCAGATCTTATTTGGTTGAGGAGTGTAAAAACAACTTAAACACACTCTCGCTAGCCAATAAGGTTAGAATCGACTGGGTGCCAGGACACACAGGCATCACAGGCAATGAGAAGGCAGATGGCCTTGCAAGGGTGGGCTCAGAACAGACACCTCTTGCACCTGAACCCATATGTGGTATCAGCCTCAGCTACGCTAAAAGGCGTATAAAATTAGCTTTAGAGGACAAGGCAAGACTTTCTTGGAGAGAAACTAAGAAACAGGAACACTCGAAACTGTTTCTTAATGGACCCTGTAAGAGAAGAAGCTCAGCACTTCTATCAATGGACAGGTGGACACTCAAAAGTGTGACAGGACTCTATACAGGTCACTGTCGGTTAAATAAACACCTCTTTAATTTGGGGATAGTGGGATCACCAATCTGCAGATTCTGCAAGAAAGAGGGAGAAACGGCACGTCATATAATATGTGACTGTGATAACTTAGCTAGAAGGCGATACCTTCACTTTGGTAGTGATCGCATTGTAGACCCCAAACTATGTGAACTGATCGATCCATTCAGTATCCTCAGATTTGCAAAGGCCGTGGGCCTGTCACATATATAAGACAGGGACATGGACGGCGCACAATAGGTCTCAGTGAGGCCGCGGTGCACAAATGCCGGAACAAATAATAATAATAATAATACTAATTCTTAACCTAATTTTTCCCCGACAGTCTGTTGCCATCGATGCGGGAGGGGTGGCAGGGTCGTCGTGTTAAACACTGGGTTGGTTAGGTGCTGCAACGAGTCAAAAATCTTGATGTGTCTCCGGCGGATGAACTCACCCACCGACGGTACACCAAGCAACGGGTGCAGGTCAGCGTTCTTTAACCTCTCTCGAGAGGTATGTCGGACCACTTTTCGCATGATCCCATTCTGGAAATGTTGGAGACATTTGGCTGTATTGTTAGTCAAGTGGGTAAGTAGCGGGGCACCGTACAACAGAGCTGGCCGTAGGACACATTTATATATCACCAGTTTGAGACGAAGCGACAAGTTGGGTGAAGTTAGCAAGTGCGATAGCCGGTGAGACCTGTGTCGTACTTTTTCTATTTTATTACTAAAATGAGTAGAGCAATAGAGATGCCTATCAATTTTCATACCCAGATAGTGCATTGAGAAAGCTGGTGTGTTCTTTGGCCCTACTATACTATATGATTTTGGCAAGGATATTTTCCCCTTTTGGAGGGAGAAGATTACGCAGTCGGTCTTCCCTGCGTTTACACTGATGTTTAACATGCCAAGTCTGTCCTTGCCACTTATCCTTTTTTTGGGTTTATTAACGGGAATCTTATTTATTCATGTCGGGATTGTAGAATAATAAGCAGGGATAATTTATCACTATTGTTTATCGCCCGATTGGGAAGATTGTGATTTTCTTTTCAATAAAAATTACTCCTTACCGCTCCTTGAGGAACTCCACGAGTCAGAGGGAATCACACACCCGTACCCTCACCGATCTGTTCTTTAAGAAGGAAACCAACATGGTGTATAGCTGCTCTGGGCATTCCCAGTCGCAAAGCTGTCGGCACAGCCTTCCGTGGGACACTGAGTTGAAAGCCTGCGTGCAGTCCAACGAGATCATAGCAGTTGCTGTGTTCTTGTTAAGGGTGGCTTCCGTCTGTACCTTCACAAGCTCTACTAGTGGATGTTATTTGTTCGGTTATATTGCTTGTTTATATTGTTGATGTTTAAACAATTGTTCTCTTTCCTTAAATTCAAACTGACCAACTGTTTCAAATACATATCTCATATACACCATTGCAAAAGCTATTTATGTTTTACTTATATCTGCCCCTTTTTGTATATTTATTAAAAACAATTGTATCATTGCCTCTTTTCTGATGAACACCTGATAAACACTAAACTTCACTAAACTCAATGAAAATTTTACATCTTTTCTTCACCAACCAAAGCCTTTATCCCAGAAGATAATCCATTCAAATACTTCCTTGATAATTTTGATCACCTAATTCTGGTTTGAAGACCTAGATCAAACCCGATATCCCTCTTTATCTGTTTTTCTTTCACAAACCAATCCCTTCATCTATGCCTCTATGGCTAAGATAACCTTAAGTCCCGGTTCCTCCAAGCTTCTCCTCTCTCCCAGAGCCCTCATATACCTATTTGACTCATGAAATAAAAGACTTAATGAATCTCCGGAACGCTGCAAGAAGGTCCATCCGAACCAAACATACTGAACACCAATCTCACTTCAAAACTCTGCGCGAACTCACCCAGGCCAAAATATGTAAAGAAAATCATAATCTCTCCCATTTCTCGAAACTGTACTTACTCTCCTCTACTTGGCTTCTGATCGGGATTTTCCAACAAATCTGCTCTAGCCAAAATTACATAAGACCTCCAATACGCCATTGGCCAGCAATCCACCACTAATCTTATCCACATGGATTTTTTCAGAGCATTGGATCACTCCAGCCTCTTGTCTAAACTATTAACGATGCCCTTGTCCAACACTGCTCATCATAGCCTCGATGATGACTATAAAAGTCACACGTCCTCTCCAATCCGCCATCTATCAACAATTCATCAGTATCCTTGTCCTCTTAGATTTCATCAAGGCATTCGACCAGTCCATCCCCCTATCATACCTATCAACGATGTCCTCCAACACTGCCATCGGCTGGTCCGAGAATTCATCTCCAGCCGCACCCACGTAGTCCTCGTCCCTGATCAACACCTTCCATTGTCTTCGGGGGTAGTACGAGGTTCATCCATTTCTCCACTGATATGCTATGACACCGAAATTTATCTATCCTCTCCTCCCAGTGATATATCCACCATATAGAGTTAACTGGACCAAATTCAACTTAGGCCTCTCTCCTCAATCTTAAATTAAATGTAGAGAAACCCTAGGCAATCACCGTTGTCACTCGGCCCATCCTCAAAACTCTAAAGGACATGTCTATTCACAATTATTCATGATTCCACCAACCATATATTTCTTTTTGTAATTTTATCCTTCATTTAGTGTAAATAACCATGCAGCCTTTC
Organism: Acanthosoma haemorrhoidale; assembly: GCA_930367205.1. NCBI lineage: Eukaryota > Metazoa > Arthropoda > Insecta > Hemiptera > Acanthosomatidae > Acanthosoma > Acanthosoma haemorrhoidale. Next base: position 44,736,984 of record OV884009.1, read on the forward strand.
TTTATCATTTTCATCCAGTAATTAACTATCCCTACTTTTCAACTTCTGCTATTTCGGTGCCGTTATTAATGAAAGTTATGCACTTGAATTCGTTGCACTTGAGTTTTGTGTTTATCATTATCACGCCGTAATGATGTTATAGCAAAATCACAAGAAAAAAATTAATTTTCATTTCATAATAGTCATTTTCATTTTTCATTCATGTTTCATTCATGGACATTTCCCCCCACACTTTCCATTATTTTATTTGAAACAAAAACTATTCAGCGTACTTTGAGGCGTTTTGAAATATAGCTTTCAAATTGCAGAAGTTATACTTAAACCAATCTGGACTTACGGAATAGTGCTATGGGGGACACCAAAACAGTCGAACACCAAGGGTATCATTTCAATCATAAGTCCTGAGAACAATAGTAAATGCTCCTTATTACGGCAGCAACAAAACCCTTCATAACGATCTTAACATACCTTACATTCTTGAACTCATCCCTTCCAAGTCCATGAAATTCCATAGTAACCAATCCCACCACCATAATCCCGTAGCATAGTCATCACTATAATCCTCCTCGGAGACTAAAGAGGTAGTGGCCTCGTGACCTGATATAAATGCGTGGCAGAGGGAATCCTAGTAATGGACAGTTTCTCCAATCATGTCCTGAGCGTATGTGGCTCTCGCGCTCATGGTCAGCCTCCACTGCCTCGTATCCAGTGCCGCGGTTGATGGAGGAGCGTGGGGGACTTCCTTAGACTCCGCTTGCTCTTTCGCATGCGAAAGGTGACAGCCATTTGGATTTTGAGGTCTCTGGGCTGTTTGTAAATACTGTATGAAATAATGAGCGAGTGAATGAAAATTGTAAATATGGTATGGATGAGAACATTTATCACAATTGCTAAATGCCTAATAAGGCAGATTGTAATTTCACTACAATAAAGACGTTTCTATTGTATTAGATTGCATCCTTGGCACTTCGTGAAATTGAATTTAATTTTTTAAAAACAGTTTACTAAAACAATCTGCTTTGAACAAATAAATAACTAGTTTAGGTAGAATGAAAGCAAAAAATACAGTCGATTATTTTTCAGTTGCACTCGAGTTCAACTGAATTCATTTGTCTTGTGTTAAGTAATAAAAATGACAATAACTCGTTCCATAGGAGAATGGCGTTAAAACAGAACTGCCGCTGAATTTCGAAAGAAGGAAAATTGAGAACAGAAGTCACGAGACGAAAGATCGGTGACATGGACAGGTCTGTGTACACGATGTGGTGGGAGGGGGTAAGATGAACGTTGGGAGGAGGGGGACGTTGGATAGTCGTGCAACCGTCGTGAGTTGGCGTACTCTTGGCTAGCGGGCGTACTAGTAAACATAAAAGTCAAATTTGGGTGACTTGCCTGCACGAATTTTCATTTTTCAAGTCAAACAAGTAAGCTTCATTGAATATTCTACATTGCTCATTTACAAATTACATTACAAGAAGGGACAGGCGGTATCCAGTCTAAAGATAAACCGTTATCTTTATTTGTACATGGCGCTCGCTTTGCTCCTCCCACACTTGAGATAGAACCAGCTGCACTATGGCAGCCTAAGCTTATTAACACGATATTATTCAGCCATGGTTATACTTTTAAAAAAGTTATTTATGACATCTTAACTTGAAAAATTACTGTCGGGAGTATCAGATGTGAGGATCCTCAAGGTGGGGAGAAGACGCCCGCCGCGTGGTAGGGTCGCTACAACCTCTAGCCGCTGTCCGACGAGCGCCAACAAAGGATAATATGAGGTGAGCCTCTGGTCTTTCACCCTTGCTGGTGGCCTAGTCGGAGGGCAGCTTAATTCGGTTTGATCTGACTCCATAAGATCTTAGAAGGTTCTATGTAATTCTAATGTAATATTCTAAGATCTATGTTCAGGAGAAGAGGAACAGGGTAGGTTTATAGGTAGGGTATGTGGTCTTGGAATGACCACGAATTCACACTCAATATCTAAGGGTAGGCGAAAACTGTCCGGATCCCAAAGGCGAGTGTGAACCGGAGAGAAGCTGACAAGATTGCCGTGGGAGACGCTACTAGGTAAAGTTTGTAGGGCCACGGCAACCGTCATCCACGAGGGAGAGGTCTCTCGCAAGGAGGTAATAGTTTTAGCGAGACGAAGGCAGAGATTACCACTAGGAAGGTGTGGGGTCTGACAACGCCGGACTAAAACATAGCGAGGCTAGGAGAGAGAAATGCAGAGGTAGTTGAATAAGAAGGCTAGGGTTCGAGTAGAGCAGCAAGCGCCAGTGCAGAGAGAGAGAGAGAGAGAGAAGTGCTCCAAGTGCCGGTTCTGTACGTTCTGGAGGTTATATAAGCAGGCCAGCCATGGTGAGGGGGTTCCCCCACCAGCAGCTTCCCTCTCTCCTACTGACGCCTTAAGTTTATTATTACAATATGGAATCATAAGTAAATATATTTTGACCGAGAAGAGGGAAACTTCTAATTATTCGTAATTAAGAGGTTGACGCAACAATTACAATTTTCTTGTTCAACTTTACTAATTGGGATGTAAGAATTCATTCATACTTATGTACAAAATTTCCCGTGTTATGGTTCTGTTTTAGGGGCAGGAAACCAAAGAAAACCAGTTCGTTTTTACTGGGAATGAGCATCAATGTCAAAAAAAATCCAAGACTTGCCGTCCACATAATAATTTACCCACTAGGAGTTATTTGTCATTATCTTTACAGTGAAACCAAAGCTCCTTAACTATCTTAAAAGCCGCTTAAATGATATCTCATAAATATTATCAATCAATGACATCAGCGAAAAAAGTTTATTATCTTGTTGAAAGCGAGAAACAAACTCCGAAAGTAAAAATTAGAAGAAGTTTAAAAAATAAATTAGGTCTTAATATCCTGAAAAGGTTTACTGATTGTAGGTTCTCGTTATAGGAAAAATTACAATTTGCTTGTACAGCATGATTAATAGGGATGAAGTAATTGTTTCATACTTATATACAATTCACATTCTGCCGAGGAGCCCTCCCATTCCTAAGGGAGCTCCTCAGGCAAGCTTCTGGAAGGGCAAGGGCCTCTCTGAACGTTGCGCCACGCGTGGAAGACCAGAGAGTGGGCAACAGAGCCACAGACGCTCAGAACATGAGCGGGTATGATGACCATTTTACAATTTAATGCGAAGGTTTCGAAACACGACTTCAGCTACAGTTTCAATCGGTTTTTGTTATTATATTCAGTAACATAATATCATTAATTGGGACGTACAGATCGTTAATTTGATCCTCTACTAAATATGATGGAAAATATTTATAGTAACTTTACTACTAATTACTTAGTACCCGATTAATAATCCTTCAGTGTTTTTTATGAAAGCCAAATTTGGAACTATTATGAAAAATACCATTTCCGCTAAGTCAGGCATGAGGTACATTAAATTAGCGATCACTTAATAACCACTTTATTAATTTACGGTCAAAGTTTTGTCTTTCCTCAGCTGATAATTTATTTTTATTTTTTAAGAAAAGCGTTTTCGACAGCTTTGAGCTGTCATCTTCATCATGTGAAGAATCCCTTTTTTGAAAAAAATAAAAATAAATTATCAGATGTGGAAAGACAAAAAAGCTGTTTTTATAATTTTAATTCCACAATCCGGCATTAATCTTTTAATACTTGAAAATTACTTCTACAAAATCAAACAGGTCAAAAGCATTTAGCAACATTTCACGGAAAAGGACGAGCTACCCCGAGTCACCTTGAGCAATGAATCTTTATGTTCCCACGGCGGGACAAGAAACTTCAGACAAGGATTGCCAAGCCATACGCCCCAGGAATAATGTTTGTCAGAGGCCTTAAAATAATTTTTTTAGTTTCTTTAATGTTTTTTCGAAAAACCAGAAACCCATTTGTTTTCACGCATGTGTCTGTTCATTATTAGACACCTTCATAGAAACACGATTATTTCGCAACTTTTAAAATAAAAAACCTCTCCTTTCGGGCCCAATTAATTAATCACTCAGGATTGATCTTAGGTTTAAATGGATCTTATCTTTCGTCCCGTAGAAACCTCATAATAGAATTTAAAAAATAAATAAAAGTTAAAAAGGAAGGGATGCATTAGTTATTAATTAATTACTTAGAAGGTTGAAGGCGACATTAAGTTTTATTTTACTTGTGCGAATGTTTAACTTGGAACTTTGTTCGGCCACCCCATTCCTTGGTTTCCATTATTAACGGTTGGACGTTTTCCCAGCAAACGAACTTATCCCCTCCTCCTCCTACCACACTGTATAAACTTATTGTGGTTTTGTAATGTGCCCTCCATAAGTGGAATCCAAATGGATTTTTCAAGATTTGGCTCATAATTTATGCTAATATACAAACAAGTCTTTTTTTGATGACTTCCACTATATCTGTATGGAGTACAAGCACTTGTTGGTTAAATTCTTAGAAATAATCTGTGAAAACTGCATTTCTGTTCTTGTAATAGGACCACCTCATTCCTCTCACGATTAACACTATGACCCCGCCACCCCTCCCGCATCGATGGCAACAGACTCAAGGAAAAATTAGTATGTAAGTTAGTTTTAAGTTTCATCGAAAAGGTGAGCCCCATCACCTTTATTAGAGTCAGTTCTGTCCAGTCACGTACAATGTGTATCATTATACCTGTTTATTCCATTTTATAATTTTTATAAAATAACAAAACCTGTATATAATGTAGCAACGCTACAGGAAGTACAAAAATAAATTGTAAATAGACTCGCCTGAGGATCTAGAATTGTATATAATTATCTGTGAATTTAAAAAAAAAGTAAGTGGCAAGAGTCAAGTAAAAATTGCGTGATCTCCTATACATAGAAAAATATCTTTAAAGTATGTAAAAGGAACGATTTGCGAGGTCTCTGAAATTTGGATCAAATGGTTTTGCTTCGCAATTTTTTTTTTTCACTCTCTAATGAATAAAAATGGAGGATGATAAGCAATATGAAATTTTCTTTTGATTATCAACTCCCACAGCTAGGTGGTGGTGAAGTGTCAAACGATGATTTTTGAAGAAGGAAATTTATAAATGTCTAATACTTATCACTATGCGAATTCGCCAATGCCTCGATGATGACTCTAGAAGGTTTAATCTGAATTGATATAAAATTCTGATAACACTATATTTCTGGTTTAAAACAGTTTAAGTTTTATGACTATGCTAAGTCATTGTAGCCTCGATGATGATTTTTGGTGCAAAATGATATGATAAAGCTGTCTTTCTATCTGAGAGGGTGTTACTTATAAATGTAATCCCATAATTTTATGTACTCAATTCAAGAAGTACTCTCTTGGCTCTTATCTGACCACAAATATATTATAATACGCGACTGATGCATGAAGTCAAACATACTACTTCTTCCCGCTTCAAAGCAAAACCGTTTCAGTATTGCTTTGTAGTGATTGTTATTGGCCAGAGCATGGGGGCTAAAAGACGGAAGTTATTCCCCTTCCAGGTTGGTGAACTCGGGCGAGGAATGGTTCCGGCCAAAGATAGGGAGTGGTATTAATGTCATACTTAGGTATGGAGGATGGAGGTATCGGTCGGTAATGGCAAGCAATAAGTCGCAAGGGTATATGTATACCTCAGCCCACATTTGCATTTATCTCTCGCCAGCGAATCTTACCGAATTGCCGGCATACTTCAGCTTGGTTCCACTTCATCTGTCATTCCCCTCCTTGGATCGACAAAAATCTAGCCGCATCAACTGAGGTCGTGCAGTCACCCCAAGATTTTTTATCAAATAACCAACTTGATTTAATCTTCTGATTTGATTCTCTAAGAGTCTGTGACCAAACTGGCCATTGCCAGGACTCCCTCTGCCAAGTATTTATAGCAGGTCACGAGGCCATTGCCGTTTTAGTCTCAGAGGAGGATTATAGGGATGTGTGGCGCTGTATAATGACTGTGCTAGGGGATTAGGACGGTTGGATAGGTTACTATGGAATTTCATGAACTTGGAAGGGATGAGTTCAAGAATGTAAGGTATATTAAGATCGTTATGAAGGGTTTTATTGCTGACGTAATAAGTGACATTTACTATTGTTCTCAGGACTTTTGATTGAAAGGATTTGATGTGTTTGATTTTCGAATTTTTTGTTGTCCCCCATAGCTCTGTTCCGTATGTCCAGATTAGATTTAGCATAACTTTGTAAATTAGTAATTTATTTTCTATTGAGAGATGGGATGACCTTGAAGTAGTCTGTAAAGTTGCCCAAGGCGTATGTTTAGTTCATGTCTTTTTAGCTTCGTGTGTGGGTTCCATGTTAGCCTTTTGTCGAGATGGAGGGCTAAATACCGTACTGTTGTCTCGGATACAGGAAGAGGAATGGAATTAAAAAAAAACTAGTGGGCAGGACTCGCGGCAGAAGGTTAAAGTAATGGGAAAATTTTGCTTCATTAATTTTGATCCACCATTAACAATAAATAAAATAAAAAGTTGAGGAAATATTTTGCTACGTTCGGCGAATGAATGGTTTTTCTTAATCTAGACACTTACTTGACACTAATATACTACTATTTCAAATATATCAAAATGTATCGAAATACGTAATGTGTAGGGAGATATATAAAGAATGTTTCTTTCTACGGAAACATATATTCCTTTTATATCCATCTAAGTTACTCTCAACACCCCGCCTCTAAACTCAAGATGAATGATTAAAATATTTGATTTACTAAATTTGATTACTCTATCGAAACCAGAGCTAAATCTACAAATTTTCTCCAGAAAAGCTTCACAAAAGGCTTTTCGAACTACCGGGAGTTTTAGGTGGAATTTTAAACTAAACGCTTAGAAATCACATTTTAAACTTTTCTGGCACTTAAAATCTAGCAGAAAGTGTTATAAAGTTTTCTTGATAAACTTTTTTTTCTTTGTTCTATTATGCAATATTATACTTGAAAATTACTCATGAGCACTTAACTTTGAGTTATAGAAGAAGACAATAAAACATCGTATTGTTTTGATGGAAACGTAGACAAATCATTTTAGACATTCTTATTCTTTATTGTTAATCTTAATTTAAAAAGGTAAACAAAATAAACATTTAAAATAATACATGTATATATTTTAATTGGACACACACACACACACACATACATTACAGAAAAATACATGAAATTGGTGTTGGACAAAATTTATAGCAAAATAATAACAAAACAAAAGTTTTAATTATTTTATAGATTCCGGCTGTTATTTATGTACATAAAACCTTCAAGAGTACCTAGGTATTAAGTTAGGTCTTTCTTTCTTGCTTTCGTTTCGGCATAACATTGCGCTAACTTCCGTTTGTCCAGTTTAGAGACTGTTGCATGGTTTATGGGACCATAGCCCTACATTCGTAGGGTCAAAACCCTTATCTAAGCACTTGGCTTATAATATCATTCGCAATGACTTTTCGAGTCAAATACTCATGCTTCGTGCTCACGTCTCGGAGGGTCCTAATTGGTTTAGAATCAAAACTACTATTGATTATTCTAACTGTTATTAGAATTTGCTAATATAATGTACTGCTTCTACTTCAATACTCCTGTTATAAAAATTCAGGGAAAATAAAATGGATAATAATATTTAATCAATCAATTTCTTCTAACCCAAAAGTAATTTACCATAATAATTTAACGCGGCGATCCATGGTGTCTCATTTGATCTAAAATTATAATAATTATATAGATCTGAAAGGTGGTTCAAAACTGTTTTACTTATTGAAGTATTCTATTATTTGTTAGTATATGAGTCAACTTCTAAATGCCTAATGCTTATCACTATGCAAACTCATCAATGCCATCATCGAGGCTACGGAAGGTATCTGATTTGATCTAAAATTATGATAATACTATCTGTATAAATAAAAAAAAAACATCATCGCTCTGGATTATGGGTAAAGTCATAATTGATGTACGCATAAAGTTTCATCTCCGAAAAAACCTGATGGCAAAGACAAAACCTTGATGCTAATAAGAAACGTAGAAAAAAATTATAATTTTCTTATACAGCTTTATCAATTGTGATGTAAAAATTCATTCATACGTATGTAGGATTCCATTCATACTGACATTGATACAATATGTACATACAAATTCTGCCTAGGAGCCCCCCCCCCCCAATCCCCCGTGCGATTCCCCATTAAGTTGACGGAAGGACCAGAAGCATCGGAGCTCCCTCCCGTCTCCCTCTTTAACCGTTTTGGCATCTGGCGAAGACCAGATAGTGGGGGATCCACAGATGCTCAGGACAGGAGTGGGGATGATGGCAAGTGCTAGGACCCCATGACTTACATCTCTATTTGCAATAGATCGCGAGGAGCATTGTAAGGATGAGTGTTGCTGGATAAGGAGGCAACATGAGGATTTGGGTGAGCGGATAGGTTTTTGTGGAATTTGGAAAATCTTGATGGTAGAAGGTCAAGGATATCTCTGTGAAGAGATGAGTGTATAATGTAAAAGGGTGCGTTGACTACAGTTCTAAGGACTTTGGATTGGAACGTTTGGGCTGTCCGTCATAGTTATATTCCGTAAATACAAATTTCTTTTAAAAACTCTTTGTATGAGTGAAGTGTGTTTTCTAGTGCTAGGCTAGAGTTTCTGTTAAGCCGTCTGTATAATTGGTCAAACCCTCGGTTCAATTATTACTGACATTGATACTTTCTTCTTGATTCTTTCTTTTAAGTCTTGTGGGAGGGTTCCAATTCAGCCTTTTGTCTCGATATCTAATATCTAAGTATCTAACAGTATTAGACACAGGAAGTGCTATTGAATTGATTGACAATGAGGACGGGCAGGATCCTCGTTGGAGACTTAAAGTGGTGCGAACGATTTTGCCTTCATTGACCTTAATGCGCCATTGGTTACACCAGTTCTCTATGTCAGTGAGTTTATTTAAAGTAGAACATTTAATTTTGTAGCATAAACAGATAATTATGTTAATGCATAATTATAAACAATACAATTACAGATGTTTGTCTGTTCTAAAATTATTGTAGAGGGCATAGTCGTTGCAAATATTATAGCCGCTAAACATACATTATTGGTCTGTAATTAAATACTTATTTTTCTATGATTTATTTGTAAAAAAGGTTTTATAGAAAATATTATTACCTAACTCTTTTAGGTATCTCAGTTCAATCCTGATAGATAAAATTGGTTTATAAGCAGTAGGTCTATGGACCACAAATAAATAAAACTGTTAAACAATGACAAATCTTACCTCTCCTGGGAATGTGTATCCATGGATTTTATGCTCGGATCCCTGTTGGTTCACTGTCCCGTAATGGATGTAGAGTTCTTCGAACTGGTAGCGGTACGCCAGCGGGCCTCCGGTTATGTTGATGTGGTTTTTCGTATCTTTGTCAACTCGGAAAACTAGGCTCTGCCCGGTGTTGTGCAGCGTACCACTGACCTGTGGGTAAACAAGTCACTCATGTATAACATTAAGTCTGTATATAAAAAAAATCAATAGCGTACCATTGTCAAAACTTTGGTATAAAGGTTCTGATAGTAAATGTGCAAAATGAACTGGGAAACCAATGATATTTTAAGACTTTTTTCCTCACAAGAGATTTGGATGGTTAAACTATCGAAATCGAGCGTGAATCTTATTATACAACTTGGGTTCTTTGTCAAGCCCGATGATATTGGCCTACCAAAACAAAAAAAAAAAAACGTTTTGGGCGTAACTCCCTAAATTATTGATTGATATACTCCTTTATTGTGCTATAATTACAATCTGCCTTTTATAAGGCAATAAGTTATAAGATAAATGCTCTCATTCATACCATATTTACAGTTCATCATTCACTCGCTCATTCACACAATATTTACAGACAGCCCAGAGACCTCCCAAATCCACATGCGAAGAGACCTCCCTAAATAAATTTTCACCTTTGTTCATAATTTTATATTTTCTTTCAAACACAAATGACTTTGTTACGTGTCTATACTTAAAATTTTATATGAAATCCACTGAAATCATTGTTTTATATTTTTTTCTGTAGGTTATATAAAAATAACAAATATAACAATATAATCATGAGAAGAAATGATAATAATAAGTATGACATTTAACAAAAAAGCATGCTGAACGGCGGCCTTGGAAATACGGAATAGAGCTATAAGAGACAGCAAAAAAGTAAAACATCAAGCGTATCCAATCCTTTCAATCAAAGGTCCTGAGAACAATAGTAAATGCCCCTTATTATGTCAGCAACAAAACCCTTCATAACGATCTCAATATACCTTACATTCTCAAACTCATCCCTTCCAAATTCATGAAATTCCATAGTAACCTATCCAACCACCCTAATCCCGTAGCACAGTCATTGCACTGCTCCACTCATCCCTATAACCTCCCCGGAGACTGAAACGGCTCATGATATGCCATAAGTAACCATAGTAACCACACTAATTCCCTAGCACAGTTCTTATACTGCACCACTCATCACTATATTCCAATTCAATAACAACTTTTCCCACTGCACTGGGCCAATAGTTTTTAAAGGCTCTTGGTAAGAACGGAAAATTAAAGCAAGAATATTTGACGGCCTACAAATATTCAATAACAACTTTATTATGATGAAATTACAATCTGCCTACTTAATAGGCAATAAATAATTGAGATAAGTGTTTTCATTCATACCATATTTACAATTCATCATTCGTTCGCACATTCATACAATATTTACAAACAGCCCAGGGGCCCCCCAAGTCCACACGGTTGTTACCTCCCTCGCAAGCGAAAGAGGAAGCGGAGTCTCGGGAAGTCCCCCACGCTCCCCACCAGCCACGTCACCGGATACGAGCCAGCGGAGGCTGACGAAGAGCGCGAGAGCCAGATACACTCAGGACATGATTGGAGAAACTGGCCATTGCCAGGACTCCCACTGTGCGCATTTATAGTAGGTCACGAGGCCACTGCCGTTTCAGTCTCCGGGGAGGTTATAGGGATGAGTGGAGCAGTGCAATGACTGTGCTACGGGATTAGGGTGGTTGGATAGGTTACTATGGAATTTCATGAATTTGGAAGGGATGAGTTCAAGAATGTAGGGTATATTAAGATCATTATGAAGGGTTTTGTTGGTGACGTAATAGGGGGCATTTACTATTGTTCTCAGGACTTTTGATTAAAAGGATTGAATGCGCTTGATGTTCGACTTTTTTGCTGTCCCCCATAGCTCTATTCCGTATGTCCAGATTGGCTTAAGTATAACTTTGTAAATAAGTAGTTTATTTTCTATTGAGAGATGGGATGCCCTTCGAAGTAGTCTGTACAGTAGTCCAAAGCGTCTGTTTAGTTCTTGTATTTTTAGCCTCGTGTGTGGGTTCCATGTAAGTCTTTTGTCGAGATTGAAGCCTAAATACCTTACTGTCTCAGACACGGGGAGAGGAATCGAATTGAAAAAAACTAGCGGACAGGACTTGCGGCAGAGGGTATTGGGGGTAGAGGGAACATCAGCGGTATATAGGTTATAGAGGATGGGACCCAGGACGCTGCCCTGTGGAACTCCTGCTTTTATGGGATAGTAGTTAGAATATTCTAAACCACAGCGGACTTGGAAGAAGCGGTTTGAAAGGTAGGACTTAAGGATTAGAAAAAGGGTCTGTGGTTAATTTGTTTTGAGCTTGTAAAGCAAACCTGCGTGCCAAACCCTGTCAAAAGCTTGAGCTATGTCCAGAAATGCAGCAGTGCAATACTGTTCAGATTCAAGGGCTGAGGAAATGTGATCAACAACGCGAAGGCCTTGTTGAGTAGTGGAATGTTGTTGACGGAAGCCAAACTGATGTAAAGGAAAAAGGTTTTTGGATTCAACAATTGGAAGTAGACGTTTTAAGAGGAGTTTCTCAAATATTTTTGAGAGGATAGGGAGTAGGCTAATTGGACGGTAAGATGAGGCGTCGTTGGGTGGTTTTCCGGGTTTGGCGAATAGGACAGTAATGGAGTGTTTCTAGAGAGGAAAGTGCGTCGTTCGGATAATGCAATTATAGATGCCTACATCTATTACATTAGGAAGATTATGGCTTTATGACACTATAATCCTGCTCGGAGACTAAAACGGCAGTGGCCTCGTGACCTGCTATAAATACGTAACAGTCCTGGCAATGGCCAGTTTCTCCAAACATGTCCTGAACGTGTGTGGATCTCGCGCTCTTCGTCAGCCTCCACTGGCTCGTATCCGGTGACGCGGCTGACGGAGGAGCGTAGGGGACTTCCCAAGACTCTACTCCCTCTTTCACATGCAAGGAAGGTGACAACCATGTGGATATGGTAGGACTCTGGACTGTTAATACTGTATAAATGAGCGAGTGAATGATGAATTGTAAATATGGTATGAATGAGAACATTGAAAACAATTACTTATTGCCCAATAAGGCAGATTATAATTTTATCACAATAAAGCACTTTCATATATAATCAGGGAACAAATTAAAAACGGGCGCCGTAAAGTTTGGACTGGGCATACAAAGAAACGTCGCCTGCTGGTAGAAGGGAGGTGTAGCTTTAATTTTCGTATGAAAACACCAAAAAATACCGTTCAAAACTTTTCTGATAAAAAACAGAAAATAAACACATATATATAATGATGTATTAAATAAATTTATTTATATTCAATAATTGTTAGTAACCACTGTTGATTTTGGTTGACTTATAAAGGGTGGCAAATGGGGACCGTCCTACGGTGAAAAACCTTTATGTACGCCGCTGAGTTTCGTATAAAATATATAAGTATAGACATATAAATTAGTCATTAAGGAAAGTTTGTAATAGAACATAAAGTAATTAATAAAGGTGAAAATTTATCACAAAGCATGGGAGGGACAAACAATTTTTTGGCATTAAAGTTTTTTAAACGAAAGTTGAATTTTATGGTTTCCACGTATCGATTTCGATGCTGTAACCATCCAAATTTCTTGCGAGGAAAAAAGGTATGGGTATTTATGTCATTAACTTTGATTGGCTGTGCATTTCCCATGCCTACTATCAGAACCTTAACTCTTCATAACGCTCATTACTGATAATAAATTTGATCTTCAAAATGGGTAGTTATATAGAATACAATAAAACTTATGTTTTAACACGGGGCGTTATATTACTATAAACAATTGGATTTGTGATTTGACTCCTGATACACGTACACTACTTAATGTTTATCCCGTCACCCTGGTAAATTATTTATATTTGTTTACCTCCTACAATTTTACTAAGTAAGCCATTATATAAATGAAAGAGGTTGTTATATAATTACACACTTGCTACGATTCTATTTTCGTTGTTGTATGGAAAAACTAAACCCAATACATACTATGTAAAATGAATAATAAATTACTTTTTTAGCCGTTTAAAATGATTTTTTCAAGTTATCATTGTTTAATTGTGTTATTAATTTGAAAAAATGATAATTTGCAAGCCAGAAAAAACATCTAGAAATACATAAAACATGGTAACGTTAAAAGGTATGAAAATAAAATTACTATTAGGCCAACCTACAATATAGTGCACTATACAATTTATTTTTCTTTACCTTAGGTTTGTCCACCACTATGTGCCTTAAATAGGGATCATATAGTAACTTATGAGGTTCTACATTGATTGGAGACTGTCTCCTTCCCTTATTGCATAAGCTCCATTCTGGGTTTATTCTGCCCCAGTATTCAGGACCTGGAACAAAAACACAAATTATTGCAACTTAAATCAGTCCTACTTCTGAATGATACTTGATAGATGCTGCTACTAAAATAAATGTCATAGGACACATATCTATTGGGAATTTTTCACTTATAGACCCTCCGGAAGCCCCAAGATCATTTGGGACCATACTCCTAACAGCCAAAACTACAATCTACTACAACACATATCCAAAGAATGTCATGGGAAGGGGTCCCTAACCTTTCAGTAGCAAAGGCCGTATTCTAGAATACAGGTTAACTACCATAGATTACTTACCCATGGTACTATAGAGTACCATTTATTCGCGGTAAATTTATAGTTCATAGTTATATTCATAGGTCCGTCAGAGCCGTTGTTAGAATGATTTACAGGTCAAAACCCGGCCCTACTTAAGCTTGCCAGTAGCCAAATGTGTTGCTTGTCAGTAGCCAATGATCTAAGGCTTTATTCTGACCTATGATACCGCAGTTGCGGTGGCGCTTTGTTCTCGGCAGTGACCCAGGCCTCGGTTTGTGTCGCTTCCTACCTGTTTTACCCTTCCAGCCTCCAACTAGTTTTTTGAAGCTGCGTCTTTTATTGTTTACAATATTCACACTGGTATGACTTATGGTTTGGTAATGTTATTTACATTTGTTTAAATTAATTTACAACATATTATAACCAATTTAAAATATATATACATTAGAGTATAGGGTGATTAATCATATGCAGTTAGCGGTCGCTACAATATTGAACTGAATGTCTTTTGCACTGTATTTCATTGGGCATTGCTTCATGATTAGGATAGTACAGTGATATTCCAGCTCGTAAAATATCATAAAGATGATCTGTAAGTCGAGATCCATACTTTAATTTTATGATATCTATAGTTTAAAACAATGATTCACACAAGCATGTGGAACTGAAAAACGATTTTATCTCGTATGCTTTTTTTCACGTTTTTTGTTCCTGTCGCATTAGATTTTAGGACAGTATCGTTCTGAAGATTCAAATTGTCTAGCTCGGGTTCTTCTGTCCCTGATTTAACAAGCTTTGCAATGCTTGCCGCTATTTCAGTTACAAGTAAATGCAACTACAAATAAAAGGATTAATAACAAAATCTGACCGTTAGCTTGATGATATGGAACCGTTGAAAATGCTATTTGTGGAAGAAGGGGCTAGTAAAATTACGTCGCCGAACTTCTGTCCCTTGCAAATTACCGGCTGTGAAATTCAGCAAAAAAGTTCAAGAATAGGTGCCTGCATTTTCCCAGAAAATCAACCAAAAACAAAAGGAAAAGAAAAAAAAAATTATTGGTTATCTAGAGAGAGAGAGAGAGAGAAAAAAACAAGATTGTGTACACAAAATATAATCGAGGCAAGATTATACAAAAAAACTAAAATTATAAAATGGCAATACATATGTAATGAACATTAAAAGTACACTTTTTTTTTTTTTTTCAAAATTGAATATATAAACAAACAAAAAGTAATGTTAGCAACTGGGTTAGTAATCTTAAAATAAAATGAAAGAAACATAGATAACAAAAATATAAATGTCTTTTCGCTTTAATAAAAATAAAAATGAAAAATCCTATATTTACTAAATTTAATAGTGTCAATCACCAAAAGTCAATAAATAGCCTTCTATTCTTACAAGTAGAAGGATGGTGTGGGCTGAATCTCTTACCGGTGATCCCAAAGTGGAGAGGAAAAAATTCTTCGCGATGTTCAGTATCCAAACAATTGGTAGCGTGGGTGGTGGATATCTGGTGTACAGTCAGCGATGAAGAAGTAGTGTGAATGTGGGGTCATCATCAATCAAAAAATTTCCAAGGGTCCTTCTTCGTTCGCAACTTTCAGGGAACTGAGCCAGTAATTCGATGACGATCGGAGTTGATCCGCAATGCCAAAACATAGTCGATGCTGATCGCATTAGAGTTCACCTTATCACTTGCTTAGACGTAAACAACCTTAATTCCTAATTATACATCTCAATACAACAAAATATTACAATCTTGGTTTTTCTTTTAACAAATAAATAAAATTAATTGTTGAAAAAAAATAATTGGGACCCAACACTATTGGTCTTGAATGGTTGATAAAAAATGATAAATAGTTATTATACAATTTTTCTTATTGTAATTAATTATAAAATATTTTTAAAAACTCCAAAGAAGATTATTAGAAATTAAAATTGGTTTTTATCTTGATTGTAAAACGGTACAGGTTTGGGAACCACTGGCCTAAGCCTTCTCTTCACAGATAGACCTCCTTTTTATGATGTGATCTTATGTCCTGTGCACTGAGATTTGCAACAGTGCAAATCTATGAATAACTTTTATTCATTTACTACGAATTTCTTAGACCACTTCTCAGTCATGAGTGCTCCAAACACCATTTTTCACCTTTTTCATAGTGGTTTCATTTTGTTTTTATTCCCATTCGGGTATTATCAATACAAGGGGTATGTCAAACCTCATAATGAAAACTTTTTTTTTTTCCCTTCCTGAGGCTGAGCCTCAAACGGGCTCTCATGATGAGACCTGTTGCAGTTTATCGATGAATACATTTACAACGCAGCATTACAATCAGGTTTGTTAATTCTATAAACTTTGCCAGTTTTATTAACCCCAATGATGAGGTTTGGGGGCAATTTGGAAATTTCCGAAGATCTTCATACGGAGAAAATGTATTTGTATATTGGCATAGGCCAGTTCAAATATCTCTCAACATTGTAATAGATAGCCAGAAAGAAAAACAGTCTATTCTGAGAACACGAGTTCTATGAATAATAATAAAGTACAATTAACAAAATACATTTTTGAATGAAAAAAGCCACCGGACAATATAAATCAACAATATTCAGTTCCAAAGCATCTGGATGGGGAGGTGTTGGTGGTGGACTGTTTAGGACTTGTTTACCTCAATTGTTTTGAGGGTTTGCGAGGATGAAGCATGACAAATCTTAGATAGTTTCAGAGACTGGAATAGGTGGAGCGAACAAGAAAGAAGTTTTGTTAGATGAAGTACAAAGATTAGAGAGATTGGGGTTTTGTGTTCCGGGAGTAGAATAAGGGTTTGAAATATATAATATTGTATTTATAAGCAGTTTTATGTGAACTGATGGGCTGGAAAAAGTATGAACCATTCAAGATTTTTTCGCAGAAGGGGGGGGGGAGAGCCTCCTAAGTCGAGATTGAAGACATTGGAGCACCGTGGAGTCACAAATCTAAATAACGAAATAAATTATTTTTGTTTAGCTAAAGGAACCACTAATTTTTAATAATAGTGGAAACTATACTACAAAAAAAAACTTCTATTTAATAACGATACTTTCTAATATTTCTATATATTTAATTTTTTATATTTAATAATTTTATAATTATTTCTATATTATTAATATATATTTAATCCCCCCGATTAGATATTGGGGAGGACCGGGTTCTGGTCCCGGTACTGCCAGCATATTTTTTCTTAGGCTGATAATTATTTTTAATTACTTATATTCTCACCATATCTAATCTGTTCCAATTCCTTTGAATTTTACCCAAACAACCACACCTCCCATTGAAAATAACTGTTAACTTACTAGGCGTGGGATGTTTTTTTAACACACATTGAAGGCAATTTTAGTTACAATGGGTGCATATTACCAAAAAGGGTACAGCTTAATTACCTTACCAAACAATTCATATACAACAATTTTTATTTTAAATACTGATATATTGTATATGGTGAAAACGCCATTCACATATTACGGTTATACCATATACATATACCATATACCATATACATGGTGTTTATTATTAGTACTAGGAATAGAACTTGAAATTGGGGAATATTTAAGCAGACGCTAAAGAGTTACGTGATAAGGCAGAATTAGCTGAGAGGGTGTGCACTAATTTTATATATTAGCAGAGAAGAAACAATTACATAATTGAGCAATAGTAACTACGAGCTTGTACTATTTCATTTAGAATGGATATTAATATTATACAAGCTTATATTGGTGTTAACTTAAGGTTAGAATGTTAAGGACGCCGGTAACCAGAGAATACTCTTAGTAAGAACATCAACCCACAAAAAGGTTATGAATTTAAATTAAATATTACATATCGAAAATGTTCTCGATGATGATACAAACTGCAGTCTTATTTCAAAAATCACATGTTAAGCTATAATAACTGATAGGTAGTACTAATTTCATTATTATAGCTCGGATCATAACGATATACGTGCTTATATGGGTGTTCGAAGAACGTAAGGGTCGGGGGATATTTAAGTAGATGGGAGATAGGGTAAAAGGTATGTAAGAACGGCCACCCTCAAAGTTGGTTTAAACTTAAATTAAATAATATGAGTCATGTTAATTGTCTCAATGATGATGCAAACGGCAATCTGATTTTTAAAATTACATGATTAGGCAATAATTTTTGAGAGACTGAACTAATTTCATTACCACAGCTGAGATGAAAACCATATACGTGCTTATATTGAAGTTTGTTTGTAAGTGGATAGAACGTGGAGGACGGGGAATATTTCAGAAGATAGGAGCAAGAGTAAAAGGTTTGTAAGAACGGCCACCCACAAAGTTAGTTTGAACTTCGATTAAATAATATGATGTTAATTGCCATGTTAATTGTCTCGATGATGATGATAACCGCAATCTGATTTTTAAAAATACATGATTAGGCATTAATATCTGAGAGACTGTACAATTTTGATTACCACAGCTTAGATAAGAACTATATACCTGCTTATATTGGTGTTTGAATGACCGTAAATAAACCGTAGAGGACAGGGAATATTTAAGAAGATAGGAGCCGTTTGTACGAACGGCCTCCCTTAAAGTTGGTTTGAACATAAATTGAATAATATGAGTCTTGGTAATTGTCTCGATGATGATGACAACTTTAATCTGATTTTTAAAATTACATGATTAGGCAATAATATCTGAGAGACTGTACTATTATCATTACCACAGCTTAGATAAGAATCATATAGTGCTTATATTGATGTTTGTATGACTGTGAATAGAACATGAAGGGCGGGGGATATTTAAGTAGATGGGAGCATGAGTAAAAGGTTTGTAAAAAGGGCAACCCTCAAAGTTGGTTTGAACCTAAATAAAATAATATAAGTGATGTTAATGGTTCTCGATGATGATGCAAACCGTTATCTGATTTTAAAAATTACATGATTAGGCAATAATATCTGAGAGACTGTACTATTATCATTACCACTGCTAGGATAGGCACCATATACCTGCTTTTATTGGGGATTGTATGACCGTAAATAAACCATAGGGGGTGGGCGATAGTAAGGTAGATGGGAGCAAGAGTGAAAGGTTTGTAAGAACGGCCTCCCTTAAAGTTGGTTTGAACATAAATTGAATAATATGAGTCATGGTAATTGTCTCGATGATGATGACAACTTTAATCTGATTTTTAAAATTACATGATTAGACAATAATATCTGAGAGACTGAACTATTTTCATTACCACAGCTAAGATAAGAACCATATACGTGCCTATATTGGAGTTTGTATGACTGTGAATAGAACAGAGAGGGCGGGGGATATTTAAGTAAATGGGAGCAAGAGTTAAAGATTTGTAAGAACGGCCACACTTAAAGTTGGTTTGAACTTAAATTAAATAATATGATGTTAATTGCCATGTTAATTGTCTCGATGATGATGATAACCGCAATCTGATTTTTAAAATTACATGATTAGGCAATAATATCTGAGAGACTGTACTATTATTATTACCACAGCTGAGATAGGCACCACATACCTGCTTATATTGGGGATTGTATGACCGTAAATAAACCATAGGGGGTGGGCGATATTAAGGTAGATGAGAGCAAGAGTGAAAGGTTTGTAAGAACGGCCTCCCTTAAAGTTGGTTTGAACATAAATTGAATAATATGAGTCATGGTAATTGTCTCGATGATGATGACAACTTTAATCTGATTTTTAAAATTACATGATTAGACAATAATATCTGAGAGACTGAACTATTTTCATTACCACAGCTAAGATAAGAACCATATACGTGCCTATATTGGAGTTTGTATGACTGTGAATAGAACAGAGAGGGCGGGGGATATTTAAGTAAATGGGAGCAAGAGTTAAAGATTTGTAAGAACGGCCACACTTAAAGTTGGTTTGAACTTAAATTAAATAATATGATGTTAATTGCCATGTTAATTGTCTCGATGATGATGATAACCGCAATCTGATTTTTAAAATTACATGATTAGGCAATAATATCTGAGAGAATGTACTATTATTATTACCACAGCTGAGATAGGCACCACATACCTGCTTATATTGGGGATTGTATGACCGTAAATAAACCATAGGGGGTGGGCGATAGTAAGGTAGATGGGAGCAAGAGTGAAAGGTTTGTAAGAACGGCCTCCCTTAAAGTTGGTTTGAACATAAATTGAATAATATGAGTCATGGTAATTGTCTCGATGATGATGACAACTTTAATCTGATTTTTAAAATTACATGATTAGACAATAATATCTGAGAGACTGAACTATTTTCATTACCACAGCTAAGATAAGAACCATATACGTGCCTATATTGGAGTTTGTATGACTGTGAATAGAACAGAGAGGGCGGGGGATATTTAAGTAAATGGGAGCAAGAGTTAAAGATTTGTAAGAACGGCCACACTTAAAGTTGGTTTGAACTTAAATTAAATAATATGATGTTAATTGCCATGTTAATTGTCTCGATGATGATGATAACCGCAATCTGATTTTTAAAATTACATGATTAGGCAATAATATCTGAGAGACTGTACTATTATTATTACCACAGCTGAGATAGGCACCACATACCTGCTTATATTGGGGATTGTATGACCGTAAATAAACCATAGGGGGTGGGCGATATTAAGGTAGATGGGAGCAAGAGTGAAAGGTTTGTAAGAACGGCCTCCCTTAAAGTTGGTTTGAACATAAATTGAATAATATGAGTCATGGTAATTGTCTCGATGATGATGACAACTTTAATCTGATTTTTAAAATTACATGATTAGACAATAATATCTGAGAGACTGAACTATTTTCATTACATCAGCTGAGATAGGCACCATATACGTGCTCATATTGGAGTTTGTATGACTGTGAATAGAACTTGAAAGGCGAGGGATTCTTAAGTAGATGGGAGCATGAGTAAAAGGTTTGTAAGAAGGGCAACCCTCAAAGTTATTTTGAACATAAATTGAATAATTTGAGTTATGGTAATTGTCTCGATGATGATGATAACCGCAATCTGATTTTTAAAAATACATGATTAGGCATTAATATCTGAGTGACTTTACTATTATCATTAACACAGCTCAGATATGCACGATATACGTGCTTATATTGGGGATAGTATGACCGTGAATAAACCGTAAGGGGTGGGCGATATTAAGGTAGATGGGAGACTGAACTATTTTCATTACCACAGCTGAGATAAGAACCATATACGTGCTTATATTTGAGTTTGTATGACTGTGAATAGAACTTGAAAGGCGGGGGATTCTTAAGTAGATGGGAGCATGAGTAAAAGGTTTGTAAGAAGGGCAACCCTCAAAATTGGTTTGAACATAAATTGAATAATTTGAGTTATGGTAATTGTCTCGATGATGATGATAACCGCAATCTGATTTTTAAAAATACATGATTAGGCATTAATATCTGAGAGACTTTACTATTATCATTAACACAGCTGAGATATGCACGATATACGTGCTTATATTGGGGATAGTATGACCGTAAATAAACCGTAAGGGGTGGGCGATATTAAGGTAGATGGGAGACTGAACTATTTTCATTACCACAGCTGAGATAAGAACCATATACGTGCTTATATTTGAGTTTGTATGACTGTGAATAGAACTTGAAAGGCGGGGGATTCTTAAGTAGATGGGAGCATGAGTAAAAGGTTTGTAAGAAGGGCAACCCTCAAAATTGGTTTGAACATAAATTGAATAATTTGAGTTATGGTAATTGTCTCGATGATGATGATAACCGCAATCTGATTTTTAAAAATACATGATTAGGCATTAATATCTGAGAGACTTTACTATTATCATTAACACAGCTGAGATATGCACGATATACGTGCTTATATTGGGGATAGTATGACCGTAAATAAACCGTAAGGGGTGGGCGATATTAAGGTAGATGGGAGACTGAACTATTTTCATTACCACAGCTGAGATAAGAACCATATACGTGCTTATATTGGAGTTTGTATGACTGTGAATAGAACTTGAAAGGTGGGGGATTCTTAAGTAGATGGGAGCATGAGTAAAAGGTTTGTAAGAAGGGCAACCCTCAAAGTTGGTTTGAACATAAATTGAATAATATGAGTTATGGTAATTGTCTTGATGATGATGATTTTTAAAAATACATGATTAGGCATTAATATCTGAGAGACTGCACTATTATCATTACCACAGCTGAGATATGCACGATATACGTGCTTATATTGGGGATAGTATGACCGTAAATAAACCGTAAGGGGCGTGGGATATTTAAGTAGATGGGATCAAGAGCATAAGGTTTGTATGATCGACCACCAACAAAGTTGGTTTTTATCATGAATTTAATAATATGAGTCATGTTAATTGTCTGGATGATGATGATCAGACAATACGATCTGAGATACTGTATTATGATCATTACCACAGCTTTGCTTATATTGGGGTTTGGATGACGGTGTATAGAACGTAAGAGGTGGGTGATATTTATGTAGATGGGAGCAGGAGTAAAAGATTTGTAAGAACAGCCACTCATAAAGTTGGTTTGAACTTAAATTTAAAATGATTATGTAATAATACCGAGAGGCTGTAAGACTCTTATTTACTACATCTTGGATCTTAACAATATACTGTTTGTATTGGTGTTAATACGACCAGGAATAGATCTTAAATTGGTGTAAAATTTAAGCAAATGTGAAAGAATTACAATATCAGTTATTAATAACTGAGAGAGTTTAATATTTTTATTTACAATAGGAATGATATAGACAGCATACGTACTTATATTGGTGTTAATAATCATAAAACTAGGAGGCGGGCCACCCACAAAACTGGTTTTATGTAAAACAGTATAATTGTGTTTAATTGCCTTTGATGATGATACCAACCGTAATATGACTTTAAAATACGATTACGATACACTATGTGAGAAAGTCTTATGTTAATTTTCTACAGCTGGGATCTGAACAATATACTGGCTTATATTGGTAGTGAACCTACCGTGAGCCAACTACAAAATTATGATAAATTTAAATTGAATAATGTATCGTGTGTTTAATTGCTGTCAAAGATCATATAAACGGTAATATCATTCTAAAAATTACATGATTAGGCAGAAATATGTGAAAGAGTGTACTTCATTTATTTAGTATAGCTGCGATCTAACCAATATAATTCTTACATTGTTGGTATTATGAGCAGGAATTGAACTTGAGGAGGGAGTATATCCAAGTAGTCAGGAGTCAGAGCATATTCTTTGAAAGAACAGCCACCCAAAAAATATTTAAATTAAATAATATAAGTGTGCTTAATTGTGTAATTGTAATAATGTGCTCGTTGATGATTAACTGCTTTGGTTTGGCTTAAAATCTCGCACGATTATGCGACTATTTCTGAGAGGATGGATTTTTCGATTTACGACAGTTATCCGGCGATCTGATCTTATTGCAGGAAACAATCAAAGGGGTAAACACTCTATTATAGATTTGCCTTATAGAAAAAGAACCATTTTTGAAACAACAAAGGAAAAATAGAAAAATTAACTCATAGGCTTCTGAATTATGGTCCAGTTGTTTATGAATGTCCTGTAGAACATAAAATAAGTAGGGGCGACCGGAGAGGGGGGGGGGGTAGTTAGGTACAGCTTGAAGGTCTCTTTTTCGGATTTTCGTATTAACGTATTTAATACACAAAATTAAAAAGTTACATAAAATTTCGTATAGGGGTTTATTCATTTTTTTTTTTTCATAGAGACATTAGTTTGGGAGGTAGAGGGGGGGGGTATTGCCAGTTGAATTTGCCAAGGAAAGGGTAGTGTTTTTTTTCACCTGTGATATGATTCCTTTCATGCCATGAAATGTATTGAAGCCATCTATAGTTGAGACATTAAAAACACCATTATCAAACGTGTATTAACAGAGGGTTTCTAGGAGGTATTGGGGTTGTCCAGGGTGGTATAAGAGCAGCTTACAGTTCTAGTATACTTTTTTTTTTTCTGCCTCATTGGGCTATAAGTAATTGTGATAAAGGTTGTCATTCATACCATATTTACAATTTTCATTCACTCGCTCATTCAAACAGTATTTACAAACAGCCCAGAGACCTCCGAATTCCACTTCCCTCGCGTGCGAAAGAGAAAGCGGAGTCTTGGGAAGTCCCCCACACTCCTCCGTCTGCCACGTCACCGGATACGAGCCAGCGGTGGCTGACCAAGAGCCCTAGAGCCACATACGCTCATGGCACCATTGGAAAAGCTGGCCATTGCCGGAACTCCCACTGTCACGAATTTATAGCAGGCACGAGGCCACTGCCGTTTCAGTCTCCGAAGTGGATTATAGGGATGAGTGGTGCAGTGCAATGACTGTGCTACGGGATTAGGGTAGTTGGATAGGTTACTATGGAATTTCATGAACTTGGAAGGGATGAATTCAAGAATATAGGGTATATTAAGATCGTTATGAAGGGTTTTATTGCTGACGTAATGAGGGGCATTTAGTATTGTTCTCAGGACTTTTGATTAAAAGGATTGGATACGGTTGATGTCCCCCATAGCTCTATTCCGTATTTCCAGATTATTCTGTTCCCTTATTTTTGCAGAAACCAACGAATCCAAAAACCACGTGAGGGTTTCTTCAACCATATCCTCAGAATGGTCAGAAAATGGTCACTTGGTTGGCTCATAACTGTTTCATATGCTTGGGAACTGACATCATCTTTTATAATGGCATCAGCAGTTCATACAATTTGCAGGTGATCTCCTCTTTCACTCTGATAGCTTGATGAATACCACGCTTCTCTCAAGAATTTGTGGCCATCATAACGAAAGCAGACAACAATATTACCCGCTCAACGTTCTAGTTCAACCTCCCTCTAATAGTAGGCACCGTGGGCTTTTCGTTAGAAACTTGCCCCATTAGTTCATCCATCCAAAACTGACCGTCACCGTCACCGCCAAAACCGAAGTCACCGTGTTCATCAAAATACTTATAACTATCCTCCATCGTTGCTGTATTTTTTTTATCTTCAGAGAGCTATCTGGTGGCCCACAAACCAAGAAAAAGTTTACAAAACAGTCATAGTGGTAAAACGTATCATTCGCATGTAGGCCTTCTACAACGTCAATGCGTCTTAATACATTATGTATCCCCCCCTTCCATCTTATTGCAGTGTCGCTTGTTTTTTAATAGATTCGACAGATGTAGAGGTCCGGAAAGTAATATATATATACCTGTCAACACCTAGACCACGCTTTTTTTCATTCCTTTAGGTAAAACTCTTCATCCACCGTTTGGCCACGAAAAACGCACTGAATTTTAAAATCAAATCCCTTTGAGATGATCTCACGGGGATTGATTGGGACGCATAAGGTTGTGGCGATTCAATTTGTCTTATTGTGATTTGAATTGATTGAGGTCTAGTTTTTTTCAGCAAGAAATATGAACAAACACATTTTTCTTATCTGGAGAAGTTTCAGTTTTGCCATCACCTCCTATAACACTTGCCTTTCTCAAACCAATAATCCCTTTTTCAACAACACAGCAGCCATCGTCCTCTACTTCATGATCACAAATGTAACACTTTCCCGACATTATCGAAGAGAATCCCGTTCAATGAAAATAAACACTGTTAATCGACACTAAAACATCCAACTCCGTATTATAGTATTACACATTTACAGCTAAAAAAATCAAGAAATGAAATCGCACGCACATCTAATTAAAAAGGATAAAAATTTACTCAACCGGATTAACTTGTTCGTAAACTGAAATATTTCTTGTACAAATAAGTGGTAATTACGGCTGTTTGGTTATTAATCAATCTTAATCTTGCTCATCTTAATTTTGCGTGCAAAGTACTTTTTCTAAAAATCACTAGTTTGCGAGATATTTGAGAAAACCCGAAAAAAAATTAAATTGCCCCCCTTAAAATTCCATCTCCCACTCACCCGCTCTCGGGAACTTTTAGTATTTGTATAGGGCACTTCCTTCCCCAAATAAATGCCAAATTTTCAAACTTCCTCACCTTCTCTTTCTAATCATCATATTTTGGCTTTCGTTGCCAGGACTAAAGCTCGATGGCCCATTAATACAAATTATCAATCATCACAGAGTCATAAGTCACCCTGGAATATAGTGATCATAGTTGAAGAACCAAATATTTTAACACTCATTAAGATGTATATATGGATTGATGAATTAAACTTGGTACAAACCCAATAGAAATGGGAAGGAGGACCTTTGGCCTGTTATAAAGCGTTTTCTTTTGCATTTTTTTTTTTTTTTTGGACTGGGTTTAAAACTATTTGCTTGCTTTCAATTATTAGGCGGTTTGTTTGCTCTAAAGAGGAGATTGGCGAGGTAGAGAGAGGACAGGCAGTTTAAAAATAGGAAACTAGACATGGGATGGGGCAGGGCAGAGGGCTTGATGCATGCAGCGGCCGGGATCCGACAGCGTGAAATTGAATTGCTTCATTTGCCGTCTTTACAGTAGCAGGGCAGCCAACCCACCTGACAGAATCTAAACTCCTTCAATTTATCTTTTAAATATAAACGGATCGCTTAATGCCTTTAATCGGTTTTTAATCTGTGCCAATTCTTCATACATAAACGCTAAATTTAATCTGTTGTATATTGTATTATGCGTAAGGAGTGCTTGTTCTTCGTCGAGGTTCTAAGGGAGCCTACCAAGATTTCGCAGTAGTCGAAATGGGGAAAAATTAGGGAAGAAACAAGAAGTTTGTGGGTTTGTTGTGGAAGATGATGAGATAGGTAGAATAGTTTCAGGGGGATCTGGAAATTTTGGTAATTCCAGTTTAGGGTATGAACTTGGATCATACCCATTGGACAGGTTTTGATGGATTGGCCAATAGTTCCATGTTTATAGGTGGAAAACTGAGGAATGGCAGACATATGATTGACATATGAAGTTTCTGGAAATGCTTAGTGGAAGTTACATTTTCCAGTCTATCAACTTAGTGATGATGAAAAATATTACATATTTGAAGTCTTCAATAACCTTGGTAAGCCCACAGTAGACGTTGAAGCATCCACCATACAAAGTGTAATGAAAAAGTTAACAACACTCCTTCAACTGGAACAACACAGCTCAACTGCTTAACATAGGGTGCAATATTTCCGTACGGTAAGAATAATGAAACGCTGAAAGACTTAGTGATTGGACTGGTCAAGTACATTCTATGCAACTAATGTTGCCATATTATCATGGAAGTGCAAATTTCCTGAATGGAAAATCGTGCCAACTTTATTTACCATACCTAAATGATGTGTTCATGGTCAACCTCGAATCCAAGCTGACTGTTGAGGACTATGATCGTTTTGTGGTCAAAGGCTTCTTTACAATAGGGAGGAATTTTTTATAAACCAACAAGCCAAGTTTAATTAAATCCTATTCTTAGATTTCATAGTCAACATTTAAAAATGACATTAACAGATTTTTTTCAAATTTGTGAAAAATTATTAAAACAGTAATTATTATTCTGAGTTTATAATTAATATTACCAGTCTCTAAGTTAATTATTGAGGAAGAAGCGTTACGAATTGCTGATACCTTTTTTTAACTAACGGTGTAGGGTATGCCCCAAAACAGAAAATTCAAACTTTTTTTTTTTTTATATTCCTTTATTGTGCAGTAATTACAATCTGCCTTTTATAAGGCAATAATAATACAGATAAATGATATCATTCATACCATTCAAACTTTTTATATGTACACTTGAATAAATCTGAAAAATCAACTAAACAAAACGTTGATGCTCTACAATCTTTATTCAAAGAGTTTTTACATTTAGTAACTTCGGTTTGACGCTACAGACGTTTGAAGGCCGATTTTTGAGTACGGTATAAATTTCCAATCTTTGGTTGTCGATTTCGACTGTCACAAATGGGTCGAATTTTACCTGGTAGAATTTAAAGCTCTTTAAGCCTAGTAAGGCTTTTGTTTTCGTTTTTTTCACTAGAAAGCTCATTTTAGTGATTTAGACACAAAAAGTTGAAAAAGTCCGAACAATTTCTTTGAGCCCCCCACCCTTAAACGGTGATCGTGGGAGGGTTCGATTCTCTCTCCGGTCTCTATTTCACTAGCCTATAAGTGTTTATGGTCGCACTCACTCAATAGTATTTTGTTGGAAATATGAGACAAGTAAAGTGAATATTTACACTAATTTTGATTTGAATTTTAAGCTAGCAGGTAAGGAGGGACTTGGCGATGATAAACACCCCTAATGCTTAGGATCATCAGTGCTTATCGCATATCCTCTGGCCATATTCACGCTGTGAACTTATAACCCGCGCTAACCTTCCTTTTCTACTTTTATATCATGCAGTAGCACTACTTTCCAAGGATAATGTTCTGAACGGTAGAACAAGAACTAATACCATCATATATATCCACTGGGTAGAGGGTATGTACTCTTCATGATCCCGGGTAGGAAACCTACTTTAAGGACCTAACTCTTGATTTCCCAACTACAGTATTAAGTGGGCCCCTATTCTACAGTACATTATTATAGCTTTCCAAAGATTCAAATCTTGCCTGATCTTGTCCACTCAAATGTTAATCCTAAGCATACTACATCCTGCCCTACCCTCCTGGGGGAGGAGGCAGTGGTCCAGGGAACTTCAGCACAATATCCATAGTGTTTGTTCATAAGTTAGAATTTTATTCCATAATGTGCCATTATTACTCATTATGTTGCACAAATTTTTTTATATATTCCTTTATTGTGCTATAATTACAATCTGCCTTTTATAAGCCAATAATAATTAAGATAAATGACCTCATTCATACCATATTTACAGTTCATCATTCATTCGCTCATTCATACAATACTTACAGACAGCCCAGAGACCTCCCAAATCCACATGCGAAGAGAAAACGGAGTCTTGAAAAGTCCCCCACGCTCCTCCGTCAGCCGCGTCACCGGGTACTAGTCAGTGGAGGCTGACCAAGAGCGCGAGAGCCACAGACGCTCAGGACATGATTGGAGAAACTGGCCATTGCCAGGACTCTCACTGTCACGCGTTTATAGCAGGTCACGAGGCGTTTCAGTCTCCGAGGAGGAGGGATGAGTGGCGCAGTGCAATGACTGTGCTACAGGATTAGGGTGGTTGAAAAGGCTATTGTGGAATTTCATAAACTTGGAAGGGATGAGCTCTAGAATGTAGGGTATATTAAGGTCGTTATGAAGGGTTTTGTTGCTGACATAATAAGGGGCATTTACTATAGTTCTCAGGACTTAGGATTGAAAGGATTGGATAAGCTTGATGTTCGACTTGTTTGCTGTCCCCCATAGCTCTATACCGTATGTCCAGATTGGTTTAAGTATAACTTTGTAGATTAGTAGTTTATTTTCTATTGAGAGATGGGATGTCCTTTGAAGTAGTCTGTACAGTTGTCCAAAGCGTCTGTTTAGTTCTTGTCTTTTTAGTCTCGTATGTGGGTTCCAGGTCAGTCGTTTGTTGAGATGGAAGCCTAAGTACCGTACTGTCTCGGATACAGGGAGAGGAATAGAATTAAAATAAACTAGTGGACAAGTCTTGCGACAAAGGGTGAAGATAATGTGGGAGCATTTTGGTTCATTAAGCACAACTTTGTAAAAAAAAAAAAATTCGAAAATTCCAAAGTAATTAACATCAATTCACGACCATTGTAATGAGAAATCGGCTTGAAGACCTAAAAGATCTCAATTAGTTTTCGAGTGAGGAGCAATTTAAAATTGAGCCGATTGTGCTGCGATCTCTTCGTAGAGAAACTCACTTAAGTCCGGGGACATTTACCCTTAACACACGTTCCGGGTGGAACTGTTCTGAAGAACCGGTTCCAGGGTCGGAACGAAAAAACATTAGCAACTCTCACCGACATCAGTGCCATCTACCGGCTGTTAGCAAGATGGACCTCTCTACCGCCCACAAGAAGAGTAAGCAAAGTGGCATCTACTGGAAAAATAATAAACATAAATTTCAATTGTAGCTTAGGTCCCTCCCGATCTTAACACTACATTCATCCAGTCGATGTTAATTATTAATAATAAACATAAACATTGATTAAAAATTAATTTTTTTAGCCGGCCTTGTCGTGGTCAATTTTATTTCACACAAGACCGTCTGAGCGATAGAAACATTTCTCATTGTCAGTTTATAGGTACACTCGGAATCTAAGGGTAGGCGAAAGCCGTCCGGATCCCAAAGGCGAGTATGAACCGGAGAGAAGCAGACTGGATTGCCGTGGGAGACGCTACTAGGTAAAGTTTGTAGGGCCACGGCAACCGTCGTCCACGAGGGAGAGGTCTCTCCCAAGGAGGTGCTAATTTTAGCAAGACGAAGGCAGAGATTCCCACTAGGAAGGTTTGTGGTCTGATAACGCTGGACTAAAACATAGCGAGGCTAGGAGAGAGAAATGCAGAGGTAGTTGAATAAGAAGGCTAGGGTTCGAGTAGAGCAGCAAGCGCCAGTGCAGAGAGAGAGAGAGAGAGAGAGAGAGAGAGAGAGAGAGAGAGAGAGAGAGAGAGAGAGAGAGAGAGAGAGAGAGTTGTGTTTCAAGTGCCGGTTCTGTATGTTCTGTTGTCTGCCCTAAGACGGCGCGGTTATATAGGCAGGCCAGCCGTGGTGGGGATGGTTCCCCCCACCTGCGGCTGTTTCCCCCACTAGCTTCTCCCCCCTCTCTGACTGACGTCATAAGCTTTATTATTAAAATATGGAAACATAAGTTGATATTTTCTGGACCAAGAAAGGTCTAATTAATTGTAATTAAGAGGTTGGCACAACACTCATCATTAGACTTTTTTTTTATTTATGGATCTTGTTATCGATTATCACGTGAAATGCTGTTTTAATTTTCGCTATTTTTCCCCTCATATCTGAGCACCCATGCAACTAGTACATCTCTGTTCACTAGGATTTTTCAAAATGTATGCACGCTGTTACCCCTTGTTATGTACAATGAAATGTCATTAAGGGTTTATTCGTACGTCGTCAACGTTTCATAGGTGTCTTAAGTGACTTTGGAACTACAATTGTAGCGACATTTTTTTAACTACTACGTTCCAGAGCGGATCTATTTTCGGAACCGGTTCTCAAGCTGGAAAGGAACTGGTGGAACCTATTTCCCAGGTTTTCCCGGCATTAAACACCTCGAACAATGTCGTAATAATAGTGAACAGAAGCATATGTTTTTGATAATAAAGTTAATTAGTTGATAGTATTGCCAAAAAAAAACAGTTTTGTTTTAATATGAAAATTTTGTTCTATATTTATCAATCAGCGGGGGTTTTCGTTTGATTTGGTTAATCTTAAAAAATATAAATAACCATGAAAACCAAAGAATTTTTCACCCTTACCCTTTAACAAATATAATTTTGAATAAATATAAAATCCAGGTTAATCGTACTTTATCACGCTATTAAGGGATACTCTGATCGACAAAATTGGAATTATTTTGAAACATTGTTAATCAGCACGACGAAATGTTTAGTTAGATTGCCTACTAGCAGTGAGACATATTTTTTATTTTATTTACTTGTTATTTGGAAATTTATTTCGGCGTAAAATCCTCAGTTCATCAATGGCAACGCTGTATTTTAAAACTTATTTAGGGAGCATACCAATGTTAGCCCGAAATAGTTATTTCAAGGACGAGAGCAGAGCTCACCGGGAACTGATCGAGGCCCAGGAGGCACCCCAGCCCCACTTGTCAGGAAGTGGTTATATATAGTGTTTAATATTATTATTTTGTATTAATACCCACTGATTAAGATTTAAATGTGTTTTATGGAGATATCTATATTTTTATGTATTTCCAACCTCAAATGGAAACTCTCTGTAACCTTTAAAGTCTCTAGTTTGAACAGAGGGGACCATTAAAGATCAAAACAGACAGAACCGCTGGACAAAAACATGTGTCTGTTGTGATAAAATCAACGAAACACTAAAAATACTGCGGTTTGTAGATGTTCAAATGTGGAACTAAACATGTGCTAGTGGGGGGGGGATAGCAAGGTATTAGAGGGGGGGGGACGTGCAGGAATTGCTATCGATTTAAACAATAGAGAAGGGCTTGGAAAGGGCAAACAGAAGAGCGGTAATTTATCAAGGGTGACGTTAATATATGTAGCTATTTGGAACGATTCTGTCGCCTGGCGCTAAGTGTCTGCGTGTGCCCTCTCCGGCCAATATATTTTACTTTGGTAATATCCAACTTCCGGTAAGCTCTCAGGGCGTCAACTCTAACAATAGAATGTGTTTTACAGAAAAGTTTTACGCCACTGTACTACTAACATAGTGCATATTAAAGTTGTTCTATTTCAAAATACCGATATGTTAAAAATAACTTTATTTGAATAACAAATTACAATCTACTGCATTAACGGGTAATTGTGATAAATAATCTCATTCATACTATATAAATAATATTGCATTCACTCTCTCTCATTCATTTACAATACCCACACACAATACATTTTACATTTCAACATCCGTCAATATGGTAGTATTTTAAGCAGTGCATAGGATTTCATACCAGTTTGGGATTTCAGTTTACACCGCCTTTTTTTCGTAAAAAAATATATTCCTCAAAACCACTAATCTTGCCACTTAATCAGGCAGAGCTCAGAATAAATGTAATGCTAGTTAGTTTGAAGGAGATCGCGGCGTCCACCTTAGGCGTCGATCTTGGTTGGAGGGGATGAGGTGGGAGTATATAGCATTAGCATACTGATCAGAATGGTCAGGGAGGGGAGGAATGGATGTTCTGGATGCGGGAGGTGAATAGATGTCGAATAAATAGGATGCTGAGATCATCGTGAAAGGTGCGGTGGTAAAGGGTGTCCCAGAATTAACGCAAGATTTGATACATATAGAAAACACAGTTTTTAGTATTTTTGTTGTTATTTTTTTATTGAATTATAAAGTAAATAGGATATGGTTATTTATGGAATAACACATCGGGCAAATGGCCGCCACGACTTTGCTGGCACATACGCACTCTTTTATCGAAATTTTCCATGACCATTTGGCATAAATGTGGTTGAATTTCGTTGACGCAGCGTTGCATTTCCTCTTTTAATGCACGGGTGGATGTGGGCTTGTTGACATACACCTTTGACTTCAAATAACCCCATAAAAAGAAATCTAAAGGTGTTAAATCACATGATCTAGGGGGCCAATTCTGATCACCGAAACGAGAGAGTACACGACCTGGAAATGTCTCATGCAGTAATTGAATTGTTTCATGGGGTGTATGGCATGTGGCACCATCTCGTTGAAACCACATATTGGCCACATCAATATCATCCAATTTCGGCACAAAGAACTGTGTTATCATGTCGCGATATCGAGCACTAGTAACAGTCACTGCTTGACCAGCCCCATTTTCAAAAAAGGATGGTCCAATGATGCATCCAACCGAAAATCCACACCGAACAGTGACACGTTGTGGATGCATTTGTTTTTCAACAATCACATGTGGGTTCTCCGAACCCCAAATGCGACAATTTTGTCGATTAACAAAGCCATCAAGATGCAAATGTGCTTCATCGCTTAGGATAATTTTGCTCGAAAAATCCACTTGTTGATGTTCAATAATCCATTCAACGAACTCTCTTTGCTGTGTATGGTCATTAGACTTCAATTGTTGTGCTAACTGAATTTTGTAAGCATGGAGACCCAGATCTTTAGTGAGTATACGCTGTAGAGAGCTTCTTGAATTTTTTTATTCTTGTCTACGACGCCCAATTGATGTTTCTGGATTTTCAACAACACTCTCAAGCACTGCTTCGATATTGACATTTGAACAGCTTGTTTTTGGACGACCAGTGTGTTTAGTGTCTCCAAATGATCCAGTCTCCCTAATTTTTTCAATTAATCTCTTCACAGTTGATAAAGTCAAAACACTACTCCGACCATATTTTGTATGAAATTTTCGAACTGCGGCCGCCAAACTATAATTATTTTTGAGATAATGTTTAACAATAAAAACCCGTTGTTCTATCGTGTAACGCTCCATTTTTACTAACCCTAAACTGTCAGCTGTCAAATTGTTTTGTTTTTTTTAGGGTTGCCAGCACTTTACTGCACAAATGGCGGGAAATTCAAATCTTGCGTTAATTCTGGGAGACCCTATATATTACAGGGCTTGGAACACCACCAAATACATACAATATAGTCACATGTAAAAATCCCAGGAATCTTCCCAATTCGGGAATGTCAGCTTACATTTACTGCTGCTAGATAGTAGAAGAACAGATTGAGAGAGAGCCACAGACATTCTGCACCGTACATGAGGGGACAATACTGGACTGTGACAGAAGGGCTATAAATAATGGGTTAGTTACATGAGATCGCAACTTCATTCCTTAGATGATTTCTAAGGCTGTGAGAGGCTAAATAACAAGGATTAGGCCCTGTGATTAGGATGCTATCATAGTTTTGAATGAGATTTCAAAAATGTAGAGGGACGCCCTTGAAAGCATAGATATGCAAGGGCAGATTGGAAGGTTTCTTTGTAATTGATTTTTATTAACATTATAAAGTAATGCAATTACCTGTTAAAGTAGCTTACATTTTTTCTCCTCACATTTTTTGAAATAACCCAATAACAGCAAATTTATTTTCAGGAAATTCGATAACGAGCACATTTGACTCCTTCACAGAGTATGAAGCCCACAGGAAAGCTAATGTCTGTTCATTTTTGCCCGTTTCAATATTAGCTACATATGAGAATCAACAGTAAGTACTATTTTAATATTTAATTGAAATTATATTATTAGCTCATTAGCACATATCGAGATGAGATGTTTAAGGCCAAGGTTGGCTTCTCTGTTGGTGAATGGTACTAGATCACAAACCAGGCCAGTGAAATCTTCATTAGCTACTTCTTCTTCAAATATTTCATTTGTTGCCTCAGGCTAAACAAAATAATTCCTGACGTGACATATGGACTGCAGAAGATTTTACATGGGAATCAATCCCCCCCCCCCCCCTATAAATGCGTGATGAGTTTTGACCATTTTATTCAAGTTAATTAAACATTTTTGAACAAGCTCAATGATGACATTTCCGATGGTCTCTGAATAAGAATAAACAGATCACATATATTTGGCAGTTTGTTCAATCCAACTTCACTTTTATTTAATTTATCGATTGTAATTTGGTGGACTTAAGTTTAAAGGGCATTTTGCATCAAAAATGAACCCCACGTCTTAGTATTTAAATTCATAGAGCTATATTTTATGCTTAAACTCAAAATCAATTTCATAGTTAAATTTATATATTGCCAAAATCAAACCAAAACATCTCCCTACAGCGTTAGCTGTAGCAACCAGCTCAATGACGACTACTTACTTCCTCATTTAAAAAAAAAAAGATGAAATTGTATATCTGAGGGCTATTTAAATTATATTTCACAATAATTAAACCAATAAACTCATGCTTAGAACGTGAAAATAATCACTTATAAAAAAACTAGTGGACAGGAATTGCGGCTAAGGATGAAGGTAATGTTGGAACATTTCGCTCCATTAACTATGATCCGCATTGTCTGAGCAAATACATAGTGTTTTTAAAGGTTC
Organism: Acanthosoma haemorrhoidale; assembly: GCA_930367205.1. Classification (NCBI taxonomy): domain Eukaryota; kingdom Metazoa; phylum Arthropoda; class Insecta; order Hemiptera; family Acanthosomatidae; genus Acanthosoma; species Acanthosoma haemorrhoidale. Next base: position 44,772,511 of record OV884009.1, read on the forward strand.
AGAAATGATACATGGAGTTGGCCTGCTAAATCACACTGGGCTTATGATAAGTTATTGGAGTTAATACATTATTTTAAAACCAGCTCAATGACGACTACTTACTTCCTCATTTGAAAAAAAAAAGATGAAATTGTATATCTGAGGGCTATTTAAATTATATTTCACAATAATTAAACCAATAAACTCATCTTTAGAACATGAAAATTATCACTTACAAAAAAACTAGTGGACAGGAATTGCGGCTAAGGATGAAGGTAATGTTGGAACTTTCGCTCCATTAACTATGATCCGCATTGTCTGCGCAAATACATAGTGTTTTTGAAGGTTAAGAAATAATACATCGAATTGGACTGCTAAATCATACTGGACTTATTATAAGTTATTGGAGTTAATAAAATATTTTAAAACAAGCTCAATGATGACTATTTACTTCCTCATTTGAATAAAAATGATGAAATTGTATATCTGAGAGCTATTTGAATTATATTTCACAATAGTTAAAAGAATAAACTTTTCTTAAGTACATGAAAACAATGTCTTATAAAAAATGAAATGCTACCTATTATCGGATGAAAGGATAAATACCGCACTGTCTTGCATACAGGAAGAGGAATGGAATTGAAAAATAAACTAGTGGACAGGAATTGCGGCTAAGGATGAAGGTAATGTTGGAACTTTCGCTCCATTAACTATGATCCGCATTGTCTGGGAAAATACATAGTGTTTTTGAAGGTTAAGAAATAATACATCGAGTTGGACTGCTAAATCACACTGGACCTATAAGAAGTTATTTGAGTTAATACAATATTTTAAAACAAGCTCAATGATGACTATTTACTTCCTCATTTGAATAAAAATGATGAAATTGTATATCTGAGAGCAATTTGAATTATATTTCACAATAATTAAACGAATAAACTCATCTTTAGAACATGAAAATTATCACTTACAAAAAAACTAGTGGACAGGAATTGCGGCTAAGCATGAAGGTAATGTTGGAACTTTCGCTCCATTAACTATGATCCGCATTGTCTGAGCAAATACATAGTGTTTTTAAAGGTTCAGAAATGATACATGGAGTTGGCCTGCTAAATCACACTGGGCTTATGATAAGTTATTAGGGTTAATACATTATTTTAAAACCAGCTCAATGACGACTACTTACTTCCTCATTTGAAAAAAAAAAGATGAAATTGTATATCTGAGGGCTATTTAAATTATATTTCACAATAATTAAACCAATAAACTCATCTTTAGAACATAAAAATTATCACTTACAAAAAAACTAGTGGACAGGAATTGTGGCTAAGGATGAAGGTAATGTTGGAACTTTCGCTCCATTAACTATGATCCGCATTGTCTGCGCAAATACATAGTGTTTTTGAAGGTTAAGAAATAATACATCGAGTTGGACTGCTAAATCACACTGGACCTATAAGAAGTTATTTGAGTTAATACAATATTTTAAAACAAGCTCAATGATGACTATTTACTTCTTCATTTGAATAAAAATGATGAAATTGTATATCTGACAGCTATTTGAATTATATTTCACAATAATTAAACGAATAAACTTTTCTTTAGTACGTGAAAATAATGTCTTAAATAATAATAACATGCAACCTATTGTCGGATGAAAGGATAAATACCGCACTGTCATACTCTTGCATACAGGAAGAGGAATGGAATTGAAAAATAAACTAGTGGACAGGAATTGCGGCTGAGGATGAAGGTAATGTTGGAACATTTCACCCCATTAACCATGATCCGCATCGTCTGAGCAAATACAAGGTGTTTTTGAAGGTTGAGAAATGATACATCGAGTTGGACTGCTAAATCACACTGGACTTATAAGAAGTTATTGGAGTTAATAAAATATTTTAAAACAAGCTCAATGATGACTTTTTACTTCCTCTTTGAATAACAATGATGAAATAGTAAAGCTGAGAGCTATTTTAACTATATTTCGCAATAATTATACGAATAAACTTTTCTTTAGTACGTGAAAATAATGTCTTATAAATAATAACATGCAACCTATTGTCGGATGAAAGGATAAATACCCCACTGTCTTGCATACAGGAAGAGGAAGGGAATTAAAAAATAAACTAGTGGACAGGAATTGCGGCTGAGGATAAAGGTAATGTTGGAACATTTCGCTCCATATCGCTCCATTAACTTTGATACGCATCGTTTGGGCAAATACGTGGTGTTTTTGAAGGTTAAGAAATGATACATCGAGTTGGACTGCTAAATCACACTGGACTTATAATAAGTTATTGGAGTAATTACAATATTTTAAAACAAGCTCAATGATGACTTTTAACTTCCTCTTTGAATAACAATGATGAAATAGTAAAGCTGAGAGCTATTTTATCTATATTTCACAATAATTATACGAATAAACTTTTCTTTAGTACGTGAAAATAATGTCTTATAAATAATAACATGCAACCTATTGTCGGATGAAAGGATAAATACCGCACTGTCTTGCATACAGGAAGAGGAAGGGAATTAAAAAATAAACTAGTGGACAGGAATTGCGGCTGAGGATAAAGGTAATGTTGGAACATTTCGCTCCATATCGCTCCATTAACTTTGATACGCATCGTTTGGGCAAATACGTGGTGTTTTTGAAGGTTAAGAAATGATACATCGAGTTGGACTGCTAAATCACACTGGACTTATAATAAGTTATTAAGTGTTAATATTTTATTTATGTTAATAATTGTTTATTTATAATAATAATTGTTTATGTTAAGTTATTTATTTTATATATGTTAAGTTAATATTTTAAAACAAGCTCAATGATGACTTTTTACTTCCTCTTTGAATAACAATGATGAAATAGTAAAGCTGAGAGCTATTTTATCTATATTTCACAATAATTATACGAATAAACTTTTCTTTAGTACGTGAAAATAATGTCTTATAAATAATAACATGCAACCTATTGTCGGATGAAAGGATAAATACCGCACTGTCATGCATACAGGAAGAGGAAGGGAATTAAAAAATAAACTAGTGGACAGGAATTGCGGCTGAGGATAAAGGTAATGTTGGAACATTTCGCTCCATATCGCTCCATTAACCATGATCCACATCGTTTGGGCAAATACGTGGTGTTTTTGAAGGTTAAGAAATGATACATCGAGTTGGACTGCTAAATCACACTGGACTTATAATAAGTTATTGGAGTAATTACAATATTTTAAAACAAGCTCAATGATGACTTTTCACTTCCTCTTTGAATAACAATGATGAAATAGTAAAGCTGAGAGCTATTTTATCTATATTTCACAATAATTATACGAATAAACTTTTCTTTAGTACGTGAAAATAATGTCTTAAAAATAATAACATGCAACCTATTGTCGGATGAAAGAATAAATACCGCACTGTCTTGCATACAGGAAGAGGAAGGGAATTAAAAAATAAACTAGTGGACAGGAATTGCGGCTGAGGATAAAGGTAATGTTGGAACATTTCGCTCCATATCGCTCCATTAACCATGATCCACATCGTTTGGGCAAATACGTGGTGTTTTTGAAGGTTAAGAAATGATACATCGAGTTGGACTGCTAAATCACACTGGACTTATAATAAGTTATTGGAGTAATTACAATATTTTAAAACAAGCTCAATGATGACTTTTAACTTCCTCTTTGAATAACAATGATGAAATAGTAAAGCTGAGAGCTATTTTATCTATATTTCACAATAATTATACGAATAAACTTTTCTTTAGTACGTGAAAATAATGTCTTATAAATAATAACATGCAACCTATTGTCGGATGAAAGGATAAATACCGCACTGTCTTGCATACAGGAAGAGGAAGGGAATTAAAAAATAAACTAGTGGACAGGAATTGCGGCTGAGGATAAAGGTAATGTTGGAACATTTCGCTCCATATCGCTCCATTAACTTTGATACGCATCGTTTGGGCAAATACGTGGTGTTTTTGAAGGTTAAGAAATGATACATCGAGTTGGACTGCTAAATCACACTGGACTTATAATAAGTTATTGGAGTTAATACAATATTTTAAAACAAGCTCAATGATGACTTTTTACTTCCTCTTTGAATAACAATGATGAAATAGTAAAGCTGAGAGCTATTTTATCTATATTTCACAATAATTATACGAATAAACTTTTCTTTAGTACGTGAAAATAATGTCTTATAAATAATAACATGCAACCTATTGTCGGATGAAAGGATAAATACCGTACTGTCTTGCATACAGGAAGAGGAAGGGAATTAAAAAATAAACTAGTGGACAGGAATTGCGGCTGAGGATAAAGGTAATGTTGGAACATTTCGCTCCATTAACTTTGATACGCATCGTTTGGGCAAATACGTGGTGTTTTTGAAGGTTAAGAAATGATACATCGAGTTGGACTGCTAAATCACACTGGACTTATAATAAGTTATTAAGTGTTAATATTTTATTTATGTTAATAATTGTTTATTTATAATAATAATTGTTTATGTTAAGTTATTTATTTTATATATGTTAAGTTAATATTTTAAAACAAGCTCAATGATGACTTTTTACTTCCTCTTTGAATAACAATGATGAAATAGTAAAGCTGAGAGCTATTTTATCTATATTTCACAATAATTATACGAATAAACTTTTCTTTAGTACGTGAAAATAATGTCTTATAAATAATAACATTCAACCTATTGTCGGATGAAAGGATAAATACCGCACTGTCATGCATACAGGAAGAGGAAGGGAATTAAAAAATAAACTAGTGGACAGGAATTGCGGCTGAGGATAAAGGTAATGTTGGAACATTTCGCTCCATATCGCTCCATTAACCATGATCCACATCGTTTGGGCAAATACGTGGTGTTTTTGAAGGTTAAGAAATGATACATCGAGTTGGACTGCTAAATCACACTGGACTTATAATAAGTTATTGGAGTAATTACAATATTTTAAAACAAGCTCAATGATGACTTTTTACTTCCTCTTTGAATAACAATGATGAAATAGTAAAGCTGAGAGCTATTTTATCTATATTTCACAATAATTATACGAATAAACTTTTCTTTAGTACGTGAAAATAATGTCTTAAAAATAATAACATGCAACCTATTGTCGGATGAAAGAATAAATACCGCACTGTCTTGCATACAGGAAGAGGAAGGGAATTAAAAAATAAACTAGTGGACAGGAATTGCGGCTGAGGATAAAGGTAATGTTGGAACATTTCGCTCCATATCGCTCCATTAACCATGATCCACATCGTTTGGGCAAATACGTGGTGTTTTTGAAGGTTAAGAAATGATACATCGAGTTGGACTGCTAAATCACACTGGACTTAGAATAAGTTATTGGAGTTAATACAATATTTTAAAACAAGCTCAATGATGACTTTTTACTTCCTCTTTGAATAACAATGATGAAATAGTAAAGCTGAGAGCTATTTTATCTATATTTCACAATAATTATACGAATAAACTTTTCTTTAGTACGTGAAAATAATGTCTTATAAATAATAACATGCAACCTATTGTCGGATGAAAGGATAAATACCGCACTGTCTTGCATACAGGAAGAGGAAGGGAATTAAAAAATAAACTAGTGGACAGGAATTGCGGCTGAGGATAAAGGTAATGTTGGAACATTTCGCTCCATATCGCTCCATTAACTTTGATACGCATCGTTTGGGCAAATACGTGGTGTTTTTGAAGGTTAAGAAATGATACATCGAGTTGGACTGCTAAATCACACTGGACTTAGAATAAGTTATTGGAGTTAATACAATATTTTAAAACAAGCTCAATGATGACTTTTTACTTCCTCTTTGAATAACAATGATGAAATAGTAAAGCTGAGAGCTATTTTATCTATATTTCACAATAATTATACGAATAAACTTTTCTTTAGTACGTGAAAATAATGTCTTATAAATAATAACATGCAACCTATTGTCGGATGAAAGGATAAATACCGCACTGTCTTGCATACAGGAAGAGGAAGGGAATTAAAAAATAAACTAGTGGACAGGAATTGCGGCTGAGGATAAAGGTAATGTTGGAACATTTCGCTCCATATCGCTCCATTAACTTTGATACGCATCGTTTGGGCAAATACGTGGTGTTTTTGAAGGTTAAGAAATGATACATCGAGTTGGACTGCTAAATCACACTGGACTTATAATAAGTTATTAAGTGTTAATATTTTATTTATGTTAATAATTGTTTATTTATAATAATAATTGTTTATGTTAAGTTATTTATTTTATATATGTTAAGTTAATATTTTAAAACAAGCTCAATGATGACTTTTTACTTCCTCTTTGAATAACAATGATGAAATAGTAAAGCTGAGAGCTATTTTATCTATATTTCACAATAATTATACGAATAAACTTTTCTTTAGTACGTGAAAATAATGTCTTATAAATAATAACATGCAACCTATTGTCGGATGAAAGGATAAATACCGCACTGTCATGCATACAGGAAGAGGAAGGGAATTAAAAAATAAACTAGTGGACAGGAATTGCGGCTGAGGATAAAGGTAATGTTGGAACATTTCGCTCCATATCGCTCCATTAACCATGATCCACATCGTTTGGGCAAATACGTGGTGTTTTTGAAGGTTAAGAAATGATACATCGAGTTGGACTGCTAAATCACACTGGACTTATAATAAGTTATTGGAGTAATTACAATATTTTAAAACAAGCTCAATGATGACTTTTCACTTCCTCTTTGAATAACAATGATGAAATAGTAAAGCTGAGAGCTATTTTATCTATATTTCACAATAATTATACGAATAAACTTTTCTTTAGTACGTGAAAATAATGTCTTAAAAATAATAACATGCAACCTATTGTCGGATGAAAGGATAAATACCGCACTGTCTTGCATACAGGAAGAGGAAGGGAATTAAAAAATAAACTAGTGGACAGGAATTGCGGCTGAGGATAAAGGTAATGTTGGAACATTTCGCTACATATCGCTCCATTAACTTTGATACGCATCGTTTGGGCAAATACGTGGTGTTTTTGAAGGTTAAGAAATGATACATCGAGTTGGACTGCTAAATCACACTGGACTTATAATAAGTTATTGGAGTTAATACAATATTTTAAAACAAGCTCAATGATGACTTTTTACTTCCTCTTTGAATAACAATGATGAAATAGTAAAGCTGAGAGCTATTTTATCTATATTTCACAATAATTATACGAATAAACTTTTCTTTAGTACGTGAAAATAATGTCTTATAAATAATAACATGCAACCTATTGTCGGATGAAAGGATAAATACCGTACTGTCTTGCATACAGGAAGAGGAAGGGAATTAAAAAATAAACTAGTGGACAGGAATTGCGGCTGAGGATAAAGGTAATGTTGGAACATTTCGCTCCATTAACTTTGATACGCATCGTTTGGGCAAATACGTGGTGTTTTTGAAGGTTAAGAAATGATACATCGAGTTGGACTGCTAAATCACACTGGACTTATAATAAGTTATTAAGTGTTAATATTTTATTTATGTTAATAATTGTTTATTTATAATAATAATTGTTTATGTTAAGTTATTTATTTTATATATGTTAAGTTAATATTTTAAAACAAGCTCAATGATGACTTTTTACTTCCTCTTTGAATAACAATGATGAAATAGTAAAGCTGAGAGCTATTTTATCTATATTTCACAATAATTATACGAATAAACTTTTCTTTAGTACGTGAAAATAATGTCTTATAAATAATAACATTCAACCTATTGTCGGATGAAAGGATAAATACCGCACTGTCATGCATACAGGAAGAGGAAGGGAATTAAAAAATAAACTAGTGGACAGGAATTGCGGCTGAGGATAAAGGTAATGTTGGAACATTTCGCTCCATATCGCTCCATTAACCATGATCCACATCGTTTGGGCAAATACGTGGTGTTTTTGAAGGTTAAGAAATGATACATCGAGTTGGACTGCTAAATCACACTGGACTTATAATAAGTTATTGGAGTAATTACAATATTTTAAAACAAGCTCAATGATGACTTTTTACTTCCTCTTTGAATAACAATGATGAAATAGTAAAGCTGAGAGCTATTTTATCTATATTTCACAATAATTATACGAATAAACTTTTCTTTAGTACGTGAAAATAATGTCTTAAAAATAATAACATGCAACCTATTGTCGGATGAAAGAATAAATACCGCACTGTCTTGCATACAGGAAGAGGAAGGGAATTAAAAAATAAACTAGTGGACAGGAATTGCGGCTGAGGATAAAGGTAATGTTGGAACATTTCGCTCCATATCGCTCCATTAACCATGATCCACATCGTTTGGGCAAATACGTGGTGTTTTTGAAGGTTAAGAAATGATACATCGAGTTGGACTGCTAAATCACACTGGACTTATAATAAGTTATTGGAGTAATTACAATATTTTAAAACAAGCTCAATGATGACTTTTGACTTCCTCTTTGAATAACAATGATGAAATAGTAAAGCTGAGAGCTATTTTATCTATATTTCACAATAATTATACGAATAAACTTTTCTTTAGTACGTGAAAATAATGTCTTATAAATAATAACATGCAACCTATTGTCGGATGAAAGGATAAATACCGCACTGTCTTGCATACAGGAAGAGGAAGGGAATTAAAAAATAAACTAGTGGACAGGAATTGCGGCTGAGGATAAAGGTAATGTTGGAACATTTCGCTCCATATCGCTCCATTAACTTTGATACGCATCGTTTGGGCAAATACGTGGTGTTTTTGAAGGTTAAGAAATGATACATCGAGTTGGACTGCTAAATCACACTGGACTTAGAATAAGTTATTGGAGTTAATACAATATTTTAAAACAAGCTCAATGATGACTTTTTACTTCCTCTTTGAATAACAATGATGAAATAGTAAAGCTGAGAGCTATTTTATCTATATTTCACAATAATTATACGAATAAACTTTTCTTTAGTACGTGAAAATAATGTCTTAAAAATAATAACATGCAACCTATTGTCGGATGAAAGAATAAATACCGCACTGTCTTGCATACAGGAAGAGGAAGGGAATTAAAAAATAAACTAGTGGACAGGAATTGCGGCTGAGGATAAAGGTAATGTTGGAACATTTCGCTCCATATCGCTCCATTAACCATGATCCACATCGTTTGGGCAAATACGTGGTGTTTTTGAAGGTTAAGAAATGATACATCGAGTTGGACTGCTAAATCACACTGGACTTAGAATAAGTTATTGGAGTAATTACAATATTTTAAAACAAGCTCAATGATGACTTTTTACTTCCTCTTTGAATAACAATGATGAAATAGTAAAGCTGAGAGCTATTTTATCTATATTTCACAATAATTATACGAATAAACTTTTCTTTAGTACGTGAAAATAATGTCTTAAAAATAATAACATGCAACCTATTGTCGGATGAAAGAATAAATACCGCACTGTCTTGCATACAGGAAGAGGAAGGGAATTAAAAAATAAACTAGTGGACAGGAATTGCGGCTGAGGATAAAGGTAATGTTGGAACATTTCGCTCCATATCGCTCCATTAACCATGATCCACATCGTTTGGGCAAATACGTGGTGTTTTTGAAGGTTAAGAAATGATACATCGAGTTGGACTGCTAAATCACACTGGACTTAGAATAAGTTATTGGAGTTAATACAATATTTTAAAACAAGCTCAATGATGACTTTTTACTTCCTCTTTGAATAACAATGATGAAATAGTAAAGCTGAGAGCTATTTTATCTATATTTCACAATAATTATACGAATAAACTTTTCTTTAGTACGTGAAAATAATGTCTTAAAAATAATAACATGCAACCTATTGTCGGATGAAAGAATAAATACCGCACTGTCTTGCATACAGGAAGAGGAAGGGAATTAAAAAATAAACTAGTGGACAGGAATTGCGGCTGAGGATAAAGGTAATGTTGGAACATTTCGCTCCATATCGCTCCATTAACCATGATCCACATCGTTTGGGCAAATACGTGGTGTTTTTGAAGGTTAAGAAATGATACATCGAGTTGGACTGCTAAATCACACTGGACTTAGAATAAGTTATTGGAGTTAATACAATATTTTAAAACAAGCTCAATGATGACTTTTTACTTCCTCTTTGAATAACAATGATGAAATAGTAAAGCTGAGAGCTATTTTATCTATATTTCACAATAATTATACGAATAAACTTTTCTTTAGTACGTGAAAATAATGTCTTAAAAATAATAACATGCAACCTATTGTCGGATGAAAGAATAAATACCGCACTGTCTTGCATACAGGAAGAGGAAGGGAATTAAAAAATAAACTAGTGGACAGGAATTGCGGCTGAGGATAAAGGTAATGTTGGAACATTTCGCTCCATATCGCTCCATTAACCATGATCCACATCGTTTGGGCAAATACGTGGTGTTTTTGAAGGTTAAGAAATGATACATCGAGTTGGACTGCTAAATCACACTGGACTTAGAATAAGTTATTGGAGTAATTACAATATTTTAAAACAAGCTCAATGATGACTTTTTACTTCCTCTTTGAATAACAATGATGAAATAGTAAAGCTGAGAGCTATTTTATCTATATTTCACAATAATTATACGAATAAACTTTTCTTTAGTACGTGAAAATAATGTCTTAAAAATAATAACATGCAACCTATTGTCGGATGAAAGAATAAATACCGCACTGTCTTGCATACAGGAAGAGGAAGGGAATTAAAAAATAAACTAGTGGACAGGAATTGCGGCTGAGGATAAAGGTAATGTTGGAACATTTCGCTCCATATCGCTCCATTAACCATGATCCACATCGTTTGGGCAAATACGTGGTGTTTTTGAAGGTTAAGAAATGATACATCGAGTTGGACTGCTAAATCACACTGGACTTAGAATAAGTTATTGGAGTAATTACAATATTTTAAAACAAGCTCAATGATGACTTTTTACTTCCTCTTTGAATAACAATGATGAAATAGTAAAGCTGAGAGCTATTTTATCTATATTTCACAATAATTATACGAATAAACTTTTCTTTAGTACGTGAAAATAATGTCTTAAAAATAATAACATGCAACCTATTGTCGGATGAAAGAATAAATACCGCACTGTCTTGCATACAGGAAGAGGAAGGGAATTAAAAAATAAACTAGTGGACAGGAATTGCGGCTGAGGATAAAGGTAATGTTGGAACATTTCGCTCCATATCGCTCCATTAACCATGATCCACATCGTTTGGGAAAATACGTGGTGTTTTTGAAGGTTAAGAAATGATACATCGAGTTGGACTGCTAAATCACACTGGACTTATAATAAGTTATTGGAGTAATTACAATATTTTAAAACAAGCTCAATGATGACTTTTGACTTCCTCTTTGAATAACAATGATGAAATAGTAAAGCTGAGAGCTATTTTATCTATATTTCACAATAATTATACGAATAAACTTTTCTTTAGTACGTGAAAATAATGTCTTATAAATAATAACATGCAACCTATTGTCGGATGAAAGGATAAATACCGCACTGTCTTGCATACAGGAAGAGGAAGGGAATTAAAAAATAAACTAGTGGACAGGAATTGCGGCTGAGGATAAAGGTAATGTTGGAACATTTCGCTCCATATCGCTCCATTAACTTTGATACGCATCGTTTGGGCAAATACGTGGTGTTTTTGAAGGTTAAGAAATGATACATCGAGTTGGACTGCTAAATCACACTGGACTTAGAATAAGTTATTGGAGTTAATACAATATTTTAAAACAAGCTCAATGATGACTTTTTACTTCCTCTTTGAATAACAATGATGAAATAGTAAAGCTGAGAGCTATTTTATCTATATTTCACAATAATTATACGAATAAACTTTTCTTTAGTACGTGAAAATAATGTCTTATAAATAATAACATGCAACCTATTGTCGGATGAAAGGATAAATACCGCACTGTCATGCATACAGGAAGAGGAAGGGAATTAAAAAATAAACTAGTGGACAGGAATTGCGGCTGAGGATAAAGGTAATGTTGGAACATTTCGCTCCATATCGCTCCATTAACCATGATCCACATCGTTTGGGCAAATACGTGGTGTTTTTGAAGGTTAAGAAATGATACATCGAGTTGGACTGCTAAATCACACTGGACTTAGAATAAGTTATTGGAGTTAATACAATATTTTAAAACAAGCTCAATGATGACTTTTTACTTCCTCTTTGAATAACAATGATGAAATAGTAAAGCTGAGAGCTATTTTATCTATATTTCACAATAATTATACGAATAAACTTTTCTTTAGTACGTGAAAATAATGTCTTATAAATAATAACATGCAACCTATTGTCGGATGAAAGGATAAATACCGCACTGTCTTGCATACAGGAAGAGGAAGGGAATTAAAAAATAAACTAGTGGACAGGAATTGCGGCTGAGGATAAAGGTAATGTTGGAACATTTCGCTCCATATCGCTCCATTAACTTTGATACGCATCGTTTGGGCAAATACGTGGTGTTTTTGAAGGTTAAGAAATGATACATCGAGTTGGACTGCTAAATCACACTGGACTTATAATAAGTTATTGGAGTAATTACAATATTTTAAAACAAGCTCAATGATGACTTTTTACTTCCTCTTTGAATAACAATGATGAAATAGTAAAGCGGAGAGCTATTTTATCTATATTTCACAATAATTATACGAATAAACTTTTCTTTAGTACGTGAAAATAATGTCTTAAAAATAATAACATGCAACCTATTGTCGGATGAAAGGATAAATACCGCACTGTCTTGCATACAGGAAGAGGAAGGGAATTAAAAAATAAACTAGTGGACAGGAATTGCGGCTGAGGATAAAGGTAATGTTGGAACATTTCGCTCCATATCGCTCCATTAACCATGATCCACATCGTTTGGGCAAATACGTGGTGTTTTTGAAGGTTAAGAAATGATACATCGAGTTGGACTGCTAAATCACACTGGACTTATAATAAGTTATTGGAGTAATTACAATATTTTAAAACAAGCTCAATGATGACTTTTTACTTCCGCTTTGAATAACAATGATGAAATAGTAAAGCTGAGAGCTATTTTAACTATATATCACAATAATTATACGCGTAAACTTTTCTTTACTACGTAAAAATAATGTCTTATAAATAATAACATGCAACCTATTGTCAGATGAAAGGATAAATACCGCACTGTCATACTCTTGCATACAGGAAGAGGAATGGAATTGAAAAATAAACTAGTGGACAGGAATTGCGGCTGAGGATGAAGGTAATGTTGGAACATTTGGCCCCATTTACCATGATCCGCATCGTCTGAGCAAATACAAGGTGTTTTTGAAGGTTGAGAAATGATACATCGAGTTGGACTGCTAAATCACACTGGACTTATAATAAGTTATTTGAGTTAATACAATATTTTAAAACAAGCTCAATGATGACTTTTTACTTCCTCTTTGAATAACAATGATGAAATAGTAAAGCTGAGAGCTATTTTATCTATATTTCACAATAATTATACGAATAAACTTTTCTTTAGTAAGTGAAAATAATGTCTTAAAAATAATAACATGCAACCTATTGTCGGATGAAAGGATAAATACCGCACTGTCAGCATACAGGAAGAGGAAGGGAATTAAAAAATAAACTAGTGGACAGGAATTGCGGCTGAGGATAAAGGTAATGTTGGAACATTTCGCTCCATATCGCTCCATTAACCATGATCCACATCGTTTGGGCAAATACGTGGTGTTTTTGAAGGTTAAGAAATGATACATCGAGTTGGACTGCTAAATCACACTGGACTTAGAATAAGTTATTGGAGTTAATACAATATTTTAAAACAAGCTCAATGATGACTTTTTACTTCCTCTTTGAATAACAATGATGAAATAGTAAAGCTGAGAGCTATTTTATCTATATTTCACAATAATTATACGAATAAACTTTTCTTTAGTACGTGAAAATAATGTCTTATAAATAATAACATGCAACCTATTGTCGGATGAAAGGATAAATACCGCACTGTCATGCATACAGGAAGAGGAAGGGAATTAAAAAATAAACTAGTGGACAGGAATTGCGGCTGAGGATAAAGGTAATGTTGGAACATTTCGCTCCATATCGCTCCATTAACCATGATCCACATCGTTTGGGCAAATACGTGGTGTTTTTGAAGGTTAAGAAATGATACATCGAGTTGGACTGCTAAATCACACTGGACTTAGAATAAGTTATTGGAGTTAATACAATATTTTAAAACAAGCTCAATGATGACTTTTTACTTCCTCTTTGAATAACAATGATGAAATAGTAAAGCTGAGAGCTATTTTATCTATATTTCACAATAATTATACGAATAAACTTTTCTTTAGTACGTGAAAATAATGTCTTATAAATAATAACATGCAACCTATTGTCGGATGAAAGGATAAATACCGCACTGTCTTGCATACAGGAAGAGGAAGGGAATTAAAAAATAAACTAGTGGACAGGAATTGCGGCTGAGGATAAAGGTAATGTTGGAACATTTCGCTCCATATCGCTCCATTAACTTTGATACGCATCGTTTGGGCAAATACGTGGTGTTTTTGAAGGTTAAGAAATGATACATCGAGTTGGACTGCTAAATCACACTGGACTTATAATAAGTTATTGGAGTAATTACAATATTTTAAAACAAGCTCAATGATGACTTTTTACTTCCTCTTTGAATAACAATGATGAAATAGTAAAGCGGAGAGCTATTTTATCTATATTTCACAATAATTATACGAATAAACTTTTCTTTAGTACGTGAAAATAATGTCTTAAAAATAATAACATGCAACCTATTGTCGGATGAAAGGATAAATACCGCACTGTCTTGCATACAGGAAGAGGAAGGGAATTAAAAAATAAACTAGTGGACAGGAATTGCGGCTGAGGATAAAGGTAATGTTGGAACATTTCGCTCCATATCGCTCCATTAACCATGATCCACATCGTTTGGGCAAATACGTGGTGTTTTTGAAGGTTAAGAAATGATACATCGAGTTGGACTGCTAAATCACACTGGACTTATAATAAGTTATTGGAGTAATTACAATATTTTAAAACAAGCTCAATGATGACTTTTTACTTCCGCTTTGAATAACAATGATGAAATAGTAAAGCTGAGAGCTATTTTAACTATATATCACAATAATTATACGCGTAAACTTTTCTTTACTACGTAAAAATAATGTCTTATAAATAATAACATGCAACCTATTGTCAGATGAAAGGATAAATACCGCACTGTCATACTCTTGCATACAGGAAGAGGAATGGAATTGAAAAATAAACTAGTGGACAGGAATTGCGGCTGAGGATGAAGGTAATGTTGGAACATTTGGCCCCATTTACCATGATCCGCATCGTCTGAGCAAATACAAGGTGTTTTTGAAGGTTGAGAAATGATACATCGAGTTGGACTGCTAAATCACACTGGACTTATAATAAGTTATTTGAGTTAATACAATATTTTAAAACAAGCTCAATGATGACTTTTTACTTCCTCTTTGAATAACAATGATGAAATAGTAAAGCTGAGAGCTATTTTATCTATATTTCACAATAATTATACGAATAAACTTTTCTTTAGTAAGTGAAAATAATGTCTTAAAAATAATAACATGCAACCTATTGTCGGATGAAAGGATAAATACCGCACTGTCAGCATACAGGAAGAGGAAGGGAATTAAAAAATAAACTAGTGGACAGGAATTGCGGCTGAGGATAAAGGTAATGTTGGAACATTTCGCTCCATATCGCTCCATTAACCATGATCCACATCGTTTGGGCAAATACGTGGTGTTTTTGAAGGTTAAGAAATGATACATCGAGTTGGACTGCTAAATCACACTGGACTTAGAATAAGTTATTGGAGTTAATACAATATTTTAAAACAAGCTCAATGATGACTTTTTACTTCCTCTTTGAATAACAATGATGAAATAGTAAAGCTGATAGCTATTTTATCTATATTTCACAATAATTATACGAATAAACTTTTCTTTAGTACGTGAAAATAATGTCTTATAAATAATAACATGCAACCTATTGTCGGATGAAAGGATAAATACCGCACTGTCTTGCATACAGGAAGAGGAATGGAATTGAAAAATAAACTAGTGGACAGGAATTGCGGCTGAGGATAAAGGTAATGTTGGAACATTTCGCTCCATATCGCTCTATTAACTTTGATACGCATTGTTTGGGCAAATACATGGTGTTTTTGAAGGTTAAGAAATGATACATGGAGTTGGACTGCTAAATCACACTGGACTTATAATAAGTTATTGGAGTTAATACAATATTTTAAAACAAGCTCAATGATGACTTTTTACTTCCGCTTTGAATAACAATGATGAAATAGTAAAGCTGAGAGCTATTTTAACTATATATCACAATAATTATACGCGTAAACTTTTCTTTACTACGTAAAAATAATGTCTTATAAATAATAACATGCAACCCATATCAGATTAAAGGATAAATACTGCACTGTTATGCATAGAGGAAGAGGAATGGAATTGAAAAATAAACTAGTGGATAGGTATTGCGGCTGATAGTGAATGTAATGTTGGAAAATTTCGCCCCGTTAACTTTGATCCGCATCGTTTGGGCAAATACGTGGTGTTTTTGAAGGTTAAGAAATGATACATCGCGTTGGACTGCTAAATCACACTGGACCTATAATAGGTTATTTGAGTTAATACAATATTTTAAAACAAGCTCAATGATGACTATTTACTTGCTCATTTGAATAAAAATGATGAAATTGTATATCTGAGGGCTATTTAAATTATATTTCACAATAATTAAACCAATAAACTCATCTTTAGAACGTGAAAATTATCACTTACAAAAAAACTAGTAGACAGGAATTGCACCTACGGATGAAGGTAATGTTGGAACTTTCGCTCCATTAACTATGATCCGCATTGTCTGCGCAAATACATGGTGTTTTTGAAGGTTAAGGAATGGTACATTGAGTTGGACTGCTAAATCACACTGGACTTATAATAAGTTATTGGAGTTAATACAATATTTTAAAACAAGCTCAATGATGAATTTTTACTTCCGCTTTGAATAACAATGATGAAATAGTAAAGCTGAGAGCTATTTTAACTATATATCACAATAATTATACGCGTAAACTTTTCTTTACTACGTAAAAATAATGTCTTATAAATAATAACAAGCAACCTATTGTCGGATGAAAGGATAAATACCGCACTGTCATACTCTTGCATACAGGAAGAGGAATGGAATTGAAAAATAAACTAGTGGACAGGAATTGCGGCTGAGGATGAAGGTAATGTTGGAACATTTCGCCCTATTAACCATGATCCGCATCGTCTGAGCAAATACAAGGTGTTTTTGAAGGTTGAGAAATGATACATCGAGTTGGACTGCTAAATCACACTGGATTTATAATAAGTTATTGGAGTTAATACAATATTTTAAAACAAGTTCAATGATGACTTTTTACTTCCGCTTTGAATAACAATGATGAAATAGTAAAGCTGAGAGCTATTTTAACTATATATCACAATAATTATACGCGTAAACTTTTCTGTACTACGTAAAAATAATGTCTTATAAATAATAACATGCAACCTATTGTCGGATGAAAGGATAAATACCGCACTGTCATACTCTTGCATACAGGAAGAGGAATGGAATTGAAAAATAAACTAGTGGACAGGAATTGCGGCTAAGGATAAAGGTAATGTTAGAACATTTCGCTCGATATCGCTCCATTAACTTTAATCCGCATCGTTTGGGCAAATACGTGGTGTTTTTGAAGGTTAAGAAATGATACATGGAGTTGGACTGCTAAATCACACTGGACTTATAATAAGTTATTGGAGTTAATACAATATTTTAAAACAAGCTCAATGATGAATTTTTACTTCCGCTTTGAATAACAATGATGAAATAGTAAAGCTGAGAGCTATTTTAACTATATATCACAATAATTATACGCGTAAACGTTTCTTTACTACGTAAAAATAATGTCTTATAAATAATAACAAGCAACCTATTGTCGGATGAAAGGATAAATACCGCACTGTCTTGCATACAGGAAGAGGAATGAAATTGAAAAAAACTAGTGGATAGGAATTGCGGCTGAGGATGAATGTAATGTTGGAACATTTCGCCCCATTAACCATGATCCGCATCGTCTGAGCAAATACATGGTGTTTTTGAAGGTTAAGAAAAGATACATCGACTTGGACTGCTAAATCACACTGGACTTATAATAAGTTATTTGAGTTAATCCAATATCCTAAAACAAGCCTAATGATGACTTTATTCTTTCTCTTTGAATAACAATGATGAAATAGTAAAGCTGAGAGCTATTTTAACTATATTTCACAATAATTATACGCTTAAACTTTTCTTTACTACGTAAAAATAATGTCTTATGAATAATAACAAGCAACCTATTGTCGGATGAAAGGATAAATACCGCACTGTCATACTCTTGCATACAGGAAGAGGAATGGAATTGAAAAATAAACTAGTGGACAGGAATTGCGGCTGAGGATGAAGGTAATGTTGGAACATTTCGCTCCATATCGCTCTATTAACTTTGATACGCATTGTTTGGGCAAATACATGGTGTTTTTGAAGGTTAAGAAATGATACATGGAGTTGGACTGCTAAATCACACTGGACTTATAATAAGTTATTGGAGTTAATACAATATTTTAAAACAAGCTCAATGATGACTTTTTACTTCCGCTTTGAATAACAATGATGAAATAGTAAAGCTGAGAGCTATTTTAACTATATATCACAATAATTATACGCGTAAACTTTTCTTTACTACGTAAAAATAATGTCTTATAAATAATAACATGCAACCCATATCAGATTAAAGGATAAATACTGCACTGTTATGCATAGAGGAAGAGGAATGGAATTGAAAAATAAACTAGTGGATAGGTATTGCGGCTGATAGTGAATGTAATGTTGGAAAATTTCGCCCCGTTAACTTTGATCCGCATCGTTTGGGCAAATACGTGGTGTTTTTGAAGGTTAAGAAATGATACATGGCGTTGGACTGCTAAATCACACTGGACCTATAATAAGTTATTTGAGTTAATACAATATTTTAAAACAAGCTCAATGATGACTATTTACTTCCTCATTTGAATAAAAATGATGAAATTGTATATCTGAGGGCTATTTAAATTATATTTCACAATAATTAAACCAATAAACTCATCTTTAGAACGTGAAAATTATCATTTACAAAAAAACTAGTAGACAGGAATTGCACCTACGGATGAAGGTAATGTTGGAACTTTCGCTCCATTAACTATGATCCGCATTGTCTGCGCAAATACATGGTGTTTTTGAAGGTTAAGGAATGGTACATTGAGTTGGACTGCTAAATCACACTGGACTTATAATAAGTTATTGGAGTTAATACAATATTTTAAAACAAGCTCAATGATGAATTTTTACTTCCGCTTTGAATAACAATGATGAAATAGTAAAGCTGAGAGATATTTTAACTATATATCACAATAATTATACGCGTAAACTTTTCTTTACTACGTAAAAATAATGTCTTATAAATAATAACAAGCAACCTATTGTCGGATGAAAGGATAAATACCGCACTGTCATACTCTTGCATACAGGAAGAGGAATGGAATTGAAAAATAAACTAGTGGACAGGAATTGCGGCTGAGGATGAAGGTAATGTTGGAACATTTCGCCCCATTTACCATGATCCGCATCGTCTGAGCAAATACAAGGTGTTTTTGAAGGTTGAGAAATGATACATCGAGTTGGACTGCTAAATCACACTGGACTTATAATAAGTTATTGGAGTTAATACAATATTTTAAAACAAGTTCAATGATGACTTTTTACTACCGCTTTGAATAACAATGATAAAATAGTAAAGCTGAGAGCTATTTTAACTATATATCACAATAATTATACGCGTAAACTTTTCTTTACTACGTAAAAATAATGTCTTTTAAATAATAACATGCAACCTATTGTCGGATGAAAGGATAAATACCGCACTGTCAGCATACAGGAAGAGGAAGGGAATTAAAAAATAAACTAGTGGACAGGAATTGCGGCTGAGGATAAAGGTAATGTTGGAACATTTCGCTCCATATCGCTCCATTAACCATGATCCACATCGTTTGGGCAAATACGTGGTGTTTTTGAAGGTTAAAAAATGATACATCGAGTTGGACTGCTAAATCACACTGGACTTATAATAAGTTATTGGAGTAATTACAATATTTTAAAACAAGCTCAATGATGACTTTTAACTTCCTCTTTGAATAGCAATGATGAAATAGTAAAGCTGAGAGCTATTTTATCTATATTTCACAATAATTATACGAATAAACTTTTCTTTAGTACGTGAAAATAATGTCTTATAAATAATAACATGCAACCTATTGTCAGATAAAAGGATAAATACCGCACTGTCATACTCTTGCATACAGGAAGAGGAATGGAATTGAAAAATAAACTAGTGGACAGGAATTGCGGCTGAGGATAAAGGTAATGTTGGAACATTTCGCTCCATATCGCTCCATTAACCATGATCCACATCGTTTGGGCAAATACGTGGTGTTTTTGAAGGTTAAAAAATGATACATCGAGTTGGACTGCTAAATCACACTGGACTTATAATAAGTTATTGGAGTAATTACAATATTTTAAAACAAGCTCAATGATGACTTTTAACTTCCTCTTTGAATAGCAATGATGAAATAGTAAAGCTGAGAGCTATTTTATCTATATTTCACAATAATTATACGAATAAACTTTTCTTTAGTACGTGAAAATAATGTCTTATAAATAATAACATGCAACCTATTGTCAGATAAAAGGATAAATACCGCACTGTCATACTCTTGCATACAGGAAGAGGAATGGAATTGAAAAATAAACTAGTGGACAGGAATTGCGGCTGAGGATAAAGGTAATGTTGGAACATTTCGCTCCATATCGCTCTATTAACTTTGATACGCATTGTTTGGGCAAATACATGGTGTTTTTGAAGGTTAAGAAATGATACATGGAGTTGGACTGCTAAATCACACTGGACTTATAATAAGTTATCGGAGTTAATACAATATTTTAAAACAAGCTCAATGATGACTTTTTACTTCCGCTTTGAATAACAATGATGAAATAGTAAAGCTGAGAGCTATTTTAACTATATATCACAATAATTATACGCGTAAACTTTTCTTTACTACGTAAAAATAATGTCTTATAAATAATAACATGCAACCCATATCAGATTAAAGGATAAATACTGCACTGTTATGCATAGAGGAAGAGGAATGTAATTGAAAAATAAACTAGTGGATAGGTATTGCGGCTGATAGTGAATGTAATGTTGGAAAATTTCACCCCGTTAACTTTGATCCGCATCGTTTGGGCAAATACGTGGTGTTTTTGAAGGTTAAGAAATGATACATCGCGTTGGACTGCTAAATCACACTGGACCTATAATAAGTTATTTGAGTTAATACAATATTTTAAAACAAGCTCAATGATGACTATTTACTTCCTCATTTGAATAAAAATGATGAAATTGTATATCTGAGGGCTATTTAAATTATATTTCACAATAATTAAACCAATAAACTCATCTTTAGAACGTGAAAATTATCACTTACAAAAAAACTAGTAGACAGGAATTGCACCTACGGATGAAGGTAATGTTGGAACTTTCGCTCCATTAACTATGATCCGCATTGTCTGCGCAAATACATGGTGTTTTTGAAGGTTAAGGAATGGTACATTGAGTTGGACTGCTAAATCACACTGGACTTATAATAAGTTATTGGAGTTAATACAATATTTTAAAACAAGCTCAATGATGAATTTTTACTTCCGCTTTGAATAACAATGATGAAATAGTAAAGCTGAGAGCTATTTTAACTATATATCACAATAATTATACGCGTAAACTTTTCTTTACTACGTAAAAATAATGTCTTATAAATAATAACAAGCAACCTATTGTCGGATGAAAGGATAAATACCGCACTGTCATACTCTTGCATACAGGAAGAGGAATGGAATTGAAAAATAAACTAGTGGACAGGAATTGCGGCTGAGGATAAAGGTAATGTTGGAACATTTCGCTCCATATCGCTCTATTAACTTTGATACGCATTGTTTGGGCAAATACATGGTGTTTTTGAAGGTTAAGAAATGATACATGGAGTTGGACTGCTAAATCACACTGGACTTATAATAAGTTATTGGAGTTAATACAATATTTTAAAACAAGCTCAATGATGACTTTTTACTTCCGCTTTGAATAACAATGATGAAATAGTAAAGCTGAGAGCTATTTTAACTATATATCACAATAATTATACGCGTAAACTTTTCTTTACTACGTAAAAATAATGTCTTATAAATAATAACATGCAACCCATATCAGATTAAAGGATAAATACTGCACTGTTATGCATAGAGGAAGAGGAATGTAATTGAAAAATAAACTAGTGGATAGGTATTGCGGCTGATAGTGAATGTAATGTTGGAAAATTTCGCCCCGTTAACTTTGATCCGCATCGTTTGGGCAAATACGTGGTGTTTTTGAAGGTTAAGAAATGATACATCGCGTTGGACTGCTAAATCACACTGGACCTATAATAAGTTATTTGAGTTAATACAATATTTTAAAACAAGCTCAATGATGACTATTTACTTCCTCATTTGAATAAAAATGATGAAATTGTATATCTGAGGGCTATTTAAATTATATTTCACAATAATTAAACCAATAAACTCATCTTTAGAACGTGAAAATTATCACTTACAAAAAAACTAGTAGACAGGAATTGCACCTACGGATGAAGGTAATGTTGGAACTTTCGCTCCATTAACTATGATCCGCATTGTCTGCGCAAATACATGGTGTTTTTGAAGGTTAAGGAATGGTACATTGAGTTGGACTGCTAAATCACACTGGACTTATAATAAGTTATTGGAGTTAATACAATATTTTAAAACAAGCTCAATGATGAATTTTTACTTCCGCTTTGAATAACAATGATGAAATAGTAAAGCTGAGAGCTATTTTAACTATATATCACAATAATTATACGCGTAAACTTTTCTTTACTACGTAAAAATAATGTCTTATAAATAATAACAAGCAACCTATTGTCGGATGAAAGGATAAATACCGCACTGTCATACTCTTGCATACAGGAAGAGGAATGGAATTGAAAAATAAACTAGTGGACAGGAATTGCGGCTGAGGATAAAGGTAATGTTGGAACATTTCGCTCCATATCGCTCTATTAACTTTGATACGCATTGTTTGGGCAAATACATGGTGTTTTTGAAGGTTAAGAAATGATACATGGAGTTGGACTGCTAAATCACACTGGACTTATAATAAGTTATTGGAGTTAATACAATATTTTAAAACAAGCTCAATGATGACTTTTTACTTCCGCTTTGAATAACAATGATGAAATAGTAAAGCTGAGAGCTATTTTAACTATATATCACAATAATTATACGCGTAAACTTTTCTTTACTACGTAAAAATAATGTCTTATAAATAATAACATGCAACCCATATCAGATTAAAGGATAAATACTGCACTGTTATGCATAGAGGAAGAGGAATGGAATTGAAAAATAAACTAGTGGATAGGTATTGCGGCTGATAGTGAATGTAATGTTGGAAAATTTCGCCCCGTTAACTTTGATCCGCATCGTTTGGGCAAATACGTGGTGTTTTTGAAGGTTAAGAAATGATACATCGCGTTGGACTGCTAAATCACACTGGACCTATAATAAGTTATTTGAGTTAATACAATATTTTAAAACAAGCTCAATGATGACTATTTACTTCCTCATTTGAATAAAAATGATGAAATTGTATATCTGAGGGCTATTTAAATTATATTTCACAATAATTAAACCAATAAACTCATCTTTAGAACGTGAAAATTATCACTTACAAAAAAACTAGTAGACAGGAATTGCACCTACGGATGAAGGTAATGTTGGAACTTTCGCTCCATTAACTATGATCCGCATTGTCTGCGCAAATACATGGTGTTTTTGAAGGTTAAGGAATGGTACATTGAGTTGGACTGCTAAATCACACTGGACTTATAATAAGTTATTGGAGTTAATACAATATTTTAAAACAAGCTCAATGATGAATTTTTACTTCCGCTTTGAATAACAATGATGAAATAGTAAAGCTGAGAGCTATTTTAACTATATATCACAATAATTATACGCGTAAACTTTTCTTTACTACGTAAAAATAATGTCTTATAAATAATAACAAGCAACCTATTGTCGGATGAAAGGATAAATACCGCACTGTCATACTCTTGCATACAGGAAGAGGAATGGAATTGAAAAATAAACTAGTGGACAGGAATTGCGGCTGAGGATGAAGGTAATGTTGGAACATTTCGCCCTATTAACCATGATCCGCATCGTCTGAGCAAATACAAGGTGTTTTTGAAGGTTGAGAAATGATACATCGAGTTGGACTGCTAAATCACACTGGATTTATAATAAGTTATTGGAGTTAATACAATATTTTAAAACAAGTTCAATGATGACTTTTTACTTCCGCTTTGAATAACAATGATGAAATAGTAAAGCTGAGAGCTATTTTAACTATATATCACAATAATTATACGCGTAAACTTTTCTGTACTACGTAAAAATAATGTCTTATAAATAATAACATGCAACCTATTGTCGGATGAAAGGATAAATACCGCACTGTCATACTCTTGCATACAGGAAGAGGAATGGAATTGAAAAATAAACTAGTGGACAGGAATTGCGGCTAAGGATAAAGGTAATGTTAGAACATTTCGCTCGATATCGCTCCATTAACTTTAATCCGCATCGTTTGGGCAAATACGTGGTGTTTTTGAAGGTTAAGAAATGATACATGGAGTTGGACTGCTAAATCACACTGGACTTATAATAAGTTATTGGAGTTAATACAATATTTTAAAACAAGCTCAATGATGAATTTTTACTTCCGCTTTGAATAACAATGATGAAATAGTAAAGCTGAGAGCTATTTTAACTATATATCACAATAATTATACGCGTAAACGTTTCTTTACTACGTAAAAATAATGTCTTATAAATAATAACAAGCAACCTATTGTCGGATGAAAGGATAAATACCGCACTGTCTTGCATACAGGAAGAGGAATGAAATTGAAAAAAACTAGTGGATAGGAATTGCGGCTGAGGATGAATGTAATGTTGGAACATTTCGCCCCATTAACCATGATCCGCATCGTCTGAGCAAATACATGGTGTTTTTGAAGGTTAAGAAAAGATACATCGAGTTGGACTGCTAAATCACACTGGACTTATAATAAGTTATTTGAGTTAATCCAATATCCTAAAACAAGCCTAATGATGACTTTATTCTTTCTCTTTGAATAACAATGATGAAATAGTAAAGCTGAGAGCTATTTTAACTATATATCACAATAATTATACGCGTAAACTTTTCTTTACTACGTAAAAATAATGTCTTATAAATAATAACATGCAACCTATTGTTGGATGAAAGGATAAATACCGCACTGTCATACTCTTGCATACAGGAAGAGGAATGGAATTGAAAAATAAACTAGTGGACAGGAATTGCGGCTGAGGATGAAGGTAATGTTGGAACATTTCGCCCTATTAACCATGATCCGCATCGTCTGAGCAAATACAAGGTGTTTTTGAAGGTTGAGAAATGATACATCGAGTTGGACTGCTAAATCACACTGGATTTATAATAAGTTATTGGAGTTAATACAATATTTTAAAACAAGTTCAATGATGACTTTTTACTTCCGCTTTGAATAACAATGATGAAATAGTAAAGCTGAGAGCTATTTTAACTATATATCACAATAATTATACGCGTAAACATTTCTGTACTACGTAAAAATAATGTCTTATAAATAATAACATGCAACCTATTGTCGGATGAAAGGATAAATACCGCACTGTCATACTCTTGCATACAGGAAGAGGAAGGGAATTAAAAAATAAACTAGTGGACAGGAATTGCGGCTGAGGATAAAGGTAATGTTGGAACATTTCGCTCCATATCGCTCCATTAACCATGATCCACATCGTTTGGGCAAATACGTGGTGTTTTTGAAGGTTAAGAAATGATACATCGAGTTGGACTGCTAAATCACACTGGACTTATAATAAGTTATTGGAGTTAATACAATATTTTAAAACAAGCTCAATGATGAATTTTTACTTCCGCTTTGAATTACAATGATGAAATAGTAAAGCTGAGAGCTATTTAACTATATATCACAATAATTATACGCGTAAACGTTTCTTTACTACGTAAAAATAATGTCTTATAAATAATAACAAGCAACCTATTGTCGGATGAAAGGATAAATACCGCACTGTCTTGCATACAGGAAGAGGAATGAAATTGAAAAAAACTAGTGGATAGGAATTGCGGCTGAGGATGAATGTAATGTTGGAACATTTCGCCCCATTAACCATGATCCGCATCGTCTGAGCAAATACATGGTGTTTTTGAAGGTTAAGAAAAGATACATCGAGTTGGACTGCTAAATCACACTGGACTTATAATAAGTTATTTGAGTTAATCCAATATCCTAAAACAAGCCTAATGATGACTTTATTCTTTCTCTTTGAATAACAATGATGAAATAGTAAAGCTGAGAGCTATTTTAACTATATTTCACAATAATTATACAAATAAACTTGTCTTTAGTACGTGAGAATAATGTATTATAAATAATAACATGCAACCCATATCAGATTAAAGGATAAATACTGCACTGTTATGCATAGAGGAAGAGGAATGGAATTGAAAAATAAACTAGTGGATAGGTATTGCCGCTGATGGTGAATGTAATGTTGGAAAATTTCGCCCCGTTAACTTTGATCCGCATCGTAAGGGCAAATACGTGGTGTTTTTGAAGGTTAAGAAATGATACATCGCGTTGGACTGCTAAATCACACTGGACCTATAATAAGTTATTTGAGTTAATACAATATTTTAAAACAAGCTCAATGATGACTATTTACTTCCTCATTTGAATAAAAATGATGAAATTGTATATCTGAGGGCTATTTAAATTATATTTCACAATAATTAAACCAATAAACTCATCTTTAGAACGTGAAAATTATCACTTACAAAAAAACTAGTAGACAGGAATTGCACCTACGGATGAAGGTAATGTTGGAACTTTCGCTCCATTAACTATGATCCGCATTGTCTGCGCAAATACATGGTGTTTTTGAAGGTTAAGGAATGGTACATTGAGTTGGACTGCTAAATCACACTGGACTTATAATAAGTTATTGGAGTTAATACAATATTTTAAAACAAGCTCAATGATGAATTTTTACTTCCGCTTTGAATAACAATGATGAAATAGTAAAGCTGAGAGCTATTTTAACTATATATCACAATAATTATACGCGTAAACTTTTCTTTACTACGTAAAAATAATGTCTTATAAATAATAACAAGCAACCTATTGTCGGATGAAAGGATAAATACCGCACTGTCATGCATACAGGAAGAGGAAGGGAATTTAAAAATAAACTAGTGGACAGGAATTGCTGCTAAGGATGAAGGTAATGTTGGAACATTTCGCTCGATATCGCTCCATTACCTTTAATCCGCATCGTTTGGGCAAATACGTGGTGTTTTTGAAGGTTAAGAAATGATACATGGAGTTGGACTGCTAAATCACACTGGACTTATAATAAGTTATTGGAGTTAATACAATATTTTAAAACAAGCTCAATGATGAATTTTTACTTCCGCTTTGAATTACAATGATGAAATAGTAAAGCTGAGAGCTATTTAACTATATATCACAATAATTATACGCGTAAACGTTTCTTTACTACGTAAAAATAATGTCTTATAAATAATAACAAGCAACCTATTGTCGGATGAAAGGATAAATACCGCACTGTCTTGCATACAGGAAGAGGAATGAAATTGAAAAAAACTAGTGGATAGGAATTGCGGCTGAGGATGAATGTAATGTTGGAACATTTCGCCCCATTAACCATGATCCGCATCGTCTGAGCAAATACATGGTGTTTTTGAAGGTTAAGAAATGATACATGGAGTTGGACTGCTAAATCACACTGGACTTATAATAAGTTATTGGAGTTAATCCAATATCTTAAAACAAGCCTAATGATGACTTTATTCTTCCTCTTTGAATAACAATAATGAAATAGTAAATCTGAGAGCTATTTTAACTATATTTCACAAAAATTAAACGAATAAACTTTTCTTTAGTACGTGAAAACAATGTCTTATAAATAATAACGGGCAACCTATTATTGGATGAAAGGATAAATCCTGCACTGTCATACTCTTGCATACAGGAAGAGGAATGGAATTGAAAAATAAACTAGTGGACAGGAATTGCGGCTGAGGATGAAGGTAATGTTGGAACATTTCACTTCACTATTTATGATCCGCATCGTCTCAGCAAATACATGGTGCTTTTGAAAAGTGTTTTGGAAGGTTAAGAAAAGATACATTTAGTTGGACTGCTAAATTACACTGGACTTATAATAAGTTATTTGAGTTAATCCAATATCCTAAAACAAGCCTAATGATGACTTTATTCTTTCTCTTTGAATAACAATGATGAAATAGTAAAGCTGAGAGCTATTTTAACTATATTTCACAATAATTATACAAATAAACTTGTCTTTAGTACGTGAGAATAATGTATTATAAATAATAACATGCAACCCATATCAGATTAAAGGATAAATACTGCACTGTTATGCATAGAGGAAGAGGAATGGAATTGAAAAATAAACTATTGGATAGGTATTGCGGCTGATGGTGAATGTAATGTTGGAAAATTTCGCCCCGTTAACTTTGATCCGCATCGTTTGGGCAAATACGTGGTGTTTTTGAAGGTTAAGAAATGGTACATTGAGTTTGACTGCTAAATCACACTGGACTTATAATAAGTTATTGGAGTTAATACAATATTTTAAAACAAGCTCAATGATGAATTTTTACTTCCGCTTTGAATAACAATGATGAAATAGTAAAGCTGAGAGCTATTTTAACTATATATCACAATAATTATACGCGTAAACTTTTCTTTACTACGTAAAAATAATGTCTTATAAATAATAACAAGCAACCTATTGTCGGATGAAAGGATAAATACCGCACTGTCTTGCATACAGGAAGAGGAATGAAATTGAAAAAAACTAGTGGATAGGAATTGCGGCTGAGGATGAATGTAATGTTGGAACATTTCGCCCCATTAACCATGATCCGCATCGTCTGAGCAAATACATGGTGTTTTTGAAGGTTAAGAAATGATACATGGAGTTGGACTGCTAAATCACACTGGACCTATAATAAGTTATTTGAGTTAATACAATATTTTAAAACAAGCTCAATGATGACTATTTACTTCCTCATTTGAATAAAAATGATGAAATTGTATATCTGAGGGCTATTTAAATTATATTTCACAATAATTAAACCAATAAACTCATCTTTAGAACGTGAAAATTATCACTTACAAAAAAACTAGTAGACAGGAATTGCACCTACGGATGAAGGTAATGTTGGAACTTTCGCTCCATTAACTATGATCCGCATTGTCTGCGCAAATACATGGTGTTTTTGAAGGTTAAGGAATGATACATCGAGTTGGACTGCTAAATCACACTGGACTTATAATAAGTTATTGGAGTTAATACAATATTTTAAAACAAGCTCAATGATGACTTTTTACTTCCGCTTTGAATAACAATGATGAAATAGTAAAGCTGAGAGCTATTTTAACTATATTTTACAATAACTATACGAATAAACTTGTCTTTAGTACGTGAAAATAATGTCTTATAAATAATAACAAGCAACCTATTGTCGGATGAAAGGATAAATACCGCACTGTCTTGCATACAGGAAGAGGAATGAAATTGAAAAAAACTAGTGGACAGGAATTGCGGCTGAGGATGAATTTAATGTTGGAACATTTCGCCCCATTAACCATGATCTGCATCGTCTGAGCAAATGCATGGTGTTTTTCAAGGTTAAGAAATGATACATGGAGTTGGACTGCTAAATCACACTGGACTTATAATAAGTTATTGGAGTTAATACAATATTTTAAAACAAGCTCAATGATGACTTTTTACTTTCGCTTTGAATAACAATGATGAAATAGTAAAGCTGAGAGCTATTTTAACTATATATCACAATAATTATACACGTAAACTTTTCTTTACTACGTAAAAATAATGTCTTATAAATAATAACAAGCAACCTATTGTCGGATGAAAGGATAAATACCGCACTGTCTTGCATACAGGAAGAGGAATGAAATTGAAAAAAACTAGTGGACAGGAATTGCGGCTGAGGATGAATGTAATGTTGGAACATTTCTCCCCATTAACCATGATCCGCATCGTCTGAGCAAATACATGGTGTTTTTGAAGTTTAAGAAAAGATACATCGAGTTGGACTGCTAAATCACACTGGACTTATAATAAGTTATTGGAGTTAATACAATATTTTAAAACAAGCTCAATGATGACTTTTTACTTTCGCTTTGAATAACAATGATGAAATAGTAAAGCTGAGAGCTATTTTAACTATATATCACAATAATTATACGCGTAAACTTTTCTTTACTACGTAAAAATAATGTCTTATAAATAATAACAAGCAACCTATTGTCGGATGAAAGGATAAATACCACACTGTCTTGCATACAGGAAGAGGAATGAAATTGAAAAAAACTAGTGGACAGGAATTGCGGCTGAGGATGAATGTAATGTTGGAACATTTCGCCCCATTAACCATGATCTGCATCGTCTGAGCAAATACATGGTGTTTTTCAAGGTTAAGAAATGATACATGGAGTTGGACTGCTAAATCACACTGGACTTATAATAAGTTATTGGAGTTAATACAATATTTTAAAACAAGCTCAATGATGACTTTTTACTTTGGCTTTGAATAACAATGATGAAATAGTAAAGCTGAGAGCTATTTTAACTATATATCACAATAATTATACGCGTAAACTTTTATTTACTACGTAAAAATAATGTCTTATAAATAATAACAAGCAACCTATTGTCGGATGAAAGGATAAATACCGCACTGTCATACTCTTGCATACAGGAAGAGGAATGGAATTGAAAAATAAACTAGTGGACAGGAATTGCGGCTAAGGATGAAGGTAATGTTGGAACATTTCGCTCGATATCGCTCCATTAACTTCATTCCGCATCGTTTGGGCAAATACGTGGTGTTTTTGAAGGTTAAGAAATGATACATCGAGTTGGACTGCTAAATCACACTGGACTTATAATAAGTTATTGGAGTTAATACAATATTTTAAAACAAGCTCAATGATGACTTTTTACTTCCGCTTTGAATAACAATGATGAAATAGTAAAGCTGAGAGCTATTTTAATTATATTTCACAATAATTAAACGTATAAACTCATCTTTGTCCTTTGGCAGATGAAAACGATATCTTATGAATAATAATAGGACATCCTCATATTAGACAGAAGATTAAATATCGAAAGAATTAATAAAAAACATAAGGACAGGATTTGCAGGTAATGTGGAATCATTTCGCTTCATTAACTATGATCCGCTATTGGCAGCACCAATACTAGATCTCATCAAATGTTTTTAAAGATTAAAGAATGCTATATCGAGTTGGACTTCTAAACCCCAGCGCACTTGGGATAAGTTATTTGAGTTAGTAAAAGATTTTAAAACAAGCGTAATGATGACTATTTTCTTTTTCTGTTGAAGAAAAATGATGGGATTGTATGCCTGAGAACTATTCCAATTATATTTCAGATTGAATTGATGAAAAAACGAGTGAAAACAATGTCTCATAAATAATCAAATACAAATAACTTATTGGACGGAGGCCTAAATACCGTGCTGTCACAGATACACGAAGTGGAATGAAATTTCTAAAAACTAGTGGACAGGACTTGCAGGCAGAGGATGAAGGTATGTGGGAACATTTCGGTCCAATAACTACGATCTGCCATTGGCTGCACTAATACTCGATCTCATTAAGGTGTTTTTGAAAAATACTTTTATGTAACTAACTAACAAAAAGACTAGTTGGGATTTGGGTTAGTCAAATTGTAATTCCTGTTTCATCGCAGGGAAATAAAGTGGGAAAAACAAAGAGTCCTATTGATGGAAGTTGAAGTACAGAAACTGAGAATCGTATATGGCTTTGTGATAAATCCTGATATCCACTTTATTTTCAATAGATCCATCTTTGGGAAGATGCGGTATCCACTAATTCCAGACAGGAAGGTTTATCGTATACTCTCGGATGATATTTTGCCAATGTATAAAAGCTGAGATGGTATTCCTTGTTTAAATTGTAGCTGTGTATTTGGAGGGATTTGGGGTGCGTTGTGGATGTTGTGGGGAATAATCTCCAGTACACCACTTTATACCTTTCGTTGATCCCATGAACATACTAAGATCCATGTTTGTGTTATCATAAATGTAAATCGAAACGTGTTTCATCCGAATTGGTCCCTCAAAGTCACTAGAATCTATATACACTATTACTTAGATCGAGGCCCAAAATAAATTTTTTTTTTATTTATGGATATTTTCTTTAGCGTTTTCTATTATTGTGTTGGATTATTTAGTTTTATTCCTCAATCTGCGTTATTTCTTCTTCATTTATCAATTCTAATTTTGGTCGTCCCATTGTTGTTAAAACAAAAAAACCAAAACTGATTGTAATCAGAATCTAAATACTCGATTTCTTGGATCGTTGTATAGAGACCCAAAAGTAATTTTTTCTACACAATTTATTTTTTAACGTCTATTATTCCAGAATAGTTCTGTTCCCAATAATTTATTTTTCTCGTATTTACATTATCACATATACACGATTATACTGTACATATTAATAAAATGACGTTTCCATTTATGTAGGCAATAATTGTAGTTATGCTAATTATATATTGGATACTGTCCGAGGGTTGGATATGTACGGTGTGTACCACGCAACTCGCTAAAGTTTACCAGTCTCATGAAGTCGTACCTAGAGCTTTTGCCACCTGGGGAACTCTTCAATTTGCCACCCTTTCTAAGTCAATCCAAATCAAGAGTGGTTATTAAGAATTACAGTATACATAATGATAAAATGTAAATCTGGACGTGTTTTCTTTATTCACCGATGAAGCGTAAAAATGTCGACGTCGAGTTGTATAGCCAGTCAGCACGCATTTTAAATTACATACTTATTATAGGCATTAATTCTGTTTGATTAAAAAATTATTATATTATTTATTTTTTTTTTTAGATAGATAAACAACTTTATTATGATAAAATTGCAATCTGCCTAAATATATAATTAAGCCAATTAGTAATTAAGATAAATGCTCTAATTCATACAATATGTACAAACAGCCCAGAGGCCTCCTAACTCCACATGGTTATCACCTCCCTCGCATGCGAAAGAGGAAGCGGGGTCTTGGGAAGTCCCCCAAGCTCCTCCGTCAGCCGCGTTACCGGATACGAGCCAGTGGAGGCTGAGGAAGAGCGCGAGAGCCACATACGATCAGGACATGATTGGAGAAACTGGCCATTGCTAGGATTCCTACTGTCTGTCACCGGCGTTTCAGTCTCTTAGGAGGATTATAAGGATGTGTGGTGCAGTGCAATAACTGTGCTACGGGATAAGGGTGGTTGGATAGGTTACTACGGTATTTCATGAACTTGGAAGGGATGAGTTCAAGAATGTAGAGTATATTAATATCGTTATGAATAGTTTTGTTGCTGACGTAATAAGGGGCATTCACTATTGTTTTTAGGACTTCTGATTGAAAAGATTGGATACGGTTGGTGATCGACTTTTTTGCTGTCCCCCATAGCTCTATTCCGTATGTTCAGATTGGCTTAAGTATAAATTTGTAGCTTAGTAATTTATTTTCTATTGAGAGATGGGATGCCTTTTCCATCCAAAGCTTCTGTTTAATTCTTGTCTTTTTAGCCTCGTATGTGGGTTCCAGGTCAGTCGTTTGTCGAGATGGAAGCCTAAGTACCGTACTGTCTCGGATACAGGGTGAGGAATCGAATTAAAATAAACTATTGGACAAAACTTGCGATGGAGTGTGAAGGTAATGTGTGAACATTTTGATTCATTACCTTTAATCCGCCATATATCCGCCACCATTACTCGATCTCATCAAGGTGTTTTTGAAGGTTATGGGATGCTGTATCGGGGTCTGAGTGGGATGACAAGACTGCAGTGTCATCTGCAAATGTGGCTAAGAAGGTATTGGGAGTTGAGGGGACATCAGTGGTGTATAGGTTATAGAGGATGGGGCCTAGGACACTGCCCTGTGGAACTCCTGCATTTATGGGATAGTAGTTATAGTATTCTAAACCACAGTGGACTTGGAAGAAACGGTTTGAAAGGTAGGACTTTAGGATTAGGAAAAGGGTCTGTGGTAAATGTCTTTTGAGCTTGTAGAGCAAACCTGCGTGCCAAACCCTGTCAAAAGCTTGAGCTATGTCCAGAAATGCAGCAGTGCAATACTGTTTGGATTCAAGGGCTGAGGAAATGTGATGAACAACGCGAAGGCCTTGCTGAGTAGTGGAATGTCGTTGACGGAAACCAAACTGGTGTGTAAGAAAAAGGATTTTGGATTCAACAATTGGAAGTAGACGTTTTAAGAGGAGTTTCTCAAATATTTATGAGAGGATAGGGAGTAGGCTAATTGGACGGTAAGATGAGGCGTCATTTGGTGGTTTACCGGGTTGGGCGAATAGGACAATAATGGAATGTTTCCAGAGGAGAGGAAAGTGCGTAGTTCGGATCATGCAATTATATATTAGGATCATTATGGCTTTAGGAGGAAGTTGTTTGAGAATTTGCGGAGTAAGGAGATCATATCCAGGGGATTTTCGGTAAGGTAAGTTTTTCAGAAGGTATTTGACCTCAGAGAGGTTACCGGGTTTTGGTGGAAGTGAGAGAAGTATAGGTGAAGTGAGGAAATCTTAAACAGTTGTGCTATGAGTATGGTTTCGATGAGAAAGGTGAGGTGTGAAAGTATGGGAAAGATGCAGAGCGAATTCTTCTTCCCTATAATTTCTTCTTCCCTATCAAAGTCGACCAGGTCCCACCATCACGACGGAGTGGAAAGAAAGTGAAATACGATGATACTTTAGGATATTTTTAGTCACATTCCACAGGGAGTTATCCCTGGTAGACAGAGAGGAGAGGTGGGAATTGAAAGAATCGGAACGAAAGGATGCCAATTGCCGCCTTACCAGTCTGCAGTGCTGATTGTACGAGCGGCGATCAGCAGGATTTCGGGATCCCTGCCACAATGTTCTGGAGTGGCGTTTGGATTGGATTAGGTCTTCGTGATGCTGAGGTAAACGATTTTGATTTGGAATTTTTGGATGACGGTGGAGCGACGATGCCTCCCAAGCCGACCTCTGGACCAGAGTAGTGAAATAATGCACTGCATCATCTAGGTCTTGAGATGTTTTCAGGGACACTTAGAGGTCAACGGAGCCTGTAAGAATCTGACGGAAGTGGTCTCAATCGACTGGGCCCCTAATAAAAGAAGGAGGAGGCAGTTTGTGAATTGGTCTTAGGGAAATGGTTAATAATAAAGCGCGATGATCGGATTAGAGGTCATTGAGGTGCGTGAGTGATTAGTTCCTAAACTATTGTAGAAGAAGAAATATTTATTTTTATATAAATCAGACAAAAGTATTTAAAAAATTGCACACCCCTAAAAAAATGTGCCACCCACGGAGGGTCAACCCCCCCCCCCCTCCCCCAGATACGCTACTGAGGTACACTTAGTATTTTACATATCACATAAAAGTTAGTTTCTCATAGTAATTTCACAAATAGGCAATCCAAGTAGTTAGTAGTCA
Organism: Acanthosoma haemorrhoidale; assembly: GCA_930367205.1. NCBI lineage: Eukaryota > Metazoa > Arthropoda > Insecta > Hemiptera > Acanthosomatidae > Acanthosoma > Acanthosoma haemorrhoidale. The sequence goes on from OV884009.1 coordinate 44,808,559, forward strand.
TTATCCAGCCAGTTAATTTTCGAATATCGGGATTAAACCTTTTTCACGTTTCGTTTAAACCTGCATGACATATTGTCAAATGATAACGCTGAGCGATCTCCACGGACATGGAGTTTATCTGTAAGTGGCAAAAGAGCGCGAGAAGAGGGTGGGATGTTGAAAAAAGACGGTATGAGCTAAAAGGGTTTGGTGGCTTGTGGGCTGGTGGAGAGCAACAGGTGACTTCCCCGCACCTAATTAAAACCACACCACACCAACATCACCTTTCAATCACTGCACACAACCCATTAGCTTTTCTCCTGCCCAGTACATTTTTTTTTTCGGAATCCGATGGGGTACTCCAACGAACTTCATTCTTATAACCAATGTGTGTCCATTTGTCTGTTTATAACTATATTTGTAGGTGCCATACTGATCCAATCTATCTGATCAACACCTCAAAATGTGCTAATTAAATATTTTTTAAAATAGTCAAGCCATGAATTTCGCCTTTTTATAAACTTATATAAAATATCTTAACACAAATACCCACCCCACCCCCTATCTAATTCTTCAAAATCATACAAATATCATAAACCAATGGCGAATCCAATGGAAAACAGAAATCTAAATAACAATGTGACAAACAAAATCATTCACACTCCGTCGTGGAGTCTAACCGAGGGATTTACCTAAAATTTATATATATAAGAGACTTCCCAAAATCCGCATCCACGTCTGTAACATCACCAAGTTTTTCAAAAATCTTACCTTCACCATGTCATTTTTTGCCTTTTTTATTTCGACGTAAAGTCTTCAATGAGAAAAAAAAATGCTTAACGTTAAAAAAGATAAAGTAACATCATGCTCAAACTGTAATAATTATTAATAACAAAAACTAATGGAAAACAGAAATCTAAATAACAAAGCCACGACAAGATTCGTACGCACTCCGATTATGGCGTCGAAATCAATGGACTATCAATGCATGACTCATACGGACACAGGTGACAGCCACTGACAAGAATTAAATGGAAAATATCTATCACCACCAGACTGATTTGGCAGTTACTCAACAAACGCTGAAAACTGTCAATAACAGAAAATTGAAGACATACACTTACTTACTGAATCCCATTTGGACATATTGAGCACAGATATGAATGCGGGAAAAATGACATATCTTGATATAACTATAGAGATCTCAAAGCATAACTACGGAACACTGCTCAGAGTCGCGAGTCCGATACCTACGAACTGACATGAAACTATTGAAAGGGCATGTGGATAAAGATGTTAAGTTACGATTACCTCAAATTGAGAAAAACGGCTCAAAAAAGGCCTGGCCTTATAGTGTTACGAAACGTCTTTATCACGTGAGTTTTGTGGAAATGATATATTTTCAGAAACTGGCACGAAGTGACATGATAGAGTAGGAGATAATACCAAACATAATGAAAAGACAATTTTTCAAAAATTGTCACATCACTTTTGTCCACTTGCCCCTTCCATTGTATAGACACTTTGATGACAAACTTGCCATTCAAACCTTCAGATGCAGGAATTGTCCAGAATACTCCACGAATGGCTAAGAGAAGCTGGAAAGAGATCTGTTGGGAAATCCGACCAATTTTTAAAACCAATGGCAAAGAGCTCTCACATGATGTCCTGCGCTTTCATGTCGTCATGCTATGTGCCATTCACATTTTGCAACTTGGATTCCATTTCACAGCTCTGAATTAATTAACAAAGAAAAAAATATGATATTTTTAATAATTTTACCGATATAATTGCGTTTTTAATTGTCATTATGGTCAAACATATTGAATTATGCTATTGAAAAATAACGAAATAAATATATCTCGAATAGCCTACAGTTCGAAACTTCGGTCCTTTTTCACACAAACTCCCGTTGACTATTTCCAACAGAACTGCAACATTTTACAGATCATTTCCCGCCCGGTCAACCTCCTTTCCTAATATGCTTCATCCTAGCAAACATGGAGGATGACAAGCAAATACTTGAGTACAAGAAGACTAAGAAAAATGTGAGGTCTCAAGAAACGGAGGTTAGATTCAACAAGGAGGGAGGTGCTTAGGTATGGGCTCTATGGAACCAAAGGACAGTGGCTAAAAATTAGTTGGCTAAATAAACTTTAGAGACTAATGGAGTAATCTTAAGTGTTTGCATCTTTTTATAATTTGTAAATGGTTTAACAATGCTCACTGTTCTTGCTTGCACTGCCTGTATAGGCCTTTTAGTCTTTCAAGTTACTGCTGAGAGGATTGAGTTTTCTCCGGCATTAAAACATTTCAACTGAGAGATCCATAAGCAAACCTAATTCTTCCTCAACATGTACTGTTTTTTTTTCAACACTTCTGCCGATTTTCACTACAGTTTTTTTCGTTGCCACTACTGCTTGAAAATGCAATCACTATTATCATCCGAAGGAACGCCTTATCTCAAGGGCACTAATACTCCTCACATGAGTAAAGTATAACTTACCACACTAGTCTCATTCTCTAAACTCTGTCCCGATTTGCCGGTAAGGTACATGAAGAATGGTCTTAAATAGGATAGTCACGTTATTTATCTATAATAGTGAAGTCCTCCCTGATATAGTGTATTTTATTACGCAGCTGTACCTTGCTGTGCTCCAGCCTAATCTTAGCACCTACCTACACTGCTTATCTCGGACCAACGAGGTCACTGGTCAGCTAGGTGTACGAAGAACACTACTGGCTAAGGCAGCAAAAACCTTAAAATTTTATATAGCTGAGAACTTCTTAATAAATTAATTAATTATGAAATCTTATGTGCAACCTTGATGTGTTCGAGCCTACTCTAAGAGTCTACACCACTCATGTCTTACCACCAAACCATCTTTTAATATATTACATACGAATAATACTCCCCACTAAGGTAGTCATACAATGTATTCATATACTTACAAACTTCCTGATATAGTTTGTTTGATTATCAAATAGTGTTCTAGCATAATCTAAGAGCCAACACCAATTGTGTCTCACCAAAAAAGCCTCTTTTATTACTTTATATTACATACAAAGAATATTTCTCGTTAGGTAGTCATACAATTACCCAAACAATATTTAAAATCTTTCTGATATAGTTTGCTTGATTTTAAAATTGTAAATGCAACCTTGATATGTTTTAGGGAAATCTAAGAGTACTACTCATGTTTCACCAACAAGGTGACTTTAAATATACTACATAGGAAGAATACTACTTGCTAAGGTACTGATATAATTTATCCATAAAGTAAAATTCTTCCTGATTTAGTTTATTTAATTATGATATTGGACTTAAGACCTTGATGTGTACTAGCCTACTCTAAGAGCCAACACCACTCTTTCCTGACCACCGGGCCAACTTTCCATATATATCATACGAAGAATAATCCTCAATAAGGTGGTCATAAAATTTATTCTTAAATTTAAAATCATCCTAATATAGTATTTTTATTACGAATTTGTAAGTGCAACCATGAGGTGTTCTAGCGTACTCTACGCATGTCTGACCACCAAGCCCACTTTTTTTATTTATTTTATTTTATTTATTTAATTATGAAATTCTAGGTAAAACGTAGTGTAATCTTGATGTGTTCTAGCCTTCTCTAAGAGCCTACACCACACACGTTTTGCTAATGATGCCATTTGCGACGTAGGCATATGAACCATTTGCTTGCTCAGGTAGTCACACAGTTTATTCATAAAATAAAAATATGATGAAATTCTAGGTAAAACAGTGTAATCTTGATGTGTTCTAGCCTTCTCTAAGAGCCTACACCACACACGTTTTGCTAATGATGCCATTTTTGGTGTAGGCATATGAACCATATGCTTGCTCAGGTAGTCACACAGTTTATTCATAAAATAAAAATATGATGAAATTTAATTATGAAATTCTAGGTAAAACAGTGTAACCTCGATGTGTTCTAGCCTTCTCTAAGAGCCTACACCACACTCGTTTTGCTAATAATGCCATTTGCGACTTAGGCATATGAACCATATGCTTGCTCAGGTAGTCACACAGTTTATTCATAAAATAAAAATATGATGAAATTTAATTATGAAATTCTAGGTAAAACGTAGTGTAATCTTGATGTGTTCTAGCCTTCTCTAAGAGCTTCACCACACAGGTTTTGCTAATGATGCCATTTGTGATGTAGGCATATGAACCATATGCTTGCTCAGGTAGTCACACAGTTTATTCATAAAATAAAAATATGATGAAATTTAATTATGAAATTCTAGGTAAAACAGTGTAATCTTGATGTGTTCTAGCCTTCTCTAAGAGCCTACACCACACACGTTTTGCTAATAATGCCATTTGCGACTTAGGCATATGAACCATATGCTTGCTCAGGTAGTCACACAGTTTATTTATAAAGTAAAAATATTCCTGGTATTTTTTATATGAGTATGATATTGTAGGCGTAACCTTAATGTGTTTTAGCATACTCTAAGAACCAGCACTATCTATGTCCGTCCACCAATGCCGCTTTAAATATTTTACATACGAAGAATACTCCTCGCTTAGGTAGTCATACAATTTATTCATCAAGTAAAAGTCTTTCTGATTTCTTGATATAGCTTATATAATTATGAAATAGTAGGTGCCACCATGATGTGTTATAGCCTTCTCTATGAGCTTCACCACACACGTTTTGCTAATGATGCCATTTGCGACGTATGCATATGAACCATATGCTTGCTCAGGTAGTCACACAGTTTATTCATAAAATAAAAATATGATGAAATTTAATTATGAAATTCTAGGTAAAACAGTGTAATCTTGATGTGTTCTAGCCTTCTCTAAGAGCCTACACCACACACGTTTTGCTAATAATGCCATTTGCGACTTAGGCATATGAACCATATGCTTGCTCAGGTAGTCACACAGTTTATTTATAAAATAAAAATATGATGAAATTTAATTATGAAATTCTAGGTAAAACAGTGTAATCTCGATGTGTTCTAGCCTTCTCTAAGAGCTTCACCACACAGGTTTTGCTAATGATGCCATTTGTGATGTAGGCATATGAACCATATGCTTGCTCAGGTAGTCACACAGTTTATTCATAAAATAAAAATATGATGAAATTTAATTATGAAATTCTAGGTAAAACGTAGTGTAATCTTGATGTGTTCTAGCCTTCTCTAAGTGCCTACACCACACACGTTTTGCTAATAATGCCATTTGCGACTTAGGCATATGAACCATATGCTTGCTCAGGTAGTCACACAGTTTATTTATAAAATAAAAATATGATGAAATTTAATTATAAAATTCTGGGTAAAACGTAGTGTAATCTTGATGTGTTCTAGCCTTCTCTAAGAGCTTCACCACACACGTTTTGCTAATGATGCCATTTGTGATGTAGGCATATGAACCATATGCTTGCTCAGGTAGTCACACAGTTTATTCATAAAATAAAAATATGATGAAATTTAATTATGAAATTCTAGGTAAAACAGTGTAATCTTGATGTGTTCTAGCCTTCTCTAAGTGCCTACACCACACACGTTTTGCTAATAATGCCATTTGCGACTTAGGCATATGAACCATATGCTTGCTCAGGTAGTCACACAGTTTATTCATAAAATAAACATATGATGAAATTTATTTATTTAATTATGAAATTATAGGTAAAACGTAGTGTAATCTTGATGTGTTCTAGCCTTCTCTAAGAGCTTCATCAGACACGTTTTGCTAATGATGCCATTTGTGGTGTAGGCAGATGAACCATATGCTTGCTCAGGTAGTCACACAGTTTATTCATAAAATAAAAATATGATGAAATTTAATTATGAAATTCTAGGTAAAACGTAGTGTAATCTTGATGTGTTCTAGCCTTCTCTATGAGCTTCACCACACACGTATTGCTAATAATGCCATTTGCGACTTGGGCATATGAACCATATCCTTGCTCAGGTAGTCACACAGTTTATTCATAAAATAAAAATATGATGAAATTTAATTATGAAATTCTAGGTAAAACGTAGTGTAATCTTGATGTGTTCTAGCCTTCTCTAAGAGCTTCACCACACAGGTTTTGCTAATGATGCCATTTGTGGTGTAGGCATATGAACCATATGCTTGCTCAGGTAGTCACACAGTTTATTCATAAAATAAAAATATGATGAAATTTAATTATGAAATTCAAGGTAAAACGTAGTGTAATCTTGATGTGTTCTAGCCTTCTCTAAGAGCTTCACCACACACGTTTTGCTAATGATGCCATTTGTGGTGTAGGCATATGAACCATATGCTTGCTCAGGTAGTCACACAGTTTATTCATAAAATAAAAATATGATGAAATTTAATTATGAAATTCTAGGTAAAACGTAGTGTAATCTTGATGTGTTCTAGCCTTCTCTAAGAGCTTCACCAGACACGTTTTGCTAATGATGCCATTTGTGGTGTAGGCATATGAACCATATGCTTGCTCAGGTAGTCACACAGTTTATTCATAAAATAAAAATATGATGAAATTTAATTATGAAATTCTAGGTAAAACGTAGTGTAATCTTGATGTGTTCTAGCCTTCTCTAAGAGCTTCACCACACACGTTTTGCTAATGATGCCATTTGCGACGTAGGCATATGAACCATATGCTTGCTCAGGTAGTCACACAGTTTATTCATAAAATAAAAATATGATGAAATTTAATTATGAAATTCTAGGTAAAACAGTGTAATCTTGATGTGTTCTAGCCTTCTCTAAGAGCCTACACCACACACGTTTTGCTAATAATGCCATTTGCGACTTAGGCATATGAACCATATGCTTGCTCAGGTAGTCACACAGTTTATTCATAAAATAAACATATGATAAAATTTATTTATTTAATTATGAAATTATAGGTAAAACGCAGTGTAATCTTGATGTGTTCTAGCCTTCTCTAAGAGCTTCACCAGACACGTTTTGCTAATGATGCCATTTGTGGTGTAGGCATATGAACCATATGCTTGCTCAGGTAGTCACACAGTTTATTCATAAAATAAAAATATGATGAAATTTAATTAGGAAATTCTAGGTAAAACGTAGTGTAATCTTGATGTATTCTAGCCTTCTCTATGAGCTTCACCACACAGGTTTTGCTAATGATGCCATTTGCGACGTAGGCATATGAACCATATGCTTGCTCAGGTAGTCACACAGTTTATTCATAAAATAAAAATATGATGAAATTTAATTATGAAATTCTAGGTAAAACAGTGTAATCTTGATGTGTTCTAGCCTTCTCTAAGAGCCTACACCACACACGTTTTGCTAATAATGCCATTTGCGACTTAGGCATATGAACCATATGCTTGCTCAGGTAGTCACACAGTTTATTTATAAAATAAAAATATGATGAAATTTAATTATGAAATTCTAGGTAAAACGTAGTGTAATCTTGATGTGTTCTAGCCTTCTCTAAGAGCTTCACCACACAGGTTTTGCTAATGATGCCATTTGTGATGTAGGCATATGAACCATATGCTTGCTCAGGTAGTCACACAGTTTATTCATAAAATAAAAATATGATGAAATTTAATTATGAAATTCTAGGTAAAACGTAGTGTAATCTTGATGTGTTCTAGCCTTCTCTAAGAGCTTCACCAGACACGTTTTGCTAATGATGCCATTTGTGGTGTAGGCATATGAACCATATGCTTGCTCAGGTAGTCACACAGTTTATTCATAAAATAAAAATATGATGAAATTTAATTATGAAATTCTAGGTAAAACAGTGTAATCTTGATGTGTTCTAGCCTTCTCTAAGAGCTTCACCACACACGTTTTGCTAATGATGCCATTTGCGACGTAGGCATATGAACCATATGCTTGCTCAGGTAGTCACACAGTTTTTTCATAAAATAAAAATATGATGAAATTTAATTATGAAATTCTAGGTAAAACAGTGTAATCTTGATGTGTTCTAGCCTTCTCTAAGAGCTTCACCACACACGTTTTGCTAATGATGCCATTTGCGACGTAGGCATATGAACCATATGCTTGCTCAGGTAGTCACACAGTTTTTTCATAAAATAAAAATATGATGAAATTTAATTATGAAATTCTAGGTAAAACAGTGTAATCTTGATGTGTTCTAGCCTTCTCTAAGAGCTTCACCACACACGTTTTGCTAATGATGCCATTTGCGACGTAGGCATATGAACCATATGCTTGCTCAGGTAGTCACACAGTTTTTTCATAAAATAAAAATATGATGAAATTTAATTATGAAATTCTAGGTAAAACGTAGTGTAATCTTGATGTGTTCTAGCCTTCTCTAAGAGCTTCACCAGACACGTTTTGCTAATGATGCCATTTGTGGTGTAGGCATATGAACCATATGCTTGCTCAGGTAGTCACACAGTTTATTCATAAAATAAAAATATGATGAAATTTATTTATTTAATTATGAAATTCTAGGTAAAACGTAGTGTAATCTTTATGTGTTCTAGCCTTCTCTAAGAGCCTACACCACACACGTTATACTAATAATGCCATTTGCGACTTAGGCATATGAACCATATGCTTGCTCAGGTAGTCACACAGTTTTTTCATAAAATAAAAATATGATGAAATTTAATAATAAAATTCTAGGTAAAACGTAGTGTAATCTTGATGTGTTCTAGCCTTCTCTAAGAGCTTCACCACACACGTTTTGCTAATGATGCCATTGGCGACGTAGGCATATGAACCATATGCTTGCTCAGGTAGTCACACAGTTTTTTCATAAAATAAAAATATGATGAAATTTAATTATGAAATTCTAGGTAAAACAGTGTAATCTCGATGTGTTCTAGCCTTCTCTAAGAGCCTACACCACACTCGTTTTGCTAATAATGCCATTTGCGACTTAGGCATATGAACCATATGCTTGCTCAGGTAGTCACACAGTTTATTCATAAAATAAAAATATGATGAAATTTAATTATGAAATTCTAGGTAAAACGTAGTGTAATCTTGATGTGTTCTAGCCTTCTCTAAGAGCTTCACCACACAGGTTTTGCTAATGATGCCATTTGTGATGTAGGCATATGAACCATATGCTTGCTCAGGTAGTCACACAGTTTTTTCATAAAATAAAAATATGATGAAATTTAATTATGAAATTCTAGGTAAAACGTAGTGTAATCTTGATGTGTTCTAGCCTTCTCTAAGAGCTTCACCAGACACGTTTTGCTAATGATGCCATTTGTGGTGTAGGCATATGAACCATATGCTTGCTCAGGTAGTCACACAGTTTATTCATAAAATAAAAATATGATGAAATTTAATTATGAAATTCTAGGTAAAACGTAGTGTAATCTTGATCTGTTCTAGCCTTCTCTAAGAGCTTCACCACACACGTTTTGCTAATGATGCCATTTGCGACTTAGGCATATGAACCATATGCTTGCTCAGGTAGTCACACAGTTTATTCATAAAATAAACATATGATGAAATTTATTTATTTAATTATGAAATTATAGGTAAAACGTAGTGTAATCTTGATGTGTTCTAGCCTTCTCTAAGAGCTTCATCAGACACGTTTTGCTAATGATGCCATTTGTGGTGTAGGCATATGAACCATATGCTTGCTCAGGTAGTCACACAGTTTATTCATAAAATAAAAATATGATGAAATTTAATTATGAAATTCTAGGTAAAACGTAGTGTAATCTTGATGTGTTCTAGCCTTCTCTATGAGCTTCACCACACAGGTTTTGCTAATGATGCCATTTGCGACGTAGGCATATGAACCATATGCTTGCTCAGGTAGTCACACAGTTTATTCATAAAATAAACATATGATGAAATTTATTTATTTAATTATGAAATTATAGGTAAAACGTAGTGTAATCTTGATGTGTTCTAGCCTTCTCTAAGAGCTTCATCAGACACGTTTTGCTAATGATGCCATTTGTGGTGTAGGCATATGAACCATATGCTTGCTCAGGTAGTCACACAGTTTATTCATAAAATAAAAATATGATGAAATTTAATTATGAAATTCTAGGTAAAACGTAGTGTAATCTTGATGTGTTCTAGCCTTCTCTATGAGCTTCACCACACACGTTTTGCTAATGATGCCATTTGCGACGTAGGCATATGAACCATATGCTTTCTCAGGTAGTCACACAGTTTTTTCATAAAATAAAAATATGATGAAATTTAATTATGAAATTCTAGGTAAAACAGTGTAATCTCGATGTGTTCTAGCCTTCTCTAAGAGCCTACACCACACTCGTTTTGCTAATAATGCCATTTGCGACTTAGGCATATGAACCATATGCTTGCTCAGGTAGTCACACAGTTTATTCATAAAATAAAAATATGATGAAATTTAATTATGAAATTCTAGGTAAAACGTAGTGTAATCTTGATGTGTTCTAGCCTTCTCTAAGAGCTTCACCACACAGGTTTTGCTAATGATGCCATTTGTGATGTAGGCATATGAACCATATGCTTGCTCAGGTAGTCACACAGTTTTTTCATAAAATAAAAATATGATGAAATTTAATAATAAAATTCTAGGTAAAACGTAGTGTAATCTTGATGTGTTCTAGCCTTCTCTAAGAGCTTCACCACACACGTTTTGCTAATGATGCCATTGGCGACGTAGGCATATGAACCATATGCTTGGTTCAGGTAGTCACACAGTTTATTCATAAAATAAACATATGATGAAATTTATTTATTTAATTATGAAATTATAGGTAAAACGTAGTGTAATCTTGATGTGTTCTAGCCTTCTCTAAGAGCTTCACCAGACACGTTTTGCTAATGATGCCATTTGTGGTGTAGGCATATGAACCATATGCTTGCTCAGGTAGTCACACAGTTTTTTCATAAAATAAAAATATGATGAAATTTAATTATGAAATTCTAGGTAAAACAGTGTAATCTCGATGTGTTCTAGCCTTCTCTAAGAGCCTACACCACACTCGTTTTGCTAATAATGCCATTTGCGACTTAGGCATATGAACCATATGCTTGCTCAGGTAGTCACACAGTTTATTCATAAAATAAAAATATGATGAAATTTAATTATGAAATTCTAGGTAAAACGTAGTGTAATCTTGATGTGTTCTAGCCTTCTCTAAGAGCTTCACCACACAGGTTTTGCTAATGATGCCATTTGTGATGTAGGCATATGAACCATATGCTTGCTCAGGTAGTCACACAGTTTTTTCATAAAATAAAAATATGATGAAATTTAATTATGAAATTCTAGGTAAAACGTAGTGTAATCTTGATGTGTTCTAGCCTTCTCTAAGAGCTTCACCAGACACGTTTTGCTAATGATGCCATTTGTGGTGTAGGCATATGAACCATATGCTTGCTCAGGTAGTCACACAGTTTATTCATAAAATAAAAATATGATGAAATTTAATTATGAAATTCTAGGTAAAACGTAGTGTAATCTTGATGTGTTCTAGCCTTCTCTAAGAGCTTCACCAGACACGTTTTGCTAATGATGCCATTTGTGGTGTAGGCATATGAACCATATGCTTGCTCAGGTAGTCACACAGTTTATTCATAAAATAAAAATATGATGAAATTTAATTATGAAATTCTAGGTAAAACGTAGTGTAATCTTGATCTGTTCTAGCCTTCTCTAAGAGCTTCACCACACACGTTTTGCTAATGATGCCATTTGCGACGTAGGCATATGAACCATATGCTTGCTCAGGTAGTCACACAGTTTATTCATAAAATAAACATATGATAAAATTTATTTATTTAATTATGAAATTATAGGTAAAACGCAGTGTAATCTTGATGTGTTCTAGCCTTCTCTAAGAGCTTCACCAGACACGTTTTGCTAATGATGCCATTTGTGGTGTAGGCATATGAACCATATGCTTGCTCAGGTAGTCACACAGTTTATTCATAAAATAAAAATATGATGAAATTTAATTATGAAATTCTAGGTAAAACGTAGTGTAATCTTGATGTGTTCTAGCCTTCTCTATGAGCTTCACCACACAGGTTTTGCTAATGATGCCATTTGCGACGTAGGCATATGAACCATATGCTTGCTCAGGTAGTCACACAGTTTATTCATAAAATAAAAATATGATGAAATTTAATTATGAAATTCTAGGTAAAACAGTGTAATCTTGATGTGTTCTAGCCTTCTCTAAGAGCCTACACCACACACGTTTTGCTAATAATGCCATTTGCGACTTAGGCATATGAACCATATGCTTGCTCAGGTAGTCACACAGTTTATTCATAAAATAAACATATGATGAAATTTATTTATTTAATTATGAAATTATAGGTAAAACGTAGTGTAATCTTGATGTGTTCTAGCCTTCTCTAAGAGCTTCATCAGACACGTTTTGCTAATGATGCCATTTGTGGTGTAGGCATATGAACCATATGCTTGCTAAGGTAGTCACACAGTTTATTCATAAAATAAAAATATGATGAAATTTAATTATGAAATTCTAGGTAAAACGTAGTGTAATCTTGATGTGTTCTAGCCTTCTCTATGAGCTTCACCACACACGTTTTGCTAATGATGCCATTTGCGACGTAGGCATATGAACCATATGCTTTCTCAGGTAGTCACACAGTTTTTTCATAAAATAAAAATATGATGAAATTTAATTATGAAATTCTAGGTAAAACAGTGTAATCTCGATGTGTTCTAGCCTTCTCTAAGAGCCTACACCACACTCGTTTTGCTAATAATGCCATTTGCGACTTAGGCATATGAACCATATGCTTGCTCAGGTAGTCACACAGTTTATTCATAAAATAAAAATATGATGAAATTTAATTATGAAATTCTAGGTAAAACGTAGTGTAATCTTGATGTGTTCTAGCCTTCTCTAAGAGCTTCACCACACAGGTTTTGCTAATGATGCCATTTGTGATGTAGGCATATGAACCATATGCTTGCTCAGGTAGTCACACAGTTTTTTCATAAAATAAAAATATGATGAAATTTAATTATGAAATTCTAGGTAAAACGTAGTGTAATCTTGATGTGTTCTAGCCTTCTCTAAGAGCTTCACCAGACACGTTTTGCTAATGATGCCATTTGTGGTGTAGGCATATGAACCATATGCTTGCTCAGGTAGTCACACAGTTTATTCATAAAATAAAAATATGATGAAATTTAATTATGAAATTCTAGGTAAAACGTAGTGTAATCTTGATGTGTTCTAGCCTTCTCTAAGAGCTTCACCAGACACGTTTTGCTAATGATGCCATTTGTGGTGTAGGCATATGAACCATATGCTTGCTCAGGTAGTCACACAGTTTATTCATAAAATAAAAATATGATGAAATTTAATTATGAAATTCTAGGTAAAACGTAGTGTTATCTTGATCTGTTCTAGCCTTCTCTAAGAGCTTCACCACACACGTTTTGCTAATGATGCCATTTGCGACGTAGGCATATGAACCATATGCTTGCTCAGGTAGTCACACAGTTTATTCATAAAATAAACATATGATGAAATTTATTTATTTAATTATGAAATTATAGGTAAAACGCAGTGTAATCTTGATGTGTTCTAGCCTTCTCTAAGAGCTTCACCAGACACGTTTTGCTAATGATGCCATTTGTGGTGTAGGCATATGAACCATATGCTTGCTCAGGTAGTCACACAGTTTATTCATAAAATAAAAATATGATAAAATTTAATTAAGAAATTCTAGGTAAAACGTAGTGTAATCTTGATGTGTTCTAGCCTTCTCTATGAGCTTCACCACACAGGTTTTGCTAATGATGCCATTTGCGACGTAGGCATATGAACCATATGCTTGCTCAGGTAGTCACACAGTTTATTCATAAAATAAAAATATGATGAAATTTAATTATGAAATTCTAGGTAAAACAGTGTAATCTTGATGTGTTCTAGCCTTCTCTAAGAGCCTACACCACACACGTTTTGCTAATAATGCCATTTGCGACTTAGGCATATGAACCATATGCTTGCTCAGGTAGTCACACAGTTTATTCATAAAATAAACATATGATGAAATTTATTTATTTAATTATGAAATTATAGGTAAAACGTAGTGTAATCTTGATGTGTTCTAGCCTTCTCTAAGAGCTTCATCAGACACGTTTTGCTAATGATGCCATTTGTGGTGTAGGCATATGAACCATATGCTTGCTCAGGTAGTCACACAGTTTATTCATAAAATAAAAATATGATGAAATTTAATTATGAAATTCTAGGTAAAACGTAGTGTAATCTTGATGTGTTCTAGCCTTCTCTAAGAGCTTCACCACACAGGTTTTGCTAATGATGCCATTTGTGATGTAGGCATATGAACCATATGCTTGCTCAGGTAGTCACACAGTTTTTTCATAAAATAAAAATATGATGAAATTTAATAATAAAATTCTAGGTAAAACGTAGTGTAATCTTGATGTGTTCTAGCCTTCTCTAAGAGCTTCACCACACACGTTTTGCTAATGATGCCATTGGCGACGTAGGCATATGAACCATATGCTTGGTTCAGGTAGTCACACAGTTTATTCATAAAATAAACATATGATGAAATTTATTTATTTAATTATGAAATTATAGGTAAAACGTAGTGTAATCTTGATGTGTTCTAGCCTTCTCTAAGAGCTTCACCAGACACGTTTTGCTAATGATGCCATTTGTGGTGTAGGCATATGAACCATATGCTTGCTCAGGTAGTCACACAGTTTTTTCATAAAATAAAAATATGATGAAATTTAATTATGAAATTCTAGGTAAAACAGTGTAATCTCGATGTGTTCTAGCCTTCTCTAAGAGCCTACACCACACTCGTTTTGCTAATAATGCCATTTGCGACTTAGGCATATGAACCATATGCTTGCTCAGGTAGTCACACAGTTTATTCATAAAATAAAAATATGATGAAATTTAATTATGAAATTCTAGGTAAAACGTAGTGTAATCTTGATGTGTTCTAGCCTTCTCTAAGAGCTTCACCACACAGGTTTTGCTAATGATGCCATTTGTGATGTAGGCATATGAACCATATGCTTGCTCAGGTAGTCACACAGTTTTTTCATAAAATAAAAATATGATGAAATTTAATTATGAAATTCTAGGTAAAACGTAGTGTAATCTTGATGTGTTCTAGCCTTCTCTAAGAGCTTCACCACACACGTTTTGCTAATGATGCCATTTGTGGTGTAGGCATATGAACCATATGCTTGCTCAGGTAGTCACACAGTTTATTCATAAAATAAAAATATGATGAAATTTAATTATGAAATTCTAGGTAAAACGTAGTGTAATCTTGATGTGTTCTAGCCTTCTCTAAGAGCTTCACCAGACACGTTTTGCTAATGATGCCATTTGTGGTGTAGGCATATGAACCATATGCTTGCTCAGGTAGTCACACAGTTTATTCATAAAATAAAAATATGATGAAATTTAATTATGAAATTCTAGGTAAAACGTAGTGTAATCTTGATCTGTTCTAGCCTTCTCTAAGAGCTTCACCACACACGTTTTGCTAATGATGCCATTTGCGACGTAGGCATATGAACCATATGCTTGCTCAGGTAGTCACACAGTTTATTCATAAAATAAACATATGATAAAATTTATTTATTTAATTATGAAATTATAGGTAAAACGCAGTGTAATCTTGATGTGTTCTAGCCTTCTCTAAGAGCTTCACCAGACACGTTTTGCTAATGATGCCATTTGTGGTGTAGGCATATGAACCATATGCTTGCTCAGGTAGTCACACAGTTTATTCATAAAATAAAAATATGATGAAATTTAATTATGAAATTCTAGGTAAAACGTAGTGTAATCTTGATGTGTTCTAGCCTTCTCTATGAGCTTCACCACACAGGTTTTGCTAATGATGCCATTTGCGACGTAGGCATATGAACCATATGCTTGCTCAGGTAGTCACACAGTTTATTCATAAAATAAAAATATGATGAAATTTAATTATGAAATTCTAGGTAAAACAGTGTAATCTTGATGTGTTCTAGCCTTCTCTAAGAGCCTACACCACACACGTTTTGCTAATAATGCCATTTGCGACTTAGGCATATGAACCATATGCTTGCTCAGGTAGTCACACAGTTTATTCATAAAATAAACATATGATGAAATTTATTTATTTAATTATGAAATTATAGGTAAAACGTAGTGTAATCTTGATGTGTTCTAGCCTTCTCTAAGAGCTTCATCAGACACGTTTTGCTAATGATGCCATTTGTGGTGTAGGCATATGAACCATATGCTTGCTCAGGTAGTCACACAGTTTATTCATAAAATAAAAATATGATGAAATTTAATTATGAAATTCTAGGTAAAACGTAGTGTAATCTTGATGTGTTCTAGCCTTCTCTATGAGCTTCACCACACACGTTTTGCTAATGATGCCATTTGCGACGTAGGCATATGAACCATATGCTTTCTCAGGTAGTCACACAGTTTTTTCATAAAATAAAAATATGATGAAATTTAATTATGAAATTCTAGGTAAAACAGTGTAATCTCGATGTGTTCTAGCCTTCTCTAAGAGCCTACACCACACTCGTTTTGCTAATAATGCCATTTGCGACTTAGGCATATGAACCATATGCTTGCTCAGGTAGTCACACAGTTTATTCATAAAATAAAAATATGATGAAATTTAATTATGAAATTCTAGGTAAAACGTAGTGTAATCTTGATGTGTTCTAGCCTTCTCTAAGAGCTTCACCACACAGGTTTTGCTAATGATGCCATTTGTGATGTAGGCATATGAACCATATGCTTGCTCAGGTAGTCACACAGTTTTTTCATAAAATAAAAATATGATGAAATTTAATTATGAAATTCTAGGTAAAACGTAGTGTAATCTTGATGTGTTCTAGCCTTCTCTAAGAGCTTCACCAGACACGTTTTGCTAATGATGCCATTTGTGGTGTAGGCATATGAACCATATGCTTGCTCAGGTAGTCACACAGTTTATTCATAAAATAAAAATATGATGAAATTTAATTATGAAATTCTAGGTAAAACGTAGTGTAATCTTGATGTGTTCTAGCCTTCTCTAAGAGCTTCACCAGACACGTTTTGCTAATGATGCCATTTGTGGTGTAGGCATATGAACCATATGCTTGCTCAGGTAGTCACACAGTTTATTCATAAAATAAAAATATGATGAAATTTAATTATGAAATTCTAGGTAAAACGTAGTGTTATCTTGATCTGTTCTAGCCTTCTCTAAGAGCTTCACCACACACGTTTTGCTAATGATGCCATTTGCGACGTAGGCATATGAACCATATGCTTGCTCAGGTAGTCACACAGTTTATTCATAAAATAAACATATGATGAAATTTATTTATTTAATTATGAAATTATAGGTAAAACGCAGTGTAATCTTGATGTGTTCTAGCCTTCTCTAAGAGCTTCACCAGACACGTTTTGCTAATGATGCCATTTGTGGTGTAGGCATATGAACCATATGCTTGCTCAGGTAGTCACACAGTTTATTCATAAAATAAAAATATGATGAAATTTAATTATGAAATTCTAGGTAAAACGTAGTGTAATCTTGATGTGTTCTAGCCTTCTCTATGAGCTTCACCACACAGGTTTTGCTAATGATGCCATTTGCGACGTAGGCATATGAACCATATGCTTGCTCAGGTAGTCACACAGTTTATTCATAAAATAAAAATATGATGAAATTTAATTATGAAATTCTAGGTAAAACAGTGTAATCTTGATGTGTTCTAGCCTTCTCTAAGAGCCTACACCACACACGTTTTGCTAATAATGCCATTTGCGACTTAGGCATATGAACCATATGCTTGCTCAGGTAGTCACACAGTTTATTCATAAAATAAACATATGATGAAATTTATTTATTTAATTATGAAATTATAGGTAAAACGTAGTGTAATCTTGATGTGTTCTAGCCTTCTCTAAGAGCTTCATCAGACACGTTTTGCTAATGATGCCATTTGTGGTGTAGGCATATGAACCATATGCTTGCTCAGGTAGTCACACAGTTTATTCATAAAATAAAAATATGATGAAATTTAATTATGAAATTCTAGGTAAAACGTAGTGTAATCTTGATGTGTTCTAGCCTTCTCTATGAGCTTCACCACACACGTTTTGCTAATGATGCCATTTGCGACGTAGGCATATGAACCATATGCTTTCTCAGGTAGTCACACAGTTTATTCATAAAATAAAAATATGATGAAATTTAATTATGAAATTCTAGGTAAAACAGTGTAATCTTGATGTGTTCTAGCCTTCTCTAAGAGCCTACACCACACACGTTTTGCTAATAATGCCATTTGCGACTTAGGCATATGAACCATATGCTTGCTCAGGTAGTCACACAGTTTATTTATAAAATAAAAATATGATGAAATTTAATTATGAAATTCTAGGTAAAACAGTGTAATCTCGATGTGTTCTAGCCTTCTCTAAGAGCCTACACCACACTCGTTTTGCTAATAATGCCATTTGCGACTTGGGCATATGAACCATATCCTTGCTCAGGTAGTCACACAGTTTATTCATAAAATAAAAATATGATGAAATTTAATTATGAAATTCTAGGTAAAACGTAGTGTAATCTTGATGTGTTCTAGCCTTCTCTAAGAGCTTCACCACACAGGTTTTGCTAATGATGCCATTTGTGGTGTAGGCATATGAACCATATGCTTGCTCAGGTAGTCACACAGTTTATTCATAAAATAAAAATATGATGAAATTTAATTATGAAATTCTAGGTAAAACGTAGTGTAATCTTGATGTGTTCTAGCCTTCTCTAAGAGCTTCACCACACACGTTTTGCTAATGATGCCATTTGTGGTGTAGGCATATGAACCATATGCTTGCTCAGGTAGTCACACAGTTTATTCATAAAATAAAAATATGATGAAATTTACTTATGAAATTCTAGGTAAAACGTAGTGTAATCTTGATGTGTTCTAGCCTTCTCTAAGAGCTTCACCAGACACGTTTTGCTAATGATGCCATTTGTGGTGTAGGCATATGAACCATATGCTTGCTCAGGTAGTCACACAGTTTATTCATAAAATAAAAATATGATGAAATTTAATTATGAAATTCTAGGTAAAACGTAGTGTAATCTTGATCTGTTCTAGCCTTCTCTAAGAGCTTCACCACACACGTTTTGCTAATGATGCCATTTGCGACGTAGGCATATGAACCATATGCTTGCTCAGGTAGTCACACAGTTTATTCATAAAATAAACATATGATGAAATTTATTTATTTAATTATGAAATTATAGGTAAAACGTAGTGTAATCTTGATGTGTTCTAGCCTTCTCTAAGAGCTTCACCACACACGTTTTGCTAATGATGCCATTTGTGGTGTAGGCGTATGAACCATATGCTTGCTCAGGTAGTCACACAGTTTATTCATAAAATAAAAATATGATGAAATTTAATTATGAAATTCTAGGTAAAACGTAGTGTAATCTTGATGTGTTCTAGCCTTCTCTAAGAGCTTCACCAGACACGTTTTGCTAATGATGCCATTTGTGGTGTAGGCATATGAACCATATGCTTGCTCAGGTAGTCACACAGTTTATTCATAAAATAAAAATATGATGAAATTTAATTATGAAATTCTAGGTAAAACGTAGTGTAATCTTGATGTGTTCTAGCCTTCTCTAAGAGCTTTACCACACACGTTTTGCTAATGATGCCATTTGCGACGTAGGCATATGAACCATATGCTTGCTCAGGTAGTCACACAGTTTATTCATAAAATAAACATATGATAAAATTTATTTATTTAATTATGAAATTATAGGTAAAACGCAGTGTAATCTTGATGTGTTCTAGCCTTCTCTAAGAGCTTCACCAGACACGTTTTGCTAATGATGCTGTAACGCCCCCGTGCCTACCGGGAAATAGATAATTTACCTTTGGATGTTGAGAAATCAGGGAACGGAAGGTTAGGAACCAGGAAAGAATTATGGAATACGTATTAGCTAGCATGCACAAATTTATAATCGGGAGAATTTTCGGGAAAGATGCGAATAAGAAAGACATATAAACCCCTTTTCTATTCAAAACTACTGGTTAATTAATTTTATTAACTACTTGAACACTTTCTATAACAAAATAATACTAATTGAATAATAGAATAATAATCGAATAATAATAATTGAATAATAGAATAATAATTGAATAATAGAATAATAATTGAATAATAGAATAATAATTGAATAATAGAATAATAATTGAATAATATAATAGTAATTGAATACTAGAATAATAATTGAATACTAATTTAATAATTGGATAATAATTGAAATCTCCACAACGTCCTAAGCTCCACGGTGATTAATGTCCCACCCACAAATTGAATTTGTAAAAGTTACCTTGAATAAAGTCCGGTATCCGTCTATCGTTCATCTTTTTGGATCACTAACAATTTTCTAACACCACTCACTCCTACAGACTCTCTAGCTCACACAACCTTTCCTTCCACTTTTCCCACACACTCTGCCTCCTCCTTTTTCCAATTCTTCTCAAGAGGGGATTTCCTTCTGCCAGTTCTCTCTTGTTATTGGTCAAGGGGCGTGATCGATCTCAGAGCGGGGGAGCTGTTCCTCCAATCCCCTTTAGTTGCATGGGTTGTTATATTTTATTCCTAGAATCCCGATGTGAAATCCACGTGTTTGTCATCTTCTCCTCTCAGTTTTCAAGGAAGTGCAAGCACCAGTCGGCGCCGGTAATCTAATACCTCCCAAGCGTTGCGGGATAGTCTATACTAAATGCCAAGTTTTGTTACAATGCTATTTGTGGTGTAGGCATATGAACCATATGCTTGCTCAGGTAGTCACACAGTTTATTCATAAAATAAAAATATGATGAAATTTAATTATGAAATTCTAGGTAAAACGTAGTGTAATCTTGATGTATTCTAGCCTTCTCTATGAGCTTCACCACACAGGTTTTGCTAATGATGCCATTTGCGACGTAGGCATATGAACCATATGCTTGCTCAGGTAGTCACACAGTTTATTCATAAAATAAAAATATGATGAAATTTAATTATGAAATTCTAGGTAAAACAGTGTAATCTTGATGTGTTCTAGCCTTCTCTAAGAGCCTACACCACACACGTTTTGCTAATAATGCCATTTGCGACTTAGGCATATGAACCATATGCTTGCTCAGGTAGTCACACAGTTTATTTATAAAATAAAAATATGATGAAATTTAATTATGAAATTATAGGTAAAACGCAGTGTAATCTTGATGTGTTCTAGCCTTCTCTAAGAGCTTCACCAGACACGTTTTGCTAATGATGCCATTTGTGGTGTAGGCATATGAACCATATGCTTGCTCAGGTAGTCACACAGTTTATTCATAAAATAAAAATATGATGAAATTTAATTATGAAATTCTAGGTAAAACGTAGTGTAATCTTGATGTATTCTAGCCTTTTCTATGAGCTTCACCACACAGGTTTTGCTAATGATGCCATTTGCGACGTAGGCATATGAACCATATGCTTGCTCAGGTAGTCACACAGTTTATTCATAAAATAAAAATATGATGAAATTTAATTATGAAATTCTAGGTAAAACAGTGTAATCTTGATGTGTTCTAGCCTTCTCTAAGAGCTTCACTACACACGTTTTGCTAATGATGCCATTTGCGACGTAGGCATATGAACCATATGCTTGGTTCAGGTAGTCACACAGTTTATTCATAAAATAAACATATGATGAAATTTATTTATTTAATTATGAAATTATAGGTAAAACGTAGTGTAATCTTGATGTGTTCTAGCCTTCTCTAAGAGCTTCACCAGACACGTTTTGCTAATGATGCCATTTGTGGTGTAGGCATATGAACCATATGCTTGCTCAGGTAGTCACACAGTTTATTCATAAAATAAAAATATGATGAAATTTATTTATTTAATTATGAAATTCTAGGTAAAACGTAGTGTAATCTTTATGTGTTCTAGCCTTCTCTAAGAGCCTACACCACACACGTTATACTAATAATGCCATTTGCGACTTAGGCATATGAACCATATGCTTGCTCAGGTAGTCACACAGTTTTTTCATAAAATAAAAATATGATGAAATTTAATAATAAAATTCTAGGTAAAACGTAGTGTAATCTTGATGTGTTCTAGCCTTCTCTAAGAGATTCACCACACACGTTTTGCTAATGATGCCATTTGCGACGTAGGCATATGAACCATATGCTTGGTTCAGGTAGTCACACAGTTTATTCATAAAATAAACATATGATGAAATTTATTTATTTAATTATGAAATTATAGGTAAAACGTAGTGTAATCTTGATGTGTTCTAGCCTTCTCTAAGAGCTTCACCAGACACGTTTTGCTAATGATGCCATTTGTTGTGTAGGCATATGAACCATATGCTTGCTCAGGTAGTCACACAGTTTTTTCATAAAATAAAAATATGATGAAATTTAATTATGAAATTCTAGGTAAAACGTAGTGTAATCTTGATGTGTTCTAGCCTTCTCTAAGAGCTTCACCAGACACGTTTTGCTAATGATGCCATTTGTGGTGTAGGCATATGAACCATATGCTTGCTCAGGTAGTCACACAGTTTATTCATAAAATAAAAATATGATGAAATTTAATTATGAAATTCTAGGTAAAACGTAGTGTAATCTTGATGTGTTCTAGCCTTCTCTAAGAGCTTCACCACACAGGTTTTGCTAATGATGCCATTTGTGGTGTAGGCATATGAACCATATGCTTGCTCAGGTAGTCACACAGTTTATTCATAAAATAAAAATATGATGAAATTTAATTATGAAATTCTAGGTAAAACGTAGTGTAATCTTGATGTGTTCTAGCCTTCTCTAAGAGCTTCACCAGACACGTTTTGCTAATGATGCCACTTGTGGTGTAGGCATATGAACCATATGCTTGCTCAGGTAGTCACACAGTTTATTCATAAAATAAAAATATGATGAAATTTAATTATGAAATTCTAGGTAAAACGTAGTGTAATCTTGATGTGTTCTAGCCTTCTCTAAGAGCTTCACCAGACACGTTTTGCTAATGATGCCATTTGTGGTGTAGGCATATGAACCATATGCTTGCTCAGGTAGTCACACAGTTTATTCATAAAATAAAAATATGATGAAATTTAATTATGAAATTCAAGGTAAAACAGTGTAATCTTGATGTGTTCTAGCCTTCTCTAAGAGCTTCACCACACACGTTTTGCTAATGATGCCATTTGCGACGTAGGCATATGAACCATATGCTTGCTCAGGTAGTCACACAGTTTATTCATAAAAAAAACATATGATGAAATTTATTTATTTAATTATGAAATTATAGGTAAAACGTAGTGTAATCTTGATGTGTTCTAGCCTTCTCTAAGAGCTTCACCAGACACGTTTTGCTAATGATGCCATTTGTGGTGTAGGCATATGAACCATATGCTTGCTCAGGTAGTCACACAGTTTATTCATAAAATAAAAATATGATGAAATTTAATTATGAAATTCTAGGTAAAACGTAGTGTAATCTTGATGTGTTCTAGCCTTCTCTAAGAGCTTCACCAGACACGTTTTGCTAATGATGCCATTTGTGGTGTAGGCATATGAACCATATGCTTGCTCAGGTAGTCACACAGTTTATTCATAAAATAAAAATATGATGAAATTTAATTATGAAATTCAAGGTAAAACAGTGTAATCTTGATGTGTTCTAGCCTTCTCTAAGAGCTTCACCACACACGTTTTGCTAATGATGCCATTTGCGACGTAGGCATATGAACCATATGCTTGCTCAGGTAGTCACACAGTTTATTCATAAAAAAAACATATGATGAAATTTATTTATTTAATTATGAAATTATAGGTAAAACGTAGTGTAATCTTGATGTGTTCTAGCCTTCTCTAAGAGCTTCACCAGACACGTTTTGCTAATGATGCCATTTGTGGTGTAGGCATATGAACCATATGCTTGCTCAGGTAGTCACACAGTTTATTCATAAAATAAAAATATGATGAAATTTAATTATGAAATTCTAGGTAAAACGTAGTGTAATCTTGATGTGTTCTAGCCTTCTCTATGAGCTTCACCACACAGGTTTTGCAAATGATGCCATTTGCGACGTAGGCATATTAACCATATGCTTGCTCAGGTAGTCACACAGTTTATTCATAAAATAAAAATATGATGAAATTTAATTATGAAATTCTAGGTAAAACAGTGTAATCTTGATGTGTTCTAGCCTTCTCTAAGAGCCTACACCACACACGTTTTGCTAATAATGCCATTTGCGACTTAGGCATATGAACCATATGCTTGCTCAGGTAGTCACACAGTTTATTTATAAAATAAAAATATGATGAAATTTAATTATGAAATTCTAGGTAAAACAGTGTAATCTCGATGTGTTCTAGCCTTCTCTAAGAGCCTACACCACTCTCGTTTTGCTAATAATGCCATTTGCGACTTGGGCATATGAACCATATCCTTGCTCAGGTAGTCACACAGTTTATTCATAAAATAAAAATATGATGAAATTTAATTATGAAATTCTAGGTAAAACGTAGTGTAATCTTGATGTGTTCTAGCCTTCTCTAAGAGCTTCACCACACAGGTTTTGCTAATGATGCCATTTGTGATGTAGGCATATGAACCATATGCTTGCTCAGGTAGTCACACAGTTTATTCATAAAATAAAAATATGATGAAATTAATTATGAAATTCTAGGTAAAACGTAGTGTAATCTTGATGTGTTCTAGCCTTCTCTAAGAGCTTCACCACACAGGTTTTGCTAATGATGCCATTTGTGATGTAGGCATATGAACCATATGCTTGCTCAGGTAGTCACACAGTTTATTCATAAAATAAAAATATGATGAAATTTAATTATGAAATTCTAGGTAAAACAGTGTAATCTTGATGTGTTCTAGCCTTCTCTAAGTGCCTACACCACACACGTTTTGCTAATAATGCCATTTGCGACTTAGGCATATGAACCATATGCTTGCTCAGGTAGTCACACAGTTTATTTATATAATAAAAATATGATGAAATTTAATTATAAAATTCTAGGTAAAACGTAGTGTAATCTTGATGTGTTCTAGCCTTCTCTAAGAGCTTCACCACACACGTTTTGCTAATGATGCCATTTGCGACGTAGGCATATGAACCATATGCTTGCTCAGGTAGTCACACAGTTTTTTCATAAAATAAAAATATGATGAAATTTAATAATAAAATTCTAGGTAAAACGTAGTGTAATCTTGATGTGTTCTAGCCTTCTCTAAGAGCTTCACCACACACGTTTTGCTAATGATGCCATTTGCGACGTAGGCATATGAACCATATGCTTGGTTCAGGTAGTCACACAGTTTATTCATAAAATAAACATATGATGAAATTTATTTATTTAATTATGAAATTATAGGTAAAACGTAGTGTAATCTTGATGTGTTCTAGCCTTCTCTAAGAGCTTCACCAGACACGTTTTGCTAATGATGCCATTTGTGGTGTAGGCATATGAACCATATGCTTGCTCAGGTAGTCACACAGTTTTTTCATAAAATAAAAATATGATGAAATTTAATTATGAAATTCTAGGTAAAACGTAGTGTAATCTTGATGTGTTCTAGCCTTCTCTAAGAGCTTCACCAGACACGTTTTGCTAATGATGCCATTTGTGGTGTAGGCATATGAACCATATGCTTGCTCAGGTAGTCACACAGTTTATTCATAAAATAAAAATATGATGAAATTTATTTATTTAATTATGAAATTCTAGGTAAAACGTAGTGTAATCTTTATGTGTTCTAGCCTTCTCTAAGAGCCTACACCACACACGTTATACTAATAATGCCATTTGCGACTTAGGCATATGAACCATATGCTTGCTCAGGTAGTCACACAGTTTTTTCATAAAATAAAAATATGATGAAATTTAATAATAAAATTCTAGGTAAAACGTAGTGTAATCTTGATGTGTTCTAGCCTTCTCTAAGAGCTTCACCACACACGTTTTGCTAATGATGCCATTTGTGGTGTAGGCATATGAACCATATGCTTGCTCAGGTAGTCACACAGTTCATTCATAAAGTAAAAATATTCCTGGTATTTTTTATATTAGTATGATATTGTAGGCGTAACCTTAATGTGTTTTAGCATACTCTAAGAACCAGCACTATCTATGTCCGTCCACCAATGCCGCTTTAAATATTTTACATACGAAGAAT
The DNA here is from genome assembly GCA_930367205.1 of Acanthosoma haemorrhoidale. Lineage (NCBI taxonomy): Eukaryota > Metazoa > Arthropoda > Insecta > Hemiptera > Acanthosomatidae > Acanthosoma > Acanthosoma haemorrhoidale. The sequence continues at coordinate 44,834,764 of OV884009.1, forward strand.
ACTCCTCGCTTAGGTAGTCATACAATTTATTCATCATGTAAAAGTCTTTCTGATTTCTTGATATAGCTTATATAATTATGAAATAGTAGGTGCCACCATGATGTGTTATAGCCTTCTCTATGAGCTTCACCACACACGTTTTGCTAATGATGCCATTGGCGACGTATGCATATGAACCATATGCTTGCTCAGGTAGTCACACAGTTTATTCATAAAATAAAAATATGATGAAATTTAATTATGAAATTCTAGGTAAAACGTAGTGTAATCTTGATGTGTTTCTAGCCTTCTCTAAGAGCTTCACCACACAGGTTTTGCTAATGATGCCATTTGCGACGTAGGCATATGAACCATATGCTTGCTCAGGTAGTCACACATTTTATTCATAAAATAAAAATATGATGAAATTAATTATGAAATTCTAGGTAAAACGTAGTGTAATCTTGATGTGTTCTAGCCTTCTCTAAGAGCTTCACCAGACACGTTTTGCTAATGATGCCATTTGCGATGTAGGCATATGAACCATATGCTTGCTCAGGTAGTCACACAGTTTATTCATAAAATAAAAATATGATGAAATTTAATTATGAAATTCTAGGTAAAACAGTGTAATCTTGATGTGTTCTAGCCTTCTCTAAGAGCCTACACCACACACGTTTTGCTAATAATGCCATTTTCGACTTAGGCATATGAACCATATGCTTGCTCAGGTAGTCACACAGTTTATTCATAAAATAAACATATGATGAAATTTATTTATTTAATTATGAAATTATAGGTAAAACGTAGTGTAATCTTGATGTGTTCTAGCCTTCTCTAAGAGCTTCACCAGACACGTTTTGCTAATGATGCCATTTGCGATGTAGGCATATGAACCATATGCTTGCTCAGGTAGTCACACAGTTTATTCATAAAATAAAAATATGATGAAATTTAATTATGAAATTCTAGGTAAAACAGTGTAATCTTGATGTGTTCTAGCCTTCTCTAAGAGCCTACACCACACACGTTTTGCTAATAATGCCATTTGCGACTTAGGCATATGAACCATATGCTTGCTCAGGTAGTCACACAGTTTATTCATAAAATAAACATATGATGAAATTTATTTATTTAATTATGAAATTATAGGTAAAACGTAGTGTAATCTTGATGTGTTCTAGCCTTATCTAAGAGCTTCACCAGACATGTTTTGCTAATGATGCCATTTGTGATGTAGGCATATGAACCATATGCTTGCTCAGGTAGTCACACAGTTTATTCATAAAATAAAAATATGATGAAATTTAATTATGAAATTCTAGGTAAAACAGTGTAATCTTGATGTGTTCTAGCCTTCTCTAAGAGCCTACACCACACACGTTTTGCTAATAATGCCATTTGCGACTTAGGCATATGAACCATATGCTTGCTTAGGTAGTCACACAGTTTATTCATAAAATAAAAATATGATGAAATTTAATTATGAAATTCCAGGTAAAACAGTGTAATCTTGATGTGTTCTAGCCTTCTCTAAGAGCCTACACCACACGTTTTGCTAATAATGCCATTTGCGACTTAGGCATATGAACCATATGCTTGCTCAGGTAGTCACACAGTTTATTCATAAAATAAAGATATGATGAAATTTTCTTAAAATTAAATTCTTTATTGAAAAAAATTACAATTTGCCTTTTCCAGCATTAATAATTGTGCTGAGAGATCATTCATACCTTATATACAATTCCATTCATACCTATATACAGTCCATTCATACCTATATACATACAGATTCAGCCCAGGAGCCCCCCCGCCCCCGAAGCCAATCCCCCAGCAAGCTGGCGGAAAGGCCGGAAGCAGCGAAGCTCCCCCCGCCCCCTCTCCGGCCGTGGCGCCATCCGGCGCAGGCCACAGAGAGGGCAAGAGAGCCACACACGCTCAGGACATGAGTGGGGATGATGGCCAGTGCCAGGACCCCATGACATAGAATGTCTATTTATAATAGGTCGCGAGGCCACCGCCGTTTTAGGCGTCGAGGAGGATTGTAAGGATGAATGTTACTGGATATGGAGTCGACTAAAGGATTCGGATGTGCGGAAAGGTTTTGGTGAAATTTGGAAAATCTTGAGGGTATAAGGTCGAGGACAGTTGGTACATGGAGATCTCTGTGAAGGGATGAGTTTTTAATATAAAAGGGTGCGTTGACTATGGTTCTGAGGACTTTGGATTGGAATGTTTGATGTTCGATGGTTTGGCTGTCCCCCATAACTCTATTCCGTAAGTCCAAATTGGTTTTAATAACTGTTTGTATACGTGGAGTTTGTTTTCTAGTGTGAGGTTAGAGTTTCTGTTCAGTAGTCTGTATAACTGTCCAAACCGTCTGTTCGATTCTTGTCTTTTAAGTCTTGTGTGAGGGTTCCAAGTCATAGATGAAAACCTAGATATCTAACTGTATTGGACATGGGAAGCGGAATTGAATTGAAGGTTACGGACGGGCAGGATCCTCGACGGAGAGTAAATGTGGTGTGAACGCATTTGCCTTCATTGACCTTGATGCGCCAGATGTTGCACCACTTCTCTATCTTAGTGAGGTGATTTTGGAGGTTGTAGGATGCCGTTGACGGATTGGGATGTGACGAGAGAATTGCTGTGTCGTCAGCAAAAGTTGCAGGGAAGGTGCTAGGACTTAACGGAATGTCAGCAGTGAAAAGGGTATACAGGATAGGGCCAAGGACGCTGCCTTGAGAAACTCCTGCTTCTATGGGGTAATAATCGGAGTATTCTGAACCACAACGGACCCGAAAGAACCTGTTAGACAGATAGGATTGAAGGGTTAGATAAAGGGTCTGCGGTAAGGAGATTTTTAGTTTGTAAAGCAAACCTGGGTGCCATACCCGGTCAAAAGCCTGAGCTACGTCCAAGAAAGCACCCGTGCAGTAGTGTTTGCTTTCAAGTGCGGAGGATATATGGTCAACAACGCGAAGGCCTTGTTGAGCAGTGGAGTGTCTGAAGCGAAAGCCAAATTGATGGTTAGGAAGAAGGTTTTTGGATTCAACTATAGGCAAAAGGCGTTTGAGTAGGATTCTTTCAAAAACTTTTGAAAGGATTGGAAGTAGACTGATTGGGCGGTAAGATGAGGGATCATTTGGGGACTTTCCAGGTTTCTGAAAGAGGACGATAATGGAATATTTCCAGAGAAGTGGGTAGTGGGTGGTTCTAAGGATACAATTAAATATATAGGTGAGGAAAATTATTGCTTTGGGTGGGAGTTGTCGAAGGATCTGAGCAGTGAGAAGATCGTATCCAGGAGATTTACGGAGTGGTAGGTTTTTTAAGTGGTATTGGACCTCGGAGGGATTGACTGCCTTTGGAGGAAGTGAAAGAGGAATCGGAGAAATAAGGAAATCTTCGACCTTCGTATCGTGGGATGGATTATGCTGGTTGGGATGAGGTGTGAAAGTATGTGAGAGGTGCTGTGCGAATGCTTCAGATCTCTCTCCATCTGACGCAGCCCAGGACCCATCGCCACGACGAAGTGGATGTGATACATAATGGTATTTTAGGATATTTTGGGTAGCTCTCCAGAGAGAGTTGTCCTGAGTGGATAAAGAGGATAGGTAAGAATTAAATGTTTAGGATCGGAAGGTTGCCAACTCTCGCTTTAACAATTTATAGTTTTGATTGTAACAGCGGTGATCGGCAGGGTGTCGGGTTCTTTGCCATAAAGCTTTGGAGCGGCGTTTGATGTGGATAAGGTCGAGTAGGTTTTGAGGTAAAGAAGTTTTGTTCTGGGCATACGGGGAAGGTCGAGGCTTTGAAGCATTCCATGCACATTGTTGGATTAAGGTAGTAAGGGAATGTACGGCATGGTCTAGATCATGAGGTGTTTTTAGGGTAACTTTGAGGTCAATGTAATTAGTTAGAAGTTCACGGAAGTGGTCCCAGTCGACTGGACCTCTGATGAATGAGGGAGGAGGTAGTTTGGGGATGGGGTGTAACGAAAGAGTGAGGAGTAGAGGGCTATGGTCGGACGACAGGTCATCGAGCCGTGTAGTGGACGAATTTATCGATCCTATTCCATGGTGGATGAAGAAATCAAGGATGTCAGGATTTCGATAGGGATCTGCAGGCCAATAGGTAGGAGTCTGAGGAGGGAGAGGGGTGGAGTTTGTGGATAAGAGTGCAGATAACAAAGCTCGCCCTCGGGAGTTGGTGGTTCTAGAGCCCCACTGTTGGTGCTTTGCGTTGAAATCTCCACCCACAAGGTAGTGATGTCCAATTGAGTTAAGAAAGGAGGTAAATTGTGAGTTGGAAATAGACTTGTTAGGTGGACAATACGCTGCAGCTATGGTGAGGGGGAAGGAAAATGTGCGGATTGACACAGCTGTGGCTTGTAGGAAATCATGGGCAATCAATGGGACGATGTGGTGGGAAAGGGAATGGTGGATAAGGACAGCAGTACCAGCATGTGATGTTCCATCAGGGTGGTCTGTTCTGTAAACCTGGTACTGTGGGATTTTGAGGGATCTGTTAGCAGTCAGTCGCGTTTCAGTAATGAGTGCAACGTCAATGTTTTTTTCATTTAGTAATGTTGTCAGTTCGTTTGTGTGATTTCGAACACCATTGGCATTCCAAAGAAGGATAGTTAAGGGTTTTTTATTCATTTGGGAGAGCTTGGAATGAGGTGGGAAACAAGGTTGGTGAGCAGTGAAATAAGAGGAGTGATAAGAGTTCTGAAGTCGGTGAGAAAGGATGTAAGAAGGCTAGTGAGATCTGTGGAGTTGGGAGGGGGAGGAATTTGGTGTATGTGAGGCTGAGGTAAATGCTGTGGTTGAGGGAGGGGAGGAGGCGGTGCCTCGGATAATGTCTTGCGTCCACCTGACACTATGTTGGCGAATGAAGTGGAGTCATTCACTTCTCTGGCTGGAACGCTTCGCGGTTTCACTACTTGTTCTACCACGAGTGGGCGGCGTTGTTGTTGGAGGCGGTTCTTCAGCACTTTATATGCCTCGCAGCCTTTGTAGTTGGCAGGGTGGTCTTGCTGTAACAAGGCACATACAGCGGGGGATTGGCGAGGCTTCTTGCAAAGCTCGCTCTTGTGCTTGTCTCCGCACTTCACACACCTAGGTATGTGGTGACAGTACGAACGACTGTGGCCATATTCCTGGCAGTTGTGGCACTGAACTATGTCACGCCTGGGATGTGGTTTTTCCACCTTTACTCTAGTGTAGTAGAGGTAGTTTACATTGTAATTTTTTTCAACTCCTGGCGTTTTTTCGAGGTCAACGAAAAATAGTGGGAGTGGCGTTTTCACCGGAGTGTCCATGTCCTTGTCCTCCCTGAAGACATTGACTACCTGTCTTGCATTGAACCCTTGGGCACTCAGTTCTTCTATAATTATATCAACTGGGGTCGTCGGGTGAAGGTTCCTAATAACAACCCTCAAGGATCTATCTTCCTTTAGCTGATATGTGTGAAACTCAGCTTTTGTATTTTCCAGATACTTAACAATCGCTCTATAAGTATCTGAATTGTCTGGCGTGATCCTAGTATCTCTGCTTCTATTGAGGCAGGTAAACTTACCAACCCCAACAATTTTTTTTAATTGATCGCATAGTATTTTAAAAGACCTAATATTTTTTATGAATATTGGAGGTGGCTTAGGGGTTTTAGGGGTGGTAGTTGTCTCCATGTCATTATTTGTTGCATCTTGCAACAGTGGCTGGAACGGATTCGGGGTGAAGAACGGAGATTCTGCTGGTGACGGAGCAGTAGACGGTCCTGGTTGAGGTGAAGGCAACTCTTCCATGGATCTATTGGTGGGTGTGACAGATGGTGGTGGCGGCGGCAGGTCTCTCTTACTCGGTCTTCCTCTACGAGCCTTTTGTTTTGGTGATGTTGTTGGTGTGGTGGTATCAACGGACCGAGATCTTTTTTTATTATTATTCATCGCCATATGATGAAAACTCATAATGACATATTCTGCCTAGCAGAAATAATTTAATTATTTAAAAAAAACCAAAAAAAAACCAATGACTACTCCTAGTATCGAACGCACGACGTGCGGTACGAGAGACGCCGACGGTAGCTCTGAGCCATGAACGATCTATGAGCTATCACTCGGCCGGTGAGCCAAGTGGGGATTTGTCCCAATATGGCTGCCGTGACTATCCAATTGTCTATGCACTAGCACTTATGAGTATAGTTCAATGAAATACATTTACTACTCACGTTCAACCTTCTCCCTCGAGATGAGTTCCCGTAAATAGTCTGTTGGGACTGTTTTTCGCACCGTTACACTTCCTACGGAAGGTAATAATGATAGTTCAGTTGCAGAGCGATGTAGACACGTTAAACTAATGGCAGCGCAGGCGCAGAACTCATGATGAAATTTAATTATAAAATTCTAGGTAAAACGTAGTGTAATCTTGATGTGTTCTAGCCTTCTCTAAGAGCTTCACCACACACGTTTTGCTAATGATGCCATTTGCGACGTAGGCATATGAACCATATGCTTGCTCAGGTAGTCACACAGTTTATTCATAAAATAAAAATATGATGAAATTTAATTATAAAATTCTAGGTAAAACGTAGTGTAATCTTGATGTGTTCTAGCCTTCTCTAAGAGCTTCACCACACACGTCTTGCTAATGATGCCATTTGCGACGTAGGCATATGAACCATATGCTTGCTCAGGTAGTCACACAGTTTATTCATAAAATAAAAATATGATGAAATTTAATTATGAAATTCTAGGTAAAACGTAGTGTAATCTTGATGTGTTCTAGCCTTCTCTAAGAGCCTACACCACACACGTTTTGCTAATGATGCCATTTGCGACTTAGGCAATGTGAACCATATGCTTGCTCAGGTAGTCACACAGTTTATTCATAAAATAAAAATATGATGAAATTTAATTATGAAATTCTAGGTAAAACGTTGTGTAATCTTGATGTGTTCTAGCCTTCTCTAAGAGCCTACACCACACACGTTTTGCTAATAATGCCATTTGCGACTTAGGCATATGAACCATATGCTTGCTCAGGAAGTCACACAGTTTATTCATAAAATAAAAATATGATGAAATTTATTTATTTAATTATGAAATTCTAGGTAAAACGTAGTGTAACCTTGATGTGTTCTAGTCTTCTCTAAGAGCCTACACCACACTCGTTTTGCTAATAATGCCATTTGCGACTTAGGCATATGAACCATATGCTTGCTCAGGTAGTCACACAGTTTATTCATAAAATAAAAATATGATGAAATTTAATTATGAAATTCTAGGTAAAACGTAGTGTAATCTTGACGTGTTCTAGCCTTCTCTAAGAGCTTCACCACACAGGTTTTGCTAATGATGCCATTTGTGACGTACGCATATGAACCATATGCTTGCTCAGTTAGTCACACAGTTTATTTATAAAATAAAAATATGATGAAATTTAATTATGAAATTCTAGGTAAAACGTTGTGTAATCTTGATGTGTTCTAGCCTTCTCTAAGAGCCTACACCACACACGTTTTGCTAATGATGCCATTTGCGACTTAGGCATATGAACCATATGCTTGCTCAGGTAGTCACACAGTTTATTCATAAAATAAAAATATGATGAAATTTATTTATTTAATTATGAAATTCTAGGTAAAACGTAGTGTAATCTTGATGTGTTATAGTCTACTCTAAGAGGTATGTTTGACTACCTTTTTCGTCTCGGGCATATGAGGAATACTGCTTGTTCAGGTAAGTACACCATTTATCTATTATTGTCTAATATATTTTGTTATAAGTAAAGTACTTAGTTTTTGATACTGCTATGTTATATTTTAACATACCCCACTCATCTGTATCCACGTAGACTACTTGCCATTTAAGAATATGAAGATGCCCTTTTTAGTTAGTTGCACTATTCATTGCCAATAGTGAACATAAATGCAACAAATAAATTTTGTTTTATTACTTTGTTGCAAAAAGCATGGTGTGTTCTATCCTACTCTATGAATCATTTATTTCTGCCAGCACTTGTCAGCTAGGTATGTATGAAGAATGATCTTTATTCAATTCCATCGTTATACTATTAGTATTTTTGTAATGATAACTTTCACAGTAAGCACTAAACTACCAATTTAAACTATTAAAATGATCATTTTTAAATCACTTGCTTTACTGAAAGTTTATTTGCAATTATCATAAATGATTCAAGCATAATGAGCAGTTTGTTTATCCGAGTGCTCGGTCATCTCGTTACTTTGTTGAATTCCATGTCTTTTGTTGACATCATTACGGAAATAGGTGTTCTCAGAAAAAACGGAAACAAAATATAAACCAAGTCCTAGAGAGTTTGCGTTCCACTGTTTATTTGTGATATTGACCTCTCCTGCGTCGAAGATAACGATTTGTTTCCTTACACTTATCCTGGATTTGGTTGAGAAATTTCCCGAGCAAACACGTCAACACAGAAGGGTGAGGCAGGCAAGGCATAACATTTACCGATTTCCCCTGTTTAGTTTTGACTACCATGTAATTTTTTACGGGCCGTAATTAGGGCTTTTCGCCTGTCGAAAGCATAACAAAACACCACACGGCATTTCTTGAAGAAAGCAGTATTTCATCGGAATGCTTGACATTTATTTTTTCCAATTTTTGTTTATGTGCCTAACATTACATCGAAATTAAGACAGTTTCGTCGCATGGATGTTGCGAACATGATTTTATGGTCGTTTAGTATCTATAGTCCTTTGAATTCCTTACTCGTAATCTTATATATATTTTCTACATCTTTAATTTGGTACCCTACGAAGTACGATAAGAAACCATTTATTTTTCAATTTATAAGTAACTAATTAATTTTTTGTCATCCTTTCTCATAGAATTGGTTTATTGATATCATTGCCAGACAAATATCATTGTCATGGGGCTATGACAGAACTACATGCTATATATCACGGCTCCACCTTAAGCATTGCTATTGAAAAACTAAAACTACTAAAAACTATCTGGATTTTAAGAAAGTTTTAGCAATTATAGTTCACTAGAGACAACCCATATTATACATAAATGTTTGTTTTGAATTATTCAGTAAACGATTAATCTTCATAATTTTTCATGGGGTTGTTTCCTTTCAATTAGTAAATGTAATAGCTTCTAAAGTACGTATACTTAATGAATTGGAAAGTAATATATCATTCCAAGCCCAGGAATTCCCCAAAATCACCTGCGGGAATGTCACCTCCTCCACATCGCTCCTAGAGAGTAGTAGAGGGAGAGCTCAAGAGTCGCAGACGCTCCGGCCATTGGGGAGAGAATACTGGAAACGATCGATAGAACGCCCAATTACGGGTTAATTATAGGATACCATTGCCATTTCAATCTTCGATGAAGGCAGTAGGTATTTCTGGAGCGAGATAGCGATCTTGCAGTGAGATTTGCATGTGTGGATAATTTTGTATGAAATTAAAAAACAACAAATACAGGGTATCTGTTTAAGGAGGTTGTTTATATTAAGGTTAGAATGGAGGATTTTAAACCAACTGCAATATTCGTTTGTAACCATGGATGAGTTGAAAACAATAGAAACATATTCATCTCTAAATTGGAGCAGTCTATAGCATAGGCTTATAATAATTGCCATATCGTGATATAACCCATAAAACTTCCTACTTGCATCAATGAATCAAACTATGCTGAACCCCGAAATGATACTGGAGCACCCAAAGGGTTTTTGACATTTGGTGAATTTGAAGGTGCCAGTGACTTGTCCTTCCCTGTATTTTCAAGTTTTGAGTACCCCAGGGTCATTTATTTCCCTCTTTTCTTAAATATATTTTACTTAACACACTTTTTTTTTTTTAACTTTAAGAAATTTATTTTGGGGAGTGTTTATTTTTAACTTGCAACACCATTGTCACCCGTACACAACACGCGCTTAAAAGACCGATCGGTGACGCCTGAAGTTGTTTTGTAACTTACGGGACATAGCTGGACTAAAATCTTTCTTCTTGATGAATGGGCCTGAAATTACCCGTAGAGGTGAATTTACAAAAATAAGATCATTCACTGGTATCATATGCACCCTTAAGCCCAAACTAAAAGATATGGTCAAATCAGACCCCTGATGATTTTCAGCCTGAACATAATTAGGAATGGCATTTTAAATATATGTTTGTGTAAATTTTACAAAATTAACAATATAGAAATGTTTTAATCAACAGAATCATTGAATATAAGTATGCAATTTGTACAAAAATGTGTGTTGACTCTGGTGGCCCGGCTCGACGTCGGCATTTTTACGCTTAATCGGTGAAGAAAAAAAGCACGTGCAGCGTAAATTTGGAATTTTCCATAGTCAAATTAAGATAGGTTACCTGCTGGTGAAATCGAGATCCATTGATAAACAACTAACAGATGATTTAAATTTTGACAATGTCATACAAAACGTGTCTAATAAAAAATAAAAATACGAACACACACGCACGAACACTTACATTTTATGATTATGCCTACAGTTTTTTTCAACAAAAGAAGAAATAAATTTATTTAAAGAAGTTAAATAATTGTTAATAACACTGTTGATTTTTATTTACTTACAAAGGGCGGTAAAAGTTCTAGGTATGTCACTGTCTGGACAACATCTTCGGGTAGATTACTATTCCAAAACTTAAAAAAAAAAGTATGGAAAAAATGTGTGAAGTATTAAAAATTTCATTCATTCAGCAGCGGCAAATAACACAGCAAGTCAAATAAGGGGACTACGTACGCCACCAGGCCTTGACTCAACTACTTTAAAGTTTGTTGGCCAGATCCAACAACCCGCTTAATCCACAACTCAAATAGTCTATAATTTACTGATGCAACAAGATTACTTCCCTCCAGCTGGTGTAATCGCGGTATTGTACTTATGTAAAGGGTAAACGCTGCAACAGAACATCATTTCTTTGACTAATATATTGTTAATCCGGAAAAAATGTGTACATAGTTAGTCAAAGTACTGCTGAGCCCGAGAGATGAGGCTTTACATGCATACATTAAATGGACGTATAGTATTTTGCAAATAATGAAGGCTTGAAAAAGCATTAGAGTAATGAACAAAATTACTATTTACTATAGTAAAACATAAATGTATTTTTCTTCATATTAACACAATTCCGCCAGATTTATTAAGTGTTCAGAGATTTTACCCGTGAACCTTTTTAATATTTTCTTCGATGCTTCTTCTGGTGCGTTTTCGTTGAAATACGATCAAACATTACAGTAATCTTAGTTATACACGTTCGGACATATCAACCTAGTGTTAATCTAGCTGGATTACCTTCTCTTTACAAGATCCAGTTGAAATGTGATCAATGTGGCTCTGCGAGTTGCACCCCCACTCCTACCTCCCTCCCCACCCGAAACCCTAATTTCCTCTTTAAATCATCTAAGAAAGAAAGAAATGAAAAATCATTTTCTAATAGAATTAGAAGTCAGGAATACCCCACCGGATTTTGGGTTGAATGATAAATACCACACTAAATACCAACCATATGAGTTTCGCTATCCTGGTAAACCATAGCGACACTTGAAGTGAAGCCACCGAGATCTTTAAACCAACTAGCTTTTTGTTTATAATGAGATTTGTAGAATGGTAAATATTAAAGTTAATTGGTCTTGGCTCACAAAAAAGACACAAGAAGTTAAAATCTGAACTTATGTAATGATTGCATGTAAACATTCAGTTAAGATATATATAAGAAATGTTTATAAATAACTATATATTTTAGTAAAGACAATTCACTGATAATTGAATGAAGTCAAACAAACAACATAATTATGCCACTAAGAGGCACGTTTGCTTTAGTCGCCCACTCTAAAAGGTTGGATGAACATCAGAAAGCATTTTGAGACATGAAGTGATCATATCCTTTTCAGGTTCGGCTGCCCAGAAGTTTTTATTGGAACGGAAGTTGGGCCGGGGCGGTGGAGGGGGGCTATAGGTGTGAGATAACCTGGAAAAACGGAGTCATTGCCATTTTATGAGGGAAACTTCTGACAAGTTGGGGGCTGCTCTCGGTGGCACATCAATCCCAACTTGCAGTCATAAAAAAATGAGTTCATTTCAGATATCTTCTGAAGTACTACCTAATGACCTATTTCTGCCTTATTTGGGCCGCCTCTACTCACCCCCACCCTCCATCTGCACGCCCAACTTCCCTTTATTTATCATCTTTGATTCCAATAAAGTTCCCGTGCAAGATACTTAACAGCCGTATCTACCCTTGTGAACTTCGATCAGTTCAATTACTCGAATTTCTATTAACCTTAGTAAACCGTAGTCAAATGATAATTAGTTACTACTCACTCAATTAGAATTCTTCTATGTGAACTCTATCTCACGCGTATTTATCCCTCATTTAAATAACTTAGAGTAATTAAACCTCACGCAGGTTTATACCATGAATTCATCAATTAATTCAAACGAAAGTCTTTATTTGAATACAATTAGAAACTACCCTGTTCATTCATTCATTCAGTGTTTACAATAATAAATTGATACAATATGACCTGTTTACATTGCCTAAGGGATCCCCCGAATCTACCTGTCACCTTCCGAGATATGGTGGAGGTACGGATCAGGGAGATTGGTGGATCTGGAAGCGCCGCAGAAGCTCCAATCGTTGAAGGGAGAATACTGGCCAATGCCAATGAACGGGTTAGTTATGGGATACCTTGAGGACATTGCCGCTTTAATCTCCTGTGAGGATTGTCCTGATGGGAATTGATCTCTCATGCTACAGACTACAGCCCCAAGTACAACACTGCTATGTAGTGGCAGTGGAAGGCGAAAGGAGAGTGCGAGAGCCGCAGACGCCCAGGACATGAGGGAGATTAAATTTGGGGAGGCCCAGGAATGAAATTTACAAAAGATCTTGAGGCCATTTCCGCTTCAATTTATAGGATATGGAGTGATAGTCAACAGAAATGGTCGGATAATTTTGTATGGAATTTTAGCAATTGTATGGGAAAAAAATATTGGTTTGTGGGAGTTTTAAGGTTATTATGGAGGGTTTTATTGGTAACGTAAATAGTTACATTTACTGACGATCTTAGGACTTGAGGTCTGAAGCATTGATGCGCTTGATTTCTTAAGGTTTCGCTGCCTCCCGTGGTCTAAGTGGGAATTTGTTTCAATATTTCTTTGTTTATGAGAATTTTGTATTCTAGTGTGAGGTGGGATTTTTCATCGAGTAATTTTTCTGAGACAAAAGCTGGAGAAGATACACAAATTTTTAATAAATCAAATTTAATGTGTATAAAATTGGTGTGTACCACACAATCAAAGATGTCATTAAACTGACTGTAATAGCTTCCCCTTGATCGATACTTCAAACAAATAACAAAAATAAAATCCTTGATTAAATGGACCCAGTGTTGTAATAGCACATTTTAATTATTTTTCCTTATTTAATTAAAATTATTTTTTAAAGGAAAAGTATACACAAAACACATGAATATCTCTTTATTAGTACTTGACATATGACTTAGTCACTATTGCCACATTTTAAAATGATTTTTAGATCACAAACTTTTGTTAATTGTTTTTGAATAAAGCTTTAAATTGATTTGAGACTTAATTACAGTTTTAAAAACGTTTTCATATTATAGTCCATCTAAATTATTATGTATTATTGATCGGAGGGTAATGGGTGCTCCTCCACAGCCCTCGTGGACGACAGACCACTACTGCAGAGGTCTAACGACCATACCCACGCGAGCACTCGATTTTTCCAAAATTTTCAATGTCAATGCTTGGACGAGTTATGTGCCAAAAAACCTTTAGGTTTTCATCTTTCCGTTGCATTCCTTATACATCTTTTCCCGACCCTGGTAAGGGGCACCAGTCGTAAAAGTACAAAGAACTTCATAATATCTTAATTAGCATATATGGTGCATAAAAATTCCCCAAATGATGTTACCATCGCCATTTAGGTAAGAACAATGAAAGGCAATAAGATTAACAAGAGAATCTAGACCTTCAATTAGATAACCTGTTGGATGGGATAAGAATTCCCAAGTACCATATTTTAGATTATAACTATAAATAATTCAAAAGTTTAATATAGTTTTTAATGACAATCTTTAATGAATTGCTTTAAACAACGTCAAATGGATGCTTGTAAAATTTAATGCTGCTATGTATAAGGCAGTTATATAAAGTCATTACATCGAAAATCATGGCATTGCTGACCTTTAATCACTTTTTGTTATTATTTTCTAAAATTGTAGTTTATAAAATATATTTCTCATTAATAGTCTTTATTATTTTTCATATAGATGCTTTTATTTTTAACGTCATCGTAACTAAGTAGAACTACCATTGAATATTTTCTGTGGTATATCCAAGTCAAAGACGGGTTACGAAAAAGTTCCTATGACGCTGCAAATAGCAGTTTTAATAAAATTTTGTAATTATAATTTACTAAAGGTGAAACACGTATTACAGTTGGTAAATCAGCAAGTAAGGATTTTGAATTTTATACCCTACTCAATATGATTTGTTTTTCACCAAGTAATTATTTTTTAAATGAAAGTGGAGTACTTTTTATATATATAAACTTTATTGTGATAAAATTACAATTTGCCTTTATCGGGTAACAAGTAATTGTGATAAATGTTCTCATTTATACTATATTACAATTCTTCATTCGCTCGCTCATTCATACAGTATTTACAAACAGTCCAGAGATCTCCCAAATCCACGTGGTTGTCACCTCCTTCACATTCGAAAGAGGAAGCGGAGTCTTGGGAAGTCCCCTACGCTCCTCCGTCATCCGCGTCACTGTATACAAACCGGTGGAGGCTGACCAAGAGTGTGAGAGCCACAGACTCTTATAACATGATTCGGGAAACTGGCCATTGGCAGGACTCCCACTGTTACGCATTTATACCAGGTCACGAGGCCACTACCGTTTTAGTCTCCAAGGAGGGTTATAGGGATGAGTGGAGTATTTTTAATGTCATCAATCGACGTTTCATTCAGTATTCATTAGTATTCAGGTATCTTCAGGATTTTGAATGATATGATTTGTTATAAGCATTGTTTATAATTCTCTACTATTAAATACCAAATTCATTAAATTATAATGAGAAGTATATTAATTATATCGTTAAAACGATTAGAGAGGAGTCTGCAAAGCCCTTTTTTCACATGGTGAAATTTTAAATACAGTTGTCTCTATTATAGATTGTTACCTCGCTAGAATCTTATTATATAATTGATTTGTTTTGAAAAAGTGATATACATTCAAAATTCGTTCAGGGTTGGTTAATATCGAACACCCCTAATGTAATAGATGACCAATTACATTTTGGACCGAATCCATCAACTGGATTATTATAAATGTCCATGAGCTTATCACATATGATAGATTACATATGACCTATTAGAACACGTTTCATTAATGCTGATCAACCAACTGGAGCTGAAAATAAACCCTCTAAGTATAATATGAGTTCATCAATACATCCCTAATTAAACCAGTAAAGATAAATTTAATTCGAGCTCTAAATGTTAAAACATAAAATATACCGTTTGCAATCATGCAACTTCACCTTTTAATTATACTTAAAATCGAAGGGTGAAATTATCATTAGTGACAGTTGTTTGGTTGGCTTTGTGCGTCACATGAGATGTTTAATTTGCGCCCTGTTCGCTGTAAAAATGTGTAAACATTGAAGATCAACAAATTTTCCCGATCATTACTGCTAATGAAAATTGATTCCCATTTTCTCCCTCTGGTTTAATAGCTGTGATGCACTTGACAACAGCTTGTGTCCGCTCAGTCCCAACAAAAACAGACAGAGCTCATACTGGGGCTGATAAACCGAACTACGATGGACGAACTTTGTTAATGAATATTTCATTGATGTTACATTAAAGAAACGAAATTCCGGTATTACCCCTTCAAATGTTTCATCATTACATTTTTTACTTGCGCCTTATTATGTCAGCGACAAAACCCTTCATAATGATCTGAATATACCCTACATTCTTGAACTCATCCCTTCCAAGTTCATAAAATTCCATAGTAACCTATCCAACCACCCTAATTCCCTAGCTCAATCGTTGCACTGCACCACTCATCCCTATAATCCTCCTCAGAGACTAAAACAGCAGTGGCCAGTTTCTCTAATCATGTCTTGAGCGTCTGTGGCTCTCGCGCTCTTGGTCAGCCTCCACTGGTTCTTATCCAGTGACGCAGCTGACGTAGGAGCGTGGGGGACTTCCCAAGACTCCGCTTCATCCTTCGCACGTGAGGGAGGTGACAACCATGTGACAACCCAAGTCTTTGGGTTGGTCTTGGGGGGCCTCTGGGCTGTTTGTATATATAGTATGAATGAGGGATGAATGAAAATTGTAAATTGGTATGAATGAGATCATTTATCACAATTGTAAGCCAATTGAATCAGAAGTTGACCACCCCGGTCAATTACTAACTCTTCTTGAAAATAGCATTCAGTAGTTGGCCACCCCCACCAAAACATGCGTAGATAGGTTATGTTGTTCAAAACACTTGAATCTAAAAAAGAAAATACTTATAGAAATAGATAGAATGTAAAACTTACCCAAAATATTTCTTGATTAATTATAATAGCACAAAGAAGCTACTAATCCTCTTGTCAAATCTTATAAGAAAATCACTCACATTATACAATATGGTGAATCACTCTTCAACAACTGTCAGCCATTATTATCCACAATGCATTTGAGTGCT
The DNA here is from genome assembly GCA_930367205.1 of Acanthosoma haemorrhoidale. NCBI lineage: Eukaryota > Metazoa > Arthropoda > Insecta > Hemiptera > Acanthosomatidae > Acanthosoma > Acanthosoma haemorrhoidale. Next base: position 44,851,492 of record OV884009.1, read on the forward strand.
GAGCTTCCAGTATATGTTGCTAGATGGCAGCAGGTACATGTACAATTTATTTTAATTGGCTAACATCATACACAACTCTTGTTTTTTGAATTTGTACCCAAAGTGGTCAACTACTAGTGCATGGTCAACTACTAGTGCATTTACCTTACTTCTAGCCCAATCAGGCAGATTGTAATTTTATCACAGTAAAGTTGTTGTAAAAAAACATTTTTTACTACAGTTTAGTTAAGTGTTCAGCATCACACAACTAAGGGTCGACGATCCTACTAGTTACTCCATTTTGATCGATTTTCAGAGAACTAAATTATTTTTTTTTAATTTGCACTATGTGAAAAAACAAATTGTTCAAAAAAGTTTTAGATTTAAAACTGTATCCGTCCGAGACTCTCCGAAAGTAATTTATTAATTTTTACATCACATCAATGATTGATCAACTTTTCAGAAAAATTAAACGGGAAAAAACGGGCCGGTTCACTAACTTTTAAGATTTACGATTGTTCATTCACACACTCATTCATACAGTATTTACAAACAGTCCAGAGACTTCTCAAATCCACATGGTTGTCACCCCCCCCCCCCTTCCTCTCACATACCAAAGAGGAAGCGGAGTTCTGGGAAGTCCCCCACACTCCTATGTCATCCTCGTCGATACGAGCCGGTGTAGGCTGACCAAGAGTGGAGAACCACAGACGCTCAGGACATGATCGGATAAACTGGACATTGCCAGGAACATTGCAATCGTATTTATTGCAGGTCATGAGGCCTCTAGCGTTTTATTCTCCGAGGAGGATTATAGAGATGAGTAGTTCAGTTTGTGACTATGCATGGGATTAGGGTGGTTGGGTAGGTTTCGATGGAATTTCATGAGCTGGGAAGGGATTTATTTAAGCATTAAAATTTAATTTTGTTCTGCACGATTAGGTATGAACGTTAACGGCCATTAATTATACCTGCTGATAATATAGCTCTGCACGTGGATGTATCTGCTGATAAAAAATACCCTTCTAAAGAAAATACCCTCCCCCCATAAACCCTTACTAAGATCCCAAAAGAATAATTAAGACCCCTTGCAAATAAGAATCACACCCTATCTTTCCTCTCACCTTATTCATTCATAGCGTTGCTCTGTATGCTAAAGATTTTATTTCATTGACTATTAGCCAAATAAAAGTTTTTAAAAAGACTTTTAAAACTAGCTTTAATGCACAAATATTTTCAAAGGTATTACATCCAAAATTTTTCGAGGGCCAATGGAAATTGGATATTTATAGGAGCTCCTAGCTCATATATTTTATTTTTTTTATTTTTTCATACTCGCTGCTATTCCACAGAATGCTTACACAGAATGAGCACATGTGCTTGTGGAATATTATAACTTTCAAAATGAAGATTTTTGTCTAATACCTTTTAAACTAAAGCCTCTTCCAAAGGTTAAATAAAAATATTAACGGAACAGTTTTGTTTGACAGGAAATGGTTTGTTTGTTACAGACACTAAAAACAGAATATGTATGTATAAATAAAAAATACCGACCGGTAGAGTGTTTGACATGGTAAGCCTTGTGCTGTGACAGGACGCTTTGATAGAGGGCAGCTGTGCAATAGCACGCAATAATCCCCTCGACTGCAAACGGTTTGCCAGCGGTCGACTTGGGTTCAATGCCTCGGTCATCACTCGGCTGGCCTCGGGTGGTGCCCCTTCCGATACACTGCACCCGGCCAACGCGTACTTCAATCATGACGTGCATGCATGCCAATATCTCCTTTCCGACCTATGACATTATCGAAACTGCCCCAGGAAATACCTGAAGTTATTTCTAGCCAACCTTTAATTTCAGAACTCAAGATGATCATTGAGGCGAAATGGACCTTTTCGCTAAAACTGGCCGAGTGAAATAAAGCAATCGATCCCCATACGCGAACGAATGTACATGAATTAAAATATAAACAAGATAAAAACGACAATTAACACAATAATTAAAAAGACATACAAAAAATCATATAAAATAGAAACAAATTCAATATGTATACGACAAATATCTAGTGAGCACTGATAAAGCTAATGTTGACTCCATAAACAGAAAGAAATACCTGTTATAAGTGCACACGCGAGCCGTAATAAGAAAGCAGGCTATGGATATTTGAGGTTAAAGACTGATCAAATTATTAGTTCACGAGGGACGATCGTAGAGGACGCCTCGACCACGAGGTGTTGACTGTGTGAATGAAGAATGATAAATATGGTTTTGGGAGTTGAGAAATCTTAAAAATCAATGACAATCTTTGAACCAGTGACATCAGCTAGTAACTGGGTCCGTTTTTTTCCGTTAAATATCTAAAGAGAAATGCAAAAATAAAAGATGCAAGAGCAAGTGTCACGCACAAGTTCCCATGTCTCTCTTTTCCTAGCGAATACTGACGGGTTAAGAGCTTAAGGGTGAAAACAGGTATTCAAGGGATTAATTGGGGGTAAAACCAACTATATAGGGCGGGGGATTGTGAGACAGAGAAGGTAGCTGCTTATAGCAGACAAAGTCAGCCCTTTCCAGACCTTCACAGAGCACAGGCCGAGATTTCCTTTCCTAATGAAGAGGTCCATGCCTCAGATTTTAATTCTTGGAGTTTGTTGCCCTTTGCCAAGTACAAGTCGGAAAAGTAGTCACATTTCCCCAGCTCCTAATATTTTTCCCCAAATCGCTCGGTCACTGTCATGTTTGGTTTCCCCCATTATCCCCCGAGATCCGAAGAAATGCCAGTTATACCTTTACATTTCATAGTATATTTAGTATACATCAGCATCAAGCGTATCCAGTCCTTTCAATCGAAAGTCTTGAGAACAATAGTAAATCCCCCTTATTACGGCAGCAACAAAACCCTTCATGACGATATTAATACACCCTAAATTTTGGAACACATCCCTTCCAAGTTCATGAAATACCGTAGTGACCTATCCAACCACCCTTATCTCGTAGCAGAGTCATAGCACTGCACCACACATACTTATAACCCTCATCGGAGACTGAAACAGCAGTGAAAATGGGAATCCTGGCAATGGCCAATTTCGCCAATCATGTCCTGAGCTTATATGGTCCTAGCGCTCTTGGTCAGCCTCCACTGGCTCGTATCTGGTGACGCGGCTGACGGAGGAGCGTGGGGGGACTTCCCAAGACTTTCTGTTTCGCATGCGGGGAAGGTGACAGCCATGTGTATTGAAGTGTCTCTGGGCTGTTTGTAAATACTGTATGAGCGAGTGAATGAAAATTGTATATACGGTATGTTCTCACATTGAACACAATTACTTATCGCCCAATAAGGCAGATTGTAATTTTACCACGATAAAGAAAATACTATATCTTAATTTTCTTAAAGATCTTTCGTTGGACAGATCCAGTATTTACCTTATTTATTGATTTTATTTTTTATTGAAAGCAATTTCATAATCAATGTGTTATTATTACACATGATCAACACTGCATACATATACAACGATATTCTTGAACATAGCGTACTAATGAGCTCTCGTAGACCACTCAGGTAGTAAGCAACGCTTACGCAGAAGTTTTCTTTTGAGGAAGAATGCAGGTAAGCACAGCTGATTGAAATTAAAAAAACAAAAAACTTTTGTGTTTAGAATGCCCACCTAAGTGTCTATTATCGCCATATTAGGCGTAAGTTTCATGAATAATCCAAGAAAATTGGATCAAAAATTAAAAATCATTACTCTAATCATCATAATATGTGAACGCAGTCTCCTGCAGTTTATTATTTACGTTTTTTTTATTGCTTTGTTATTTCTTACATTGATTGTTTCTTGTTATTTTATTTCATAAGTACTACTGGAAATACAAACCTTATATTTAATGTAAAAAAAAAGCCATATTTTTCTTAACTGCCGGAAGGAGGCGTATGAATTCGTACGCCACTCCTTGAGACTTAGGCAAACTCCCATCGACTGAATGCTATCTAGATTATGCTTAGTTCCCCACAATTTTATTAAATAGCCGGCCAAAAAATTACTTATCATCTCTATTTTCTCCTACTGAGAAAACTGTCAAGGGCCCGGATGATATATTGTGCTGGCGTTAGATTTTTCCCACGGGCTAAAGTAAGGTTCAATTAATCGCGAATTGACAGGTGCCGCGGAGCTGATTGCATACACTTTTAGGCTGCCTCATTGGAGGCGGGCTATCGGAAGGTTTAAGCTCGGTTAACCTTTCTACCATAATCGGCCCTTTGGTAGCTGCGAAGTAAGCCCTTTTGTATGAAAGGATCCCAGGTTTCAGTGATTTCCCGAAGAGGCTCACCGCGAGGCCAAATACTGCAAGCTCATGATAGGTACTTCTTGCAATTCACTCCCCCGGTACAGCAAGGTACAGAAATCCCTTGGTGTTTTTGGGAAGTTTGTTACCGGGAAAACTTCGCCAACGGTGAAAATCCTAGGTTCAAGCCCCAGCCCTGTTACTCTTAGTTTTTCATTGGCTAAAATTGATTAAACATGTGTAATATTTGTAGACATGTTAAATAATTTATACGTATAATGCTGCCAAATCTAGTGAGTTGTTGAACAATTTTAATAGACTACATTTTAGTCTCACAAAGATTGGGTATCTAGAGATTTTTCATAGGTTCTATCGGCAAAAGAGCAGAATTAATAAGCAGAATATTTAGTTCGTCTAAAAAAATTAAAAAAATCATTAGAAATATGAAAGAGTTTTACAGCACTAGACAGATTAGCCTGGCGGTTATTTGTTAAGGATACCTAGACACGGTAACGTGTAGCAGCACCACACAATGTAATGTAACAAAAAAATAAATAAATAAAAACGAATCTAATAGAAAAATAGTTCTTTATAATATATAGTGTCCTTATGTTAGGGTAATTCGTGTATGTTGGTGATATTTTAAAGTAAAGGTTTCTTGATGTTACATTTTTTTATATAAATTTTGTGATTATCGCTTTCAAAATATCTAGATTATAAGAATCTTTGAATAATTGTTGCAATTTAATATATATATATATCCCATATTATTCGCAGAAACTTATTTTGGATTATACTTCGTTCATGGATTTTACGTTCCAAAAGCTGTCCGCTTAAGCGACAAAGCCGACTGATGCTGTATGTGATGAAGTTTTTAGTGTGGGATTATGTCCACATTAGCTAAAGTGAAGCAGCTTACTGCGCTCTAGAAAGGATATTTCAAATTTTCAACCGCAAACCGCTATCGGTCACGTGACTGACACTCGTGCAAAAATAGGACCCGATTGACCATGGCTCATAAAATAGAACCCATTCTAGAACAGTAGTTTTACGTTTTATTTTCCCGTCCGTTTTGAAACATTGGCAAACTTTCGCAGTCCAGTAAACTTAGGCCTCCCCTTCCCCGACTTCTAACACCACCCCGTCCACCACGCGACCAACTACTATTATTTTACTAGGGTACTTTCATTGTAAAAATTTTCTTTGACAACACTTGCTATGTGTAAAACCACATGAATAACAGTGAAATAAAGTTCCTGAATAAAAAATCAATGGTTATTTATTATGAATTTCAGAATGCAATAAAATCATTAAAAAGTACGTATAAATTCAAAAATACTACTCACCGAAGTGCATAAAGGAAGCACATTTTATTTTGAACAACCGGTCTAAAATTTGGAGTCAAGTTGGTGGAACTGATCAGGCTGTTAAATATGGTCTTCTGAGTCAAGAACAGTATCACTTCAAAATGAACTTCATTTTCGTGAATGCTGCTTCACGTACATAGGTTGGCCCAAAAATGGTTCACAATTTTATGACTAAAGTTCTTGTTAAGTCACAAATTTGGTCACTCCCAAGAGTTTTTTGAACTTAAGCATACATGTCCTTTAAACCAACATCACCTTGGAGCTAAATTATGCCCACCTGTAGGACATTTTTCTTGCTCTCCAAAACATCTGCCGTTCTCCTGTTCCACATTTCTGGTATTTGTTCTGTACAGGTAACAAGTAAAAACGACCAGTGTGCAACAATGTTAATGTCATAAGATTCGTCCGACTGATGGTCAGGAACTGGCAGGGGGAGTTAAAGCCAGAGGCCTGACTATGTCGAATACTATATGATCATGTGATGTAAACAGCCCATGATCCTATGTATGTTTGATTATCTTCCACAATAAAGCAGTCTTTTACTGGAGTCAGAGTGTGTCGGTGGATTTCCCTCTTTCCTTATTATCTTTTTATCTATCTTAACCGCCGGCGATTAACTGATATATATGTTTTTTATTATACAAATATAAACCATTATTTATCATTATATAAATAAGCATTCTAACATTTAATAATTGTTAAGAGCTTATTCGTACTTAAAACAATTCCATTAACTCGATACGTGTATCCTACGGGAGTGTTTAAGATAGAGACAGAAAAAGTATAGTTAATTGTTGCAATGAAAATAAACACTTATTTTCAAACAAATGTGCGCGTGTTTCTATAATTATAATAAATTACTGAAAAATTTGCAAAAAATGGTTTACATAACATTTTATTGCCGTATTGGTGCCACTGCGAAGTAAAGGTGCCATGGTGTCTAAGGGCACATGTTTTGTGACCCCTCTGGCTTAACTTGTGTAGTTTTTGGTGATGACGCATGGCTGAGACTAAACTGACTTTAATCTCAAGTGTGGCGCGTGCCGGTGCACAAGTTGTGACCATTCACGGTTGACTCGCATGTCAAGTCCGAAGAAACACAGTCTGAGGTCTGACAAATATGCTCTACCCTCTTTCAGTAAACGAGGAGGATGCTTTCAAATGACTCGATGAAAAGGGGTCCTTGTAAAGAAATTAATATAAACCAGATTTCTTGGAAGATTTCTTTAATCCATCTCTATTTATTTATTATATAATTATATTGATAGAATTATATATAAAATAAACATGTTATTAATTTGAAATGGGGTTCTTCTTTGAAATCAAATGGTGGGAAAATGAGAATGAATTTTTTTGTTTCTTCATTTACTTTGCTACTTACAAGTTCAATCCACCACGGTTGAGGAACAAAGCGAATTCCAGAACATCGCAATTAACACGCACTCTCGGTGTTTCCCGACCAGGAAGGAGACTAAGAATAAAATTAAACTATATCCAACACAATGGGTAGTATGAAATTCCCATCACTTAATTTATTAGATTAATTTTTGAAATCAAGAAATTTAGTACAAAAAACGTTACGATTAATCAGTACACCAAGATTAATTTCACACCCATTTCACTTAGTATAATAAGAAAACATTTATTCTTGAAAGACCAACTAATGCCCATATAAATATAATTCATTAAAGTTCATTGAGTCGCGTTTTCTTTTAGAACCATATTGACGTCAAGTGAAACCTCCTTGTATCAAGTCACTTTGACTAATAGGAATTACGAAAATGTGAAATAAATTTTTTTAATTATAGTCTACAAATGTTTCAACATATATGATATACTTTTAATCGGGACACTGCTCAATATATTACTTTGAATTTTCAAGTAACTAATGACACTAAACGTTCTTCTGTTGAAATGAATGTGTTTTCGGGCCGTAGAAAAATAACTTGGGAACTTTTTTCAAGTTTTATAGCTCTTGTTTAAACAAGGGGTTGGCAATCATCATAATTTACAGATGGAAAGACGTAGGGGTGAAAACACAAGTTAGTCGTTCAAAAAATACAGAACATGAATATCCCTAAACATACTACTAATACTAAACTGTATCAAGCTGCTTGACAATAAATTCAGTTTTAGCGAATCAAAATCCGTACGGTTTAGTTATAATTTATTTTAACGATTGATTACCCAGGTCTGGAAAAATTTTTTTTTTTCAGTTGTATGGGATATTTTTACTAAATTATACGTATAAAAGAGCACTCAATCCAAAAATGACCTCCATTTCCTCCAATGACGTACAGTTTTTGTTTTTTTTTGGGCAAAATAAGTTTGGAAAAAAAAAATCACTATTCTATTACTATGAACTGTTCGTATTATTTCTTAAGAAATCAAATACTGTATGAATGAAAATGGTAAATATGGTATGAATGAGAACATTTATCACAATTACTTATTGCCCAATAAGGCAGATTCTAATTTTATCATAATGCAGTTCATGTATAGAAATCAAACAACATTTTTGCGATGTACGTACAATTTTAACTTCACTCTTTTTACTTTGAAACCTTTTCTTCTTCTCTTTGATGCTTCTCTGAGCTTTCCAACCATTTTAGCTTGAGCATTCTACAGTAGTCAGCTAGCATATTGACGTCCGATCTTCCTTGGTCTCTCGACATCACGGACATCATGGTGAAATCATTCATCCTCCTCTTCACTGTAAGTTTTCAGGGAAATAGTACATGAGTATATAGTATATGAGGTTGTAGGAAATAAACGTTCAATTATCCTCGTGCTTTATACGCACTCAGCATGCGTCGTAGTATGGTTTTGTAGTCTGGGTCTTTAGTGTTCCCCAAAAAGTTGGGAACTGCGTACTTAAAAGTGGGCTTCTTTTTCCTTTTCTCCCATCGTTCCCAAAAAGAAGTGATCAGATGTTTTTGTATGTCGAGCCCAGTAAAAACTCCTAAAGATATCTGAATCATTTCCCATATTTTGGCAGTGATTTAACAAACTGCTTCACAAGTCTCAATAATAATAATAATAAAATTTGTAGGATCAAGGTCGTATTGATGAGGTATTTTTCGTCAGAGATTATGTCGTCTAGGTGTGGCAACTCAGTTTATGTCCAATGCACATCTCTGGCTCCACTGTCCCACAAGCATAGAAAGCAGGGATATTTTGTATAACCAGCCAGCCTGCTTCCCCAACAACATGGTTAGTATTTTGAAGTCTCCCCAAACCATCCATGCTCTTGATATTCGTTTTTTTCTAGAATCATAGGCAAATCATTATAATTTTCTTTCATATGCACCGAGTGTCCCATAGGAAGAGATATGCATTTCCATTATGCAGCTAGACTGCTTTGAGGCTATTTTTTGATGAATCATTGAATAGCTGCAGCTCAGATGAATCATATTCCTAGTCAAAGTAGTTCATGTGATAGATTTTCCACTTTGGAGAAAAACTGTGTCAGTACTTTCTCTCGATATCTGTACTACGAAGATGAGGCCGCAGGTGATAGCAGGTTTTTGTTGTTTATCCTCGATCATAGCAATTTGCCTACATCTTTAAGGCCTAAATCTCTAGCTTGGTCATTGAGCTCACTCTGATACAAAAGTTGAGGTCCCTGTTCAACAGAAAAATTTGAGCTACATTCTTCCTGGGAGGAAATGTGTATCCGTCCTCCACCTCAATCAGACGAATAGTTGAGTTAAGGTTTGGTATATAAAGATATTTTCTTTTTGTTTTTTGCATTAAATCCTTTTACGTCAACTGAGCAGTCGGCAGTGTGGTTTCTCTATTCACGTCATATCATAGGAACGCCAAAACGACGTTTTCTTGCTCTTAAACCACGAACGAAGACCTTCCTCGCATCTTATGCACCCCTAACGAGGAGCCCATGCTTTGTCATCATCCCAAAGTTTTAAATTTTAAGTAAGAAAAATAACCTTTCTTTACAAAATCACTTATGTTCCTTTGTTGACTTTTTATCACGTATCCTCCACAAATAAAACAAAAGTTCTCCAGAGAAATAAAGCAACCTCTTAGAGCCATAATCCAGAAATAAAATCACGAGCACAGTAACCCTCGAGGGCCGGGTGCAAACTGAGTGTGGCTTTAATTAGCAGGTGAGATAATGAACGTATTTAGCTTGTTAAAACATGGTCTAAACTGACAGCAGGTTTGTTTATACTAGCCTACCACATGGTTATTCCTAGTAACCTAGCCAGTAAGATTCCTCACCATTCGCTATAAACTAATTAAATCTGTTTGGACGAGATTATCCATAAATCAATAAAATTAATGTGAGAAATCAGGTTTATATGTTTTTTAAAATAAAAAGTAGAATACTAGGTTTTATGTCAAGTAGACCTGTTACGCTAATCTAAACTTAAAACGTAAGTTTCACAAAAAAAACTTGGTGGACATGGTGGAATTTGTTTAGTATTTTCTCCAGTTTTAGTAAGTTAAAAAAAAAATCCTATGCAATCCTATACAATTTTTTAGTTGTTGACCTATGATATTTGCAAAACGCAAGTTTAAAAATATTTTCTATTTACTACTATGTAGATAGGTTTAAACTATGTATTATATTATTCATTTATTTATTATAATTATGTATTACATATTTTAAGATTATTTTGATCAAAGCTTAAAAAGAATGTTCCTTGAAATACATGCCACCAAATTCATTTTGTGGATACATGCCGATTGTCGAAAGTGCCACATCAATAAAATACTGCTGAAACTTTATTTGTGTTTCAAATATTAATCCGTAAACGCTGTAAAAAGTGATTAAAATTGATTTATGATTTTTTTAAAAAAAGGCTATAGGGTCTCTCCAATTATTTTTGTTTTTGTTTTTACTTATTTTATACTCAAACATCTTCAGAATAATGGATGGTATACTTTTAAAAAATCAATTTTCACACTCTTCTATCATTCCATACCAAATTGGTGAATTCCCATGGTACATAAAACGTACTTTTAAAATAAAAAATTCATTTTTTTAACTATATTTTAATAGATGATTACCACACTTTGTGTAATTCGATCAAATTTGATACGAAAACTATTTTATTTCCGATGAAAATAAAAGTAATATTCGTTCGGAATAAATGAAGGGGCGAATGGAAAGTTTTATTAACTCCAACCTCTTCATATTGCAAATCACCTTCCAATCGGGTGTGACGCTTCATCCCTAGGAATTTCTGATGATAATTTTTTGAAACTTTACTATGAAATAGAAGGGGATTCACTATGATTATTCAGTTTTCGAAAAAGTAACTTTTAATACAAATCTATTCGTATTTGAGCTGCCTTGCTTTCTTCTTTGTGGAGGGGCGCTTGATGTCATGAATTTAAATTACACAAATTCGCGACATCTCTCAAATGTAGAGGCTGGAATTTCCTCTTGTCCCTGGTAATCATCCGGGGAGAGTTCATGCAGTGAAAATGAATATTAAATGGCTGCCTTCATCTTCGTATTCTATGTTTGGCTAGCGACTCGATCCTTGTCCTCAATGTCTATTAGTAGCTTTAATTTATTTTTTTATCATTAAAGTTTTTCTTTTTATTTTTAGTGAAATAGTTATCAGATATTATGAACTAATGAGATATTTGCGGAAATTTACCTGAGTTTTGTAAACAATTGTTAAAAATCTACTCGGTATTGTTGACGACGAATTCTTTCAGTTTTCGAACCATCTTGGTCATCATAATTTTTTTTGGGAAATATTTTTTATTTGTAAAATTACAATTTGCTTATCAAGCATTAATAATTGTGAATTAAGAGCTCCTTCATACCATTTAAGAAATTCCACTGTGTATAGTTTACACTCGTACTAACATTCATACAAATATGCCCACCAGCCTCCATGCCTCCAACGATTCCCCCAGTGAGCACCGACTGAAAGTAATGTAACCTTCTAGTAGCTAGCAATTGTATTAGAAATTATACCATTATTTAGTTAGAAGTTATTAGTTATACCACTATTCGCAACTAAAATTTATGTTTTAGTACTATGAGAGCAGCAAAATTTAAAACCAGATCAAGGTAAGTGGTTAGAAAAAAATTGTATTCAGGGACCAGTTCCTCGTTATAATGAAGTACAAATAAAGGTTGAGAAAGTGCTTTATTTGTAAAATTACAATTTGCTTATCTAGCATTAATAATTGTGGTTCAAGAGCTCGTTTATACATTATAAGCAATATATAGTTTACACTCATAACAACATTCATACAACTACTTACAAAATCTGCCCAGGAGCCCCCAGTCTCTGAAGAATTCCCCAGTGAAGCTGGTTGAAAATTTGGGGCCTACGAAGTTCCCCTTCACTCTTTGGCCGTTTCGCTGTATGACGAAGACTAGCAAGAGGGCAAGGGAGCCACGGGCGCTCTGAAAATGACTAGGGATGGCAGCCATCCTAGTACCTCATGACATACATATCTTTTTACAATAGATCGTCGGGCCAGTGTCACTATAGGTGACGAGGGGGGTTGAGTGGATGAGAGTTAGTTTCTCCATAAGGAGTTTTCATGGAATTCGGTAAATCTTGAGATTATAAGAAAAATACAGTAGGTACATAAAGATCGTTCGACGACTTCAGGATGTACTCGAAGAAGGGAGCGATGACTAGTCTAAGGACTTAGGGTTGAAATTCGTTTGATGTTAGAAGATTCGACTCTACCCTGTCTAGGCCTTATGCCCAAATTTGTCTTAATAACTGTTTGTATAAGTGCATTTTATTTTCAAGAGCGAGATAAGATTAAGCAGTCTGTAGAGTTCTCCAAAACGTCTGTTTAACTCTTGCTACAATTTTCTAAAACAATATAATAAACTATTCGCATAAGAAAAAACTAGTACCTAAAAAACTAGATTCCTATTGCCTTTAACGTTTTTGTTTTTGGAATATTTTTGAAATTATTATTTCGTTAGTGTGACAGGATTTGATTATGGGACGAAACATAGAAGAAGTAAAGCCTTGTTTCTACAGGTGTCGAAGCCACAATAAATTCCAAGCTACACTAATATTAGTGTGCTGGTATCGGATGAAAAGTAATTGAGTTGGAAGAGCGATATGATAAAACAACTCATAATTAAAATTCGCTGTGTCATGCCGGGTTCCCACGGGAGGTGAATCAAGAAGTGACTAATATTTATGATCTTGAGAAAATTGAACCGTTCACAAGATTTGGCATTTCACACAAATTTATAAGACAAAATTAATTTAATTATTTTTTATTGGGTGGGAACCGGGAACTATGCTGAACCAGACTACTTGCCGCATTTACAAATTGAATGTACTCCACTCAAGATATACATAATTTATTTTGACCTAGAAGTTGAAGCTGTGAACAATATGTGCTTGATTCTCGAAACAAATTAAACGATTGTTATGTCCTACAAGCCGATCTCAATAAAACATTTTTTAGAGAAACTGGCCATTGCCAGGACTCCCACTATCACTTATTTATAGCAGGTCACGAGGCCATTTTCGGAGACTAAAACGGCAGTGGCCTCGTGACCTGCTATAAATAAGTGATCGTGGGAGTCCTGGCAATGGCCAGTTTCTCTAATCATGTCCTAGGCATCTGTGGCTCTCGCGCTCTTATCCAGTGACGCGGCTGACGTAGGAGCGTGGGGGACTTCTCAAGACTCCGCTTTATCCTTCGCACGCGAGGGAGGTGACAACCATGTGGACTTGGGGGGCCTCTGGGCTGTTTGTATATATAATATGAATGAACGAGTAAATGAAAATTGTAAAATGGTATGAACGAGATCATTTATCACAATTACTTAAAGCCCAATCAGGCAGATTGTAATTTTATCTTAATAAAAAATTGTTACTACATCGATAATTATTTGACGAGTCCTAGCGTTACTCCCAATGTGTCATAGGAGCTGAAAAAAAAATTTTAACATTATTTTTTTCATTTGTTTCTGTCTGTCAAATAAGGTTATCTTGCACCATTTTGGATTTTATACTCACTCATACTAAAATGAAACACTATTAATTTCGTACACAATTTTAATTATGGGACATATACTCCTGAGGTTGCCAGATATGAAGTGATCTGAACAGCATTGTTATTCACAGCGGGAAAACTCTAAAAAAAGGGTAGGAGATAGGGGGTGGGTGATGTGCTGAAATTGGATCACTTAGCTACCAGACACCGTCGGTAATAAACTGGGAAACTCCTGTCAGGTTCTACTGAATATTTAGCCGACTCCGAACCCGATTCTTCACTCGGGCGTAGCATCCACGGTGCCTCTCAGATCCCCGACCCCCCTCCACGTATCCCCAGGAGCACTTCGTTAAAACCCACTAACCCCCGATGCTGGGGCGGTGGCATTGTTTTCCGAGTGGGGAAGTGTGTACTGTCCCCTTGGGGGTTTACAGTATGCATCAACAGCAGAGTAAGCCTGATTGCAACTCATGAAAATTTAAATACAAACGAAATGATGCTTATCGTATTCGAAATAATTTACTAATCAATAGACAAAGTACTGACTAGGGAAGGATAGGACTATTACCAGTCGATACCTGCTAACCGAATTCAACGTTTCATTTTGATGGTAAACTAGGTCAAAAAATATTAGACATGATTTTTGAACTTTCTTGAGTAACTGCCTATTTAAAGTAATGGAGCTATTTAAATTTTAACTACAAACTTTCAAATATACTATGAAAGATACAGTTTTAAGAGCCTATTATAACAATCATGCCTGAGAGGTGATATTCGGAATTTTCAATTATTTTTTTTGTTGTTGAATAGATTGGTTCCAGTGAGCGAAACGGTTTAGCAAATAAACTTAAGCATTTTTGATCTGTGAAGTGCTGAATAATATTTTTTAGAACTATTTATGATGTTGGTGAGGAGCCCGGCATGAAAATCGAACCTGTGTGCATTATTACCATATTCTCTCCTTTTTTAATCGTCTACAGTCGGAAGACGATAACATATACATATACATTAAAAAAAAAAATTATTCTCAATGGACGTAAAAAAAATAATAGATCGATAACAATAAAAAATCAACTAATATGATGGGGCTTTTGATTGTATCTGCCTATTTAATTGTTTTCTTCTTAGGATTCATTTTGGTGTAAAACCCTCAGGTCATCAACGTCGTTGTTAGTATATTTAAACTCATTTGGGGGGCGCACCTCTGCGAGCCCAAGATAGTTTCAAGAACAAAAGCAGGCACCACAGTCCTATGAATCAGTCAAGCTAGAAACATGAAATTTTAGTCGTAGATCGCTAATAAGAAATACAAGAAAAATATAGTATGTAGCATAAAAATATTATTATATTATTAATTACGACCTTTCACCCGAAATACAATGAAGATTCTATAAAATTGGATAAGTGCCTCGAGGCGATGTGTATTTATCAAAGTATACCGAGACTTGAGCTAAGTTACAGCGGAGCTTAGTGGATGATGCAGCGGTCCCAAGCCGGTCGCCCTAACCTTATCAAAACTCCTCCCTCCCAATTAAGTGACTTAATAGGAGTGCCAACAGTTTATTAGCGTTAGATTGATCGGTCACGGCACTTACCCACCCGCTGCTACCTGTGGCATAACGTTGCCTTGTATCTCTCTCGCCCAGAGGAGGAGGAGGGGAAACATAAAAATGTCCTAATTATTAATAATTATAATATCCTAAAATTATACTAATAGTATAAGAATTAAATACTTAAATAGACCCGACCCGGGAGCTCTCCAATATCTAGTAGAGGATCTACCTAATGAACTACTCTACTTCGGTGGTAGGTGGCTAGATCATGATCGAGTGGTTCTTGAGAGCGGAGAATGCCGGATTGCAGGGATTGAATCCGAAGAATATTGGAGGGCCTGGCACTCCCTCAGTTTAATGATATTAAATTTACAATATTTTTTAGACTGAGCATGAGAAAATTAAAAACAATGTCAACATTTTAAAATTATTAATGATTAAGAACCAAAAAAAAATCGTGGAAGGAAGCTTGGGACGATATCGAATTGGGGACTTCCACCCTGTCTTGAGTGACGAGTTTCGCAATACAGAACGAGACAGCCGGACACTTCTTAAGAGATATAGTGCTGGTATTATAAATATATTGTTATTATTTTGGTAATAACAGTGGCGATAAAAATGATTTAATAGATACGAGTTCCTTCCAAGTCCATACAATTCCATCGAACCCTACCCAACCACCCTTCACAGTCATTACACTGCTCCGCACATCCCTATAACGCTCCTCAAAGACTGAAGCGGCCGTGGCCTCATGACTTGCTCTGACTACGTGACAGTGGGAGTCCTGGTAATGGCAATTTCTCCAATCATCTCGTGAACGTCTGTGGCTCTCGCGCTCTTGGTCAGCCTCCACTGGCTCGTATCCGGTGACGTGGCTGACGGAGGAGCGTGGGGGTCTTCCCATCTGCTTCCTCGTTCGCTTGCGAGGGGGGCGGGGTGACAACCATGTGGATTTTATATTATGTATGTTTGTAAATACTGTATGAATGAGAATATTGAACACAATTACTTATTGCTCAATAAGGCAGATTGTAATTTTATCACAATAAACATTTAAGAATAATGTTAGCCAATAGAAATCGCTCACTTAATGTCGTTTGAACAAACATCAATAAAATATTGCCGATTTTAGTCTTGCAACCACTGTCATACCTGGTTTAGAAACATTAATTTAATCTCGGGTTACACTACTCAGGGCTTTGGATGGCCCTTTAGGTCTCACAGAGCACGTTTGGCTTCGAGGACTTGGGTGATTTGAACATTCACAACAGCTATGCAAACACTAACATAACACAAAATACAATAGTATAACTGTGGATTAGTGCTTATCCACGAAATATCGGACGGCAAATTGGTTCTTACTCTCGTCTTAGATCAGTCTTCGTGTCCTTAAAAACGTGCACTGTCTACTAGATAGGCCGGGCTAGGATGCCACCTTTCGCCCGGTCGGCCACAGGGGCTCCTGGGGCTTTGTTCTCACTTCCGTGCTCGGTTCCAGAAGATATGATATTGCTGTGTTCACTAGTATAACAAACCCAAAACACGTTGACTAATCTCTTTCCAAAGCGCTATAAAAGAATAAACAAAATAGCTGTATTAAAACCAAAATCAAAAAAATGATCATATATGCGTATTCGGGCGTCAATTATCTTTCCCTAAAAATAAACATACCCTGCACTTGGCTTTCTCAAATCATAATTCTCCCTTGATACCTGGTTGTGTTGTTGCCTTGATACCCTAGACTTCTCTGCAATGTATTTGTAACGACTTATATATTTCCAAAACCAAATTCACTTGATCATAAAAATATCGTTACAATATACAGCTTCTCCATCCAGTTTGGACTGGCAGGGTCTGCTGAACTCTCCGTATGCAATATCTCTCTATACCGCAAGGATGTTGGAGGAATGTATACTTTGAACGCAGCAGAAAGGTATGTTTTACAATTACCTTATAGCAAGTTCCCTTGATATAAATTTATTCAGAAAGCTAGATCGAGATCAAACTGGTCGACTTGAGGGGAAGCAGGAACTTGAAATTAATGCAGTAAGTTAGGAGGGATGGTAATGCAGTTTGAGGAACAAGCGGTTAGGCGTCTGAGTTATTTAATACGGAAATAATTGGCAATTATTAGTTGTCTATATGAATTTAGCCTCTAACAGTGTGTACGCTTTCATGTGATAGTTTGTACTTGATTTTAATGCAGGGCATTAAAATTTTCAATTCACCGTCTCCGAGGATGTGGGTTCAATATGAAGCAACTTTACTGATGTTTCAGTTTAGACACAGCAATTTCATGTAGAGACAGTATTGAAGTGGAAATAACGTATCCAACGAATAATTATTTATAAAATTTGTTCGTTTAATGGTTTAAGACAGAAAGAGAGAAGAAAGCACATCAGTTTAAAAACTACATCCGACACTTATCAAATCCACGGATATTATAAATATTAATATAGCGATATAATCAAGTATATAAGCTACCTACATCGTTTATTTTAACAGTAAAATCTTAATATTTATTTTAATTCCCAATTCCCAGCCGAGGTCGATCTCCCAACCGACTCAACCGAAGCCACATGACCCCTTCTACCTACTAAGGGTAGGTCGATCTCCCGGCAGATAGGCCGTCTTAGTGCAGGCCCTGGCCGACTACAAACCAATGCCTAGTCCCCTAGGCTCCACCATAGGTAGACTCTCACTACCTTCCCGAACCCACCCGCCTCCTTTAGGCATCCCACACCCCATATCCTTCTCATACATCCTTCAAATAGAACTCCCCTTAGTGAAAGGCACCCATTAATCCAAAATAATTTTCCTTTTATTTTTCCCACATCCTATTTTTTATAAGTTTGAGAGCTATGAAAAAAAAAAAAAAAATTAACAGTCTATTTGTATCAGTGGAAAATAATTTTCAAGTACAAGTGGCTTATTCGAATGAATTTTCCATCATTAATGATCACACGAATCCTACAACAATGTCGGGAACAATGGTTTTTTTTAGTCGTAAAACGAAATTTCTGTCATAAAATATGAAAAAAAAAACTCGTATCCGATGCATCCATATTCAGAAATATAAAAAATATTGAAACTAGAATAATTTACAAACACTGGGCTATTGATTTTTTTATAAACACCTAAATTAGAAATATTACAATTTACTTGTGGAGCATTATTCATTGGGATGTACAGAATTATTCACTATCATTATAATATACAGTTCTCATTCATAAAAACATTCATGCCATATCTAAGAATATGCAGCTATATGTACACGGACAGGAGTGGGGGTGATGGCCAATGCCAGGATTGCGTAGCATACTCATCTAGACGAGGTAGCTTCGACGGGGATGGCCCCCGCATTAGGCGACGAGGAGGACTGTAAGGATAAGGAGTTAACGAGAGGATTGGGATGAGCGGATAGGTTTATGTAATTTGTAATAAAACAAATTATCGCCTTCATTTAAAAATGTCATCACTGTATTTTTATCAAAATTCCTTGAGATCCTCCATCTTAATAAGTCTCTCGATTTGAAAAAAAAAAATCATCCTCAAACAAATAGAAAAAAAAATTTCCACCCAGAAATTAGGATTTCGTTTAAGACTATTGTCTATCTTTCAACTGTCACATATTAATATTGATTGATTAGCTACCCATGCTGCACTTGATTACTAATTGATAGTAATCATGTGTAACACCTTCATTACATTCATGTCATCAGGACCTATGTACAATGTACATTAATAAATTTAATGAGAACCAAACAATTCTCTTTCATCAGCCTAAGTCGATCTCCTAACAAAGTCTTCAACTCATTTATATACTCACCATTTACATTGGACTCACAGTACATCATAATGCATACATACAGGCAAATGGAGACGATCCATTTGAAGCGAGAAAAAAATAAATTCTGATTGAAGTATCGGAAAGGCAAAAAATGAACTCCCATCGAAACATAAGCCTGTTAAGGTAAAGAGGCCAGTCAGGTTGAGTAGAGACCGCTTATTCATAAAAGTGATAAAGTCAAGAGGGCACTAAAAGGTTGTAATATTTTTGCCGGGGGTTGCGCGGCCTTAATAGAGGCATAGATTTAGGAGGCAGTGGAGGTTGTGGTAGGGGGAGGGGGTACCTAATGAGTTAATTGCGGTGGCCCAGGGGTGGGGGTTGGTGGTGTTGTGATATCATTAACGGTGAGCAGGTTCCAGCCTCGCAGCTGGTTCACTTAGGCACCAGACATCACTTTAATAAACTTACAGCGGCCACTTTCCTTAAAGACTGCCGATATCCAAAGCTCATTTGAAAAAATTGCTTCTCCTATGAGGCTCTTTATTTTATTTTTTAAACTGTAATATTCTTCTGGTCGCATTAATTAAAATTTAGAAGTTGAAGGCGTCTTTCCATATAAATTATACATTTTTTATCACGCGTTCTAATAACAAAATTTCATTGCGTTGGCAATATAAATTTAATGTAGTAATATGCATCTACAAGATCTGCCCGGAAGCCTCCATGCCACCGGGGATTCCCCAGTAAGCCGGTGGAGAAGTCGGGGGCACAGATGCTAAGTGGCGAAAAGAGGGCAAGAGAGTCACAGGTGCTCAAGACATGTTTAAATAATAATTTAAAATTGTGCCATAAAAACTTACATAAATACGTCAAATACTAAGCCTAAAGTACTGAAATAGTTTCTGTTGATCATTATAACAAAAATAGTCGCCATTCCCGAAGGAAGAGGCTCTACTTTGAAATATATACTGTGTATGTTTTATAGAAGTGGCCGTAAATATGGTCGAATAGGTGTAAAATGTTAAAGGTATATTCAACAGGTGAAATGTTCAAGTCTTGGTGTAATTTTTTATTATCAATGGAATTATGAGTAATATTCTTATATGAATTTAAATTAATATGGCTTCTAATAATGGTACAGTGAATGAAAGAACTGTGTGTCGGTGGCTCTCTAGGTTTCAATCCGGCAATACAAGAATTGAATCTGGTGGAGGGCCAGACACAAAGCTTGATGACAAAGGCTTTAGTAGAAACCAATCCTCATCAAACAAATAGAGAACTTCCAAAAGTGCTTAGATGGCAAAATGTTGTCACTTTTCCCAACAAAGAGATTTTTTTACAATCCAGAGTCTATAAGTACTATAAAAAGAGATATATAATTATTACGTTCACTAGTGTAAAATAATTTTTTGAATTTTCTTAACATTATAGTAGTTTTACTCCTGAAATGAGAAAAAAATTTATTGTTAGGAAAAGTGACATAACATTTTGGCATCTGACCACAGATATATTGTGGACAATTATTTACAAATAAAAGTATGAAAACGCAATATAATAACTAAGTTGTTCCCAATCTAGCATGCCTCTGTCTGGACGATGAGGAGTTGTTGGAATAGAAGGGTTTGGAAGGTTCGTAAGGATGATATGAAATATTATAGTTTTGTATAATGTATTTTGCATACAAATTAAATGGTGCGTACAGAAAAAAAACAGTTCCCATTCCTGGAACAAGAAAATAAACAAAGATATAACTTATACCAGAGAAAGTTTCAGAGTAAGAACTTGGTCCTTAAATAAAAAATTGTGTTTTATTTTTACTCACATGTGCTGTGTTTTGTACCTGTACATAAACGGAGCGGTCACAACAGTGATAATTATGAAAAAAAATAGTCAGTATTTTTTGACCAAAATGTTATTAAAACATCTTTGATAGATAACATTACACAAATTTGATTACAAAAAATGCGGAAAATAAAATAAGATACCAGTTTCCTGGTAGGCTGAGATAAGCAGAGCAAATTGATACAAGCAATAAGTCTGCGATGTATCTGCTAAAACAGAGGGTGAAAGGGTTGAAATGCAACTATTGAAAGGAAATGAGGAATAGAAAACAAGGGATAAGGGTAGGCTGTATGAAAACTATCATCAAATGATGGGGGGTGCCCAAAGGAAATGTTGCCATAACTCAAAAAGAGATGTTTCAACTCAGCACGTCAAAAATTAACTGACCTTTCCACAGATGGTCTCACCAGAGAGTGGGAGAAAAAACGAGGCAACACATTAGAACTAATTGAGTGTTTTCCATATATTTTATTATTATTTAGGCTCCTTTCCTACCGGCGCAAAACATTCTAATTAGTAAATATCTAAAAAAAACAAAATAAGATGCTATGTTGTTTGACTACATTTATTAAAAAAATTCTCTGTTTTATGCAATGATATATAGCTAAAAAAAGATTGGCCAAGAAACCGTCATATTTAAATAGGATCAAAAGACCAATTCCTATTGATAGTCTCCATAAATTTGTTTTTTGGAATATTTTTTATATTATTTTTACGTTATTGTTTTTAGTGTATCCTCAACCATCTGTAAAAAAAAAAAACCATCTCTTCTATTCTCTCACTAAATGATTATTAGTTTCGATTTAATAGTTAGGCTTAATGAGTCGGAGGTTTACAGGAGAGCGAGCATACGTGTCTTCATTGTGTCAATATTGTAGCCCAGACCCACCGGGAAAATGTTCACAAGAGATTGGAAAGATGGTCCCAAAGAGAGCAAATACTACTAGCAGTCTAAACAATATCAGAAATGGTGTTTGTAGAGTGAGCTTTGCCACCATTGATTTTCCAAATTGAGAGCCGGAGATCGTTTAGCCTCCTTTTCCCTTATCCTTGTTTCTTTTGTAGATACATTTTTTCTGTGTTGTTTCACCAGTCCCTCACTTATTATAATTGATTTAGAGAAAGAGCCAAGCTTCTCAGAGCAGGAAGAAAAAAAAAGGGGCGTGAGAAAACATTCTGATTGAAGGGCTGCTAGCTGGTTGCCGAGTGTTTGAAGAAGGTGAACAAGTTGAAATCAGGGAGTGTTCAAACATGTTTTCCCCGACTTCTCCTCCCCCCCCCCTTTCCTTCGACAGGCTAGTTTACTCTCTAGTCTGTGGTATATTAATATAAATAAATAACAATCACTAATACATCCGAACGAATTGACGGTAATTATCATTCAAGTTTTTTATTTATAAAACTAATATTTGCTTATTCAGCATTATGATTTAAGAGCTATTCTATCCCTTAAACACAATTTCAGTTACTAAATATGTACAGTTCACACTTATACCAAATGTGCTCAAAGGGCCCCATTTTCCCATGGATTCCTCTAGTGAGATGATATGAAGTTCCCTCCCTCTCAATCTCCGACCGTTTCGCTTTATTGCGAAAACCAGCAAAGCGGTAAGAGAGCCACGGACGGACAATACATGAGTGGGGATAGTAGCCAGTGGCAGACCTCCATGCTTGTCTATTTATAATGAATCGCGAGGCCACCACCGCCTTAAGGCTAAGTGTTGCTGCTTTAGGAGGAGTTGTTTACAGGGCTGAATTTGTAATGTAGAAGGGAGCATTGATTTTGTATTGGTTTTCCTCATGAAATCAAAGATTATGTCTGCTGACGTTGTGCTCTTCATATCACCCTACTACAGTAATTTCTGTAACGTGTGGTCCAATGAGGAAAATCTACTTGATCTCTGCCTCCTTTCGTTTTCGGGGAGCTGACCAGATAAGTTAGCTGCCAATAACAACCATATTATTATTATTTGTTCCGGCATTTGTGCACCGCGGCCTCACTGAGACCTATTGTGCGCCGTCCATGTCCCTGTCCTATATATGTGACAGGCCCACGGCCTTTGCAAATCTGAGGATACTGAATGGATCGATCAGTTCACATAGTTTGGGGTCTACAATGCGATCACTACCAAAGTGAAGGTATCGCCTTCTAGCTAAGTTATCACAGTCACATATTATATGACGTGCCGTTTCTCCCTCTTTCTTGCAGAATCTGCAGATTGGTGATCCCACTATCCCCAAATTAAAGAGGTGTTTATTTAACCGACAGTGACCTGTATAGAGTCCTGTCACACTTTTGAGTGTCCACCTGTCCATTGATAGAAGTGCTGAGCTTCTTCTCTTACAGGGTCCATTAAGAAACAGTTTCGAGTGTTCCTGTTTCTTAGTTTCTCTCCAAGAAAGTCTTGCCTTGTCCTCTAAAGCTAATTTTATACGCCTTTTAGCGTAGCTGAGGCTGATACCACATATGGGTTCAGGTGCAAGAGGTGTCTGTTCTGAGCCCACCCTTGCAAGGCCATCTGCCTTCTCATTGCCTGTGATGCCTGTGTGTCCTGGCACCCAGTCGATTCTAACCTTATTGGCTAGCGAGAGTGTGTTTAAGTTGTTTTTACACTCCTCAACCAAATAAGATCTGGTCGTATAGCTTCTCAGGGCGCCAATGGCTGCCTGGCTATCCGTGAAAATTGTGATCAGTCTGTTTCTTACACCCTCCCCAATTAAGGTTTGGGTACAGACATTGATCGCCATCACTTCGTCCTGAAAGACCGAGGTGTGTCTACCTAAAGGAATAGAAATCCCAGATTCTGGTTTATCTTTCCTCCATATGCCGGCCCCTGATCCGTTTTCTGTTAGTGAGCCGTCTGTGTAGCAATTAATCCCATTACACAGTTTATGTGGTTTGGTCTTTGTGTTTTCCGCACAGTATAAAACGTTTGTGTGTTTCTTAACTTGTAGGTCAGAGTGCATTGACAGCACCTCGTCCTCATCAATTCTTCTGAACAAGTTCCCATGTCCCATGTGAGTCATGACTTTGGATCTTGTTCCTGATTTCGCAAGTCTGTAAGCCACGTTCAAGGCTTGCGCTTCTACTTCTATGTGCAGTGGATTCAAGTTCAATAAGACTTCCATTGCAGCAGTAGGAGTAACAATAACAACCATAACTCGGATATGAATGAATCACAGCCGATTATGAACGAAAAGCCAATATTTACCTTTACCGGTCTACTTGATTACTGGAAGCATTGATAGATTACCGAAAACGCTAGAAAAATATAAATAAATACTGTTGTGCCAATTTCTTCACCACGGACTAAGAGAAGTTCTTCATGGACCAGAAAACACCCACCTACCTTTCCATATTTAATATGAATGAATCATCGGCGTCAGTATAGAGAAAGGGGTCAAGTTCACGATCCTGACACCGCAAGAGCTCATTAGGAGAGGGGGCGTAGTGGCCTCTGATTGGCCGAAATAAATGGTTCTCTCATTTGCTGGATGCAGGAATGATCTCCCAATATAAGGCATAAATTCTGAGGTTTTTTACACAGTCGGAATCAGACACTTGAAGTGAACGCTGCTCTCTCTCTCTTTGCACTGACACTAGTTGTATCACTCTGCTTGAACCTTTTTTTTTTTTTTTTTTTTTTTTTTTTTTTTTTTTTTTTTTTATGCCCTTCCTGAGGCTGAGCCTCAAACGGGCTTTAACACTCTGCTTGAACCATGGATTTCCTATTTAATTATCTCTGCACCTCTCTTTCCGTTCCTTGCTAGCTTTAGTACGGGACTGTCAGCCTCCACGACCTTCCCAGTGGAGTTCCCTGCCCTTGCCCCTCTAAAAAATTACATCCGTATTACATGGACCTCTTCCATACCGTCAACGACTCTGGGCGCTACAACTGTACCTAGTAGCGTCTCCCCCAGCGGTCCAGTCCTGCTTCTTCAGGTCATCCACCTCCTCACGAATGTGGTGCTTCAGAGCCTGCGGGTACCTGCGCTCCTTCACATAACTCACCCTGACTTGCTTGAGCGGAATCTCGTGTACAGTTCTACCTGTGAGCCCCAATCGCTCGCCTTTCTTGAAGAAAATATCTATGTATTTTCTCTTAAAGTCCCTGTCGGGCACTCACTAGGGGGCTCAGTTTATACCTGATTATCCCCAAAGTGGTGAGGAGACGCCCGCCGTGGGCTAGGCTCGCTAAAACCTCTTAGCCCCCGTCCGGCGAAAGCCCAGAAAGATATAGAGCGGGTGGACCTATAGTCTTTCACCCTGGCTGCCAACCTAGTTGGCGGGCAGCTTTAATTCGCTTTGATCTGACTCCATAAGATCTTCAGAAGGTGTGTGTGCCCCGACAAAGCACTGTGTTCAGGATAAGAGGTACAGGTTAGGTTTATAGGTAGTTTATGCGGTCTTGGAATGACCACAAATTCACACTCGGTATCTAAGGGTAGGCGAAAACCGTCCGGATCCCAAAGGCGAGTGTGAACCGGAGAGATGCAGACTGGATTGTCATGGGAGACACTGCTGGTGGTCTCTTCCAAGGGGTTTTAGCGAGACGAAGGCAGAAATTCCTACTAGGAAGGTGTGGGGCCTGACAACGCCGGACTAAAACATAGCGTGGTTAGGAGAGGGAGATGCAGAGGTAGTTGAATGAGAAGACCATGGTTTTGAGTAGAGCAGCAAGCACCAGTGCAGGGAGAGAGGAGAGAGTAGTGTGCCAAGTGAC
Organism: Acanthosoma haemorrhoidale; assembly: GCA_930367205.1. Classification (NCBI taxonomy): domain Eukaryota; kingdom Metazoa; phylum Arthropoda; class Insecta; order Hemiptera; family Acanthosomatidae; genus Acanthosoma; species Acanthosoma haemorrhoidale. The sequence continues at coordinate 44,876,994 of OV884009.1, forward strand.
TGTCTGATAGATAGGCCGGGCTAGGATGCCACCTTTCGCCCGGTCGGTCACAGGGGGCTTTGTTCTCGCTACCGTGCTCGGTTCCAGAAGATATGATATTGCTGTGTTCACTAGTATAACAAACCCAAAACATGTTGACTAATCTCTTTCCAAAGCGCTGTAAAATAATAAACAAAACAGCTGTATTAAAACCAAAATAAAAAAAATGATCATTCTGTATTCTGTATTCAAGTATTCTGGCGTCAATTATCTTTCCCTAAAAATAAACATACCCTGCACTTGGTTTTCTCAAATCATAATTCTCCTTTGATACCTGGTTGTGTTGTTTCCTTGATACCCTAGACTTCTCTGCAATGTATTTGTAACGACTTATATATTTCCAAAACCAAATTCACTTGATCATAAAAATATCGTTACAATATACAGCTTCTCCATCCAGTTTTGACTGGCAGGGTCTGCTGAACTCTCCGTATGCAATATCTCTCTATACCGCAAGGATGTTGGAGGAATGTATACTTTGACAAAGGTATAATAATTTTTACAAAAGGGCATAAAGTGAACATAAAATTTTATCAAAAGTAACTTAAAATGTAAGAGGAAATTACACTTAACATAGTATTTTTATTGGTTCCTCGATTTGATAAAGTATTAAAGAAACTCTCTTATATAAAATGTATCAAAAGTTTAGTAAATGGCACATTACAGTATTTGATATGGCATTACTAAGATAGACAATATGAAATGAAAATTACCATTATCAGTTCGTAATTTTAATGAATCAGAATTATAAATACAAATTAAAATACAATTTTCTTACTAACTCATTATTAGTATGTTTTATTTCATAACATGGGTAACCGCCTAAATACTAGAAAAGAACTCCATTAATTATTCAATCATTTATACATAGACAAGAATAATTAAAATTATTAGTTCCTTAAATTATATCTCGTTAACAGGTTGAACTATTGGAGAAATTTACAAACTTTCTTACACATAAATAAAATATTAATGCAATGCTACACTATAGAGATCACAAAAGAAAGTGTTTTAAGTAACTAATGTACCAGGCCGTCATGTTTTTTATCTTGACCTAACACTATTTTCTATTAATAAAATCAATGTGATTATTTAGTTTAGAGTACGTAAAGGCATTTTTATTAACAATTGGAATGGAATGGTGCCGTCTCTAACTTGACCTGAATTGACCGCGAGTGTGATTGTTACTGGTGAAATCATTGATCGTGAGGTGATCTGCACAGATCAAAGCACAGATCTATTGTGTGAATTTGTCTTAATTGTACGTGGCGGAGAAATTGAACACGGTTGGATAATTGATATTGTACTGAATTATTTTATTTAATGTTAGGGATTCAGTAATCCTTGAATCAATCTATCCTCCCAGAACCCAATTATTTATTGGGAAATTTGTAGCTCGGAATAAATTATAATCTTTTTTCGATGGAGTTCATCTCACAAATGTCCATCTGGAAACCTTATATAGAGCAATCAAGCATCGTAACAAAGCAATCGGGAAAAATTCGATCAAATCAAAAATAATGACACTGACATTGGAGAGCAGAACTCCTCATTAGGGACAGATTATATGGACCAATTTAATTTAGCATTCTCTAAATATCAATTTTATTTCATATCATACATAATGATATCCTCTGGGATTATTGATGTAGGAATGTGAAACAAGGCCCCAAGGGAGATTTCCTACTTTCATTAAGTTATCGTCTTCTGTTTGACGATGTGGTTTACCGCCGTATGCGCCTCAATATATACATGCATTAGTTTTAAGTTCAAATACAATGACCGAAATAAATGCAATAAACAGAAAAAAGACGTACCGGAAATTAAAGTCGTTTGATATTAAAAGCAGGTCTGATATATATATTTTGTTTTTTAGGGTTTCCTCGGTATTTTTCAAAATCAGAAATACGCACATAAGCTCTAACCCATGTGTCTGCATTGGTGAATCAAGGTAACATGAAATATTATATAATAAAAAATATAGATTTAAAAAATATATGAATTATACAGCCATCTCTAGTAAAAAAAAAAAGGTCATTAATTAGTTAGTTTTAAAAAAAATATTTTTCTTTAATTTTGAATAGGGTAAATTAAAGATCTCGAAGTCCTTGTTTCCAATATGTAATTTGTATTTAGATTTTATACTTTTGTTGTCGGTAACATTGTGTTTACAACTTTTACTCATCGTTCTTATAGAGGCAAAATATTTTGTACACCAATCTGCCCCATCAAAGATAATGCAGGGTCATCAATAAATCTAATAAAAATGAAATTAATGATCTCGACATACTGATTAATTAAATGTAATTGAGAGAAAACAAAAATAACACGGAACACTTATTTTGTGTTTTAGCTCATTTGACATAAACTTTTCTTATTATTTGATATGTTGTTGATTGCTTTCTTTTTTGGTATGTAATTTTTTTTTTTTTTGTCAGAATTGTAGTCCTGAGCTGGGGACACGTCGATTGTTGATGTAAAATTAATAATAACAGATAATGTGGGGGAAAACTAGAAGCTGTTTTCATACAATATCAATACACAAGTGTCTCTTTTTAAGTGTGTTACTCTAAAGAATAATTTAATTCTTTCACTATATCGTTTCATTTATTCACCTTTTAGGTCACTGCATACTGTATTTGCAACTAGGAAAATCCCTTAGGCGGACCCTTGATATAATATAGTATTTAAACATATTCAACGATAGTATTCAACAAACGACATAAATGCACTGCTTTTGTGTTGATATGGTAGTAGGGTTTATGTGGGTATGGGATGAAAAAACTGGATTTAACACCAACGTGATAAAAAAAAAATGTAGCCTTAAACAGAATATAATATCATTTCTATTTTTTTTTTATAATGTGTTCCCCCCTCAACAAGGGGAGGAAAAAAAAAAGTATTGATTAAAAAACCTCTAATGACCCTTTTACTCAGCAACTAAGGGAGGCACTGGGCTACTAGGATGTAAACGATTAAAGTTTCGTCACATAAATTGTAACGTTTCCAGACTGTGAAATCCTCCTAGTAGAGGGGATGATAGTATGTTTAGCCATTCATGCTAAGTTACCGCTGCTCAATGTATCGAAAAAATCCCGGAAGGGGATAAATCTCTCCAACCGAGTCGGCCTCGAAACACTCCTCACCCCCCCCTCCCCCCCGACCCCACAACCACTCTCACCCACTTCACCCAATTTATTTCCTAGTTTATTCCCTTTATTCAAAACCGCCATCGACTCGGTCGTAAATGTTAAACAATAGTTCATGCGCTCTTTACAAAGAATTCACTCTTAGACACGTTTAATGTCTGAACAGCTATACAATATCATATTACAACACTTAAGTAATGGCAAAGGGCTTTGTATTTTCAGATAACTTTCAAATAATTTTACTTCAATCGTAAAATAAGTCGTTTATTTTTATTGTGTGGAAATGAACTGGTAAAGTGTTGAGTGACGAATATGAAGTAATAAATATGGGGAACCCTGAGAGTTTATTAAAAGCTTATTATGGAGTGACACGATCGCTCGAATGCTTGAAAAGACTATAAGTGATGCAAATAAGCTCTTCCACAGATAGGAATTTAAAACAAACATTGAAAATATGGAATCAAACTTAGGCCAAAATTAATTTATGAACTCGTGAACTAAAACTTTTCCAGACTGTCAAGTATTTGGGTGTAATTTTCAATCAGGGTTTGACCTTTACGCCTAATATAAAGTCAATTAGAGCAACAGGCAAGGCTGCCATCTCAGAATTGTTTTTATTACTTTGCAAAAAAAAAAAACTGTCATTAAAATAAATAGATATCTTATAAAATTCTTCTTAAACCTCTAACCTATGCTTCACCGTCCTGGAGTATTGTACTTGTACTTGTAACTTACTTAAATTGCGCAAGATACAGAACTAATTTAATTAGACGTACTGCAATCTCCCGAAAACATGATACCACTGATATTGACTTCATTTATAAAGACATTCATTATCCTTAAGTACCACTAGAAATTAGTCTGTTAGTTATCGGCGTGTCTTACTTTTCCTACTTATAAATATAACTCAGAATCTCATGGGGTAGTAAGTAATTGTGATCAATGTTTTCATTCATACAGTATTTACGATCAGCCCAGAGACCTCTCAAATCTACATGGTTGTCACCACCTCCGGAAGTCCCCCACGCTTCTCCATCAGCCCCGTCACCAGATACGAGCGAGTGGGGGCTGACCAAAAGCACGAGAGCCACAAACGCTCAGGACAGAGGATTGGAGAAACTGGCATTGCCAGGACTCCCGCTGTCACATATTTATAACAGGTCAGGAAGCCACGGCCGCTTTAGTCTCCGAGGAGGATTATAGGGGTGGCGTAGTGTAGCCTATGCTGGGGATCGTTGGAATTTCATGAACTTGGAAGGGATGATTTCAAGAATGTAGGGGATACTAAGATCATTATGAAGAGAAGATGACGTAATAAGGGGCATTGACTATTGGTCTCAGGACTTTTGATTGAAAGGATTGGATTCGCTTGATTTCGGCTTTTTTGCTGACCCCCATAGCTCTATTCCGTATGTCCAGATTGGCTGTAGCATAAATTTATAAATTAGTAATTTTATAAATATTGTAGAAACAGTAGTTTCAAGTAGTAAGTGTATTATAGTGCCAAATTCTCTCCCTCTCTTTCTGTCTAAAAACAAACAACCATCAATTACTTATTAAATGATTGTAAATAGAGTTCTCAGAACGTTTGATAAAAAAAAAAACTTTTATTTTTTACCATTTTATTTGTTAAATTACCTCAGTTACTAAAAATCGTCTTTTCAACAAACAAAAAACCCTGGAAATAATAAAAAAATAAATATAACAAAAACACGGTCTCAAATATATACATTGGCTTCCAAATGTAAATATTTGACACCGGTGTTGGACAGAATTTGGAGTTGCCGTTATAAAGCGACGAATCATACTGAGTAGTTTTCTCGTCATTTTATGAGTTTTAAATAAACTGACTTAAAAAAAAATAATACAATATTGAAAATCAATTTCTCTGAATCCGAAATAATTACGCTAACAATTCTTGCACGCTTAACTAAATCTTATGTTGGCAATTGCCCTAACTCCACAAACCCATTAAGAAATAGGGAATACTTAATTTACATACATATTTTATTACAATATTACAACATGGCAACCTAAAATATAGATAATGTTATTAACTTTAGTATATTATTCTTCACATTTTGAACAATGTAACTACGGTAAGTAAAGGTATTTTATAGCAACTTTCTCGTGTTTGTCTACTGCCTGCGAAACATAGGAGATGGTTGACGGCTTCCTCCACGCTAAACCCCCCCCCAATTCATGCCAGTGGTCAGGTGAGATCAAAGTCACTATATACGTAATTAAATAATAGCATTCGCATTGTACGGTTTGGTCAAGTTAGGGCAAGGAAGGCGCCGACCCGAAGATCGAGCCGGTAGCGATCAAAATTGGCCAAAAACCTGAGCACTCCTGACTTATTTGTCCGAACCGCTAGTCCAAGCGTTTGGTAGTCAAGATAAATCAACATGGACGACAAACGTCCCATTAGCTTGTTCGGGATTTCAATAAACATATTGCGATTATAAATATATTGCGATTTTGCTCACAAAACTATACTATTAATATAGATAGCAAAAAAACTCCACCAATACTTTATTATCTTATGAACTCAGTCGTAAATTTTATCTTGACCTAAAATTATTCTGTTCATCCAAAATAAACGTGATTTAAATTGATGTTAGAGTATAAAACGGCATTGTTAATTATCGAGTAAAGGAAATGGCCCCATATATGAAATGACCACAAATGTGAAAGCAACAGCGAAATCTTGGGTTGTCTGCTGATCCGGCTTGAACGTTGAACGCTTGAACGGCTTGATCCCTAGTGTGAAGGGATCGAGTGAAGGGAGGAAGGATTAATTTATTGATTTTATATTTATTTTTACTGGAAAAACGAACCGAAAGAGGATTGTATTCACGTTTAATACAAGTCACCAACAACCAAATTTTGTGATATCTGGCTGCTTTGACACAGAATTGTTGATACGGCGTCTGTAAACAACGGCAAAACTCGGGCTTCTTACCTTATTTAAGTCTAAATTATTTTAACTACACCATTGATAAACCGACTTCATGATTTGTTTTGTCGAGTTGCTCGCATAAAATCAGATTTGGTCTTTTTGATCCATTCTTATCTGATACCCAGACAAATGAATTTGCAAGAATTTTCGCCTACGGAATATAAATACTGGTCCCTAATTGTTAGTTTTACTTTGTCATTAACGTTTTTGTAACAAGGATTCAAATATGATTTTACTAATGCCCTTTCGTCGCAGTAGGCTTTTGTTAAAAATGGTATGAAAGGGCTTTTCATTGGGTAGCAAAGGCCTTTTAAGTCGGTATGACCATTAAAGACATCCGACGAACACCTTCCCGCCATTGATGTTGTTTCTTAGTATGTCTATCTTTCCCCTACCGATGTAATGATGAATTGATGAATAGATGATAAAGATGAATCAATTTTAAAAAAAAATTAGTTTTAAAATAACCCTTTCACTTTACCCAAATTAAAAATCAAGGTAAAATGACAAAGAAGTGCATTCACGTATTGAATTTTGAGGAAATGAATTATCTTACTGTAGGTATTTTAAATATAATAGTTCAAATAAATATTCAAACAACCCTTCTACTGAAAGGAAATGTCAAAATGAAACTGAGTTTAATCTGTTAAATGCAAGAAGAAGATGAAGAACAGAAAATTTATTAATGGGAGGCAGTGTTTGTTATTAGGCAGGTAGATAGGTTCCTTTGATTGTAATTTGGAATATCATCTCCAAGTAACAGATTTTTAAATTAAAATCATAAAAATATGCATTTATCGACAAATATTCAAAATTTGTCTTAATTGTTTCCTACTCAACTTAATCAAGTGACCTAATCCTGTAGATATTTGATCAACCGTTCTAAAATAGCAAGTAGACTCAATTTAATTAAGAAATGTATGCAATAAAATAAACATCTATGCTATGGGTACAACTTAATTCATAGTCGATAGAAAAAAAATAATACTACAATTGATGACAAGTATTTATAACTCTTGGATCGACTGATTGTTTTATTTTTGTTAATATTTCATTAGTCAATGAAGGCAAATGGGTGCTCACCACATTTACTCTTCACAGAGCGCCACTACTCTTCCTGTCCATCCGTCACCTTCAAATTGGTATCACTTCCCTGGGCCAACATTGCTTGATACCTAGGTTGTGTCTACAAGAGGCTGACTTGGTGCACTCACACAAGAATTGAACAGACGGTTTTACCAGTTACACAGGCTACTAACGGAAGCTCTAACCTTACACTAGAAAACAAATTCCACAGATAATATTATTAAATCCAATTTGGATTTATCCGTACGTCTATATGGGACGTCTAAACCTTCGAAAAAAATGCAAATTCAATCCTCAGAACTGAGGTAAACGAACCCTTCTACATTACAAAGTACAGCTTTACTACTGTCCTTTACCTTATACCTTCAAGATTTCAATGATTTCACGAAATCCTATCCACACATCCGAATCCTCTTGTCAACTCCTTATCCAGTAAAACTCATCCTACGATCCTCCAAGTCGACTAAAATGACGGTCCAAAGAACTATAATCAACGATCCCTTCTACATACTCAACCCTTCTCAATAATCTCAATGTACCTGCAGTCCTTGATCTTACAAACTCAAGATTTGCCTAATTCCATGAAAACATATCGGCACATCCACATCCTGTAGTCAGCTACTCCTTATACAGTAACACTTGTCACTTCACAACGTACAATCCCCTCGTCACCTAAAGTGGCGGTGGACTAGCGATCTATTGTAAATTAGATGAAAATAGTCAAAGGTTTCTGCCACTGGTCACGATCCCTGCTCATGTCAACGATCAAAGAGGGTGGCTGGGGGATCACCGCCACTTTTTCCTCCTCCCCCCGCAAGTTGGCAATTCCTTAGGTGTCATGGACTCCTGGGCAGAATGTGCAAGCACATGTTCGAATGTGATTAAGTATGGATAAATATATACAATATTTCTGCTATTTATATCCGTTTTTTTTGTTCATGCAATTTGAAAAAAAAATGTTGGTCCGCCTGTTGAGAGGAGGTAGTGGGGTTAGGATCGGTTTTAAATAATGGAAAGAGGGGGAAGGCGGTGGAGGATGGCTACTAATGGAGCAGTAAAAACCAACTGATCAGCGGACCGTTAAAGCTGCCTTCTGACGGCCTGCTTTAATTTAGCGACGAGATGCTCCCTAGGGGGTTATTGCTAATTCCACTCATTACCAAAGAAACAAATTAAGAAACTTTGCTCCCGGAATAATTCGAAACCCAATTAACTCCTTGTAAGGAGGGCAACCCCGGGCCGGCGCCCCTTCTCTCACATCCTTCATCACTCTTCTGATCGCCGGCTCTCACAGCCGACTCCTCATCGAATCATTTCACACGTCACTTATAATCATCGCAGTCATTCGTATTTTTTCTTAATTATTTTTTACAACGATTTCGGACTAAATATAAATTTTTATTTTATAAATATAGATTGTACTAAATATTTTTTTTGTATATTTTAATTTGAGCTCAATGACTTGGAACAAACAAACAATAAATAATATCGGTTTGATAAAAATAAGTTTTAATTAAAATTTTTGAAACTACAGACCTCACGTTGGTTCTTATCTTTCCATTAAAAAATAGATAATTAAAAATATATAAATATTTATTATCTTAGTATTCGTAAGGTAATAAGATCTTAACTACTGTACCTCTCTTGACTGGAGGTATTAATATCCGCTTAATAACTGCTGCTTCCCATAACTAACACTTAGGTGTTAGTATTATAAATTAATTATTATTATATATATTACTATAAATTAATGTTCCAAACATCAATAAATTCTATCTTCTACACACCAAAACCCATCGCTTCCAGTATCTAAAACTCAAGTGATTCCTAAACCCACTCCAACTCCCTCCTGGTTTATTTTATTTGCACTCAATAGCTTAAAATAATCTGGAACCCTAAGCATCAGCTTTCCAATAGTATGTAAACTATTAATTGATGAATGGTCATGTATTTAGATGTTAATTATTTATTAGATAACTTTAAATGAAATAAAATATTTTTATGAGCCGAAATAGTATGGACATATAAAGGAATAAATGAATAGTAAGTGAAGAAATGATACCGGGAGATACCCTTCATTAGTACACACGCAGTTTTTATTGGTCATTTGATATTTTTTGGCCGAATTTGTTTATTACTTATTTAGAAAAAACTACTCACAGAAACATAATAAATTAACGACCCGTTAACTGCAGTGATTATTGACGACGACTTATGTGTTTATGAATCGTTGATAATCCTCATCTATTTTAACTACCGGAAGGTCTTCGTTTAATATTTGGGAGAGAAAAAATCGTGAGAGTGGTGTTACCACACAATTCCAATGTGGACCAGTGGACTCGTACATCGGCGCTCCACCAGCTTGGTGTGGTCAATCCTAATGAGCCAAAATATCGCCACAATATTACAGACAAATAAAGGACATAAAGTAAGTGAAGAAATACCGGGAGATACTCTAAAGGCTGCTTTATGATATAAGCAATTGATTGAATGATTTTTAAACCTATTAAACTTTTTTATTGTGCAATAATTACAATCTGCCTTTTATAAGGCAATAATAATACAGATAAATGATCTCATTCATACCATATTTACATATTTACATATATATACATATCATCATTCACTCGCTCATTCATACAATAGGACATGATTGGAGAAACTGGCCATTGCCAGGACTCCAACTGTCACGCGATTATAGCAGGTCACGAGGCCACTGCCGTTTCAGTCTCCGAGGAGGATTATAGGGATGAGTGGCGCAGTGCAAAGACTGTGCTACAGGATTAGGGTGGTTGGAAAGGCTACTGTGGAATTTCATAAACTTGGAAGGGATGAGTTCTAGAATGTAGGGTATATTAAGGTCGTTATGAAGGGTTTTGTTGCTGACATAATAAGGGGCATTTACTATTGTTCTCAGGACTTTGGATTGAAAGGATTGGATACGCTTGATGTTCGACTTTTTTGCTGTCCCCCATAGCTCTATTCCGTATGTCCAGATTGGTTTAAGAATAACTTTGTAGATTAGTAGTTTATTTTCTATTGAGAGATGGGATGTCCTTTGAAGTAGTCTGTACAGTTGTCCAAAGCGTCTGTTTAGTTCTTGTCTTTTTAGTCTCGTATGTGGGTTCCAGGTCAGTCGTTTGTCGAGATGGAAGCCTAAGTACCGTACTGTCTCGGTTACTGGGAGAGGAATAGAATTAAAATAAACTAATGGACAAGTCTTGCGACAAAGGGTGAAGGTAATGTGGGAGCATTTTGCTTCATTAACTTTGATCCGCCATTGATTGCACCAATACTCGATCTCGTCAAGGTGTTTTTGAAGGTTATGGGATGCTATGTCGGGGTCTGGGTGGGATGACAAGACTGCAGTGTCATCTGCAAATGTGGCCAAGAAGGTGTTGGAAGTAGAGGGGACATCAGCGGTGTATAGGTTATAGAGGATGGGGCCTAGGACACTGCCCTGTGGAACTCCTGCATTTATGGGATAGTAGTTAAGAGTATTCTAAGCCACAGCGGACTTGGAAGAAGCGGTTTGAAAGGTAGGACTGTAGGATAAGGAAAAGGGTCTGTGGTAAATGTCTTTTGAGCTTGTAGAGCAAACCTGCGTGCCAAACCCAACCTATTAAACCTTCACAATTATCGTCCCTACATAGCTTTATCAGTCTTCTTTCCACTCTTTCTAGGAAAAACTTTAAAAAAAACTTATTCTCCATATTTTTCAACATTATTCACTTCCAGTCAATCAATTTCGGATTCCACTTACATCACTCAATCGCCCACCATTATCTCGGAAGATAAAAAAAAAAGTTCCATAAGATATCTACCTTTATGTTATTTGATATTTATGGCAACGTATTCGAAGATATAATCAATAATACATTAAGAATATACAAGATGAACCCTTTTTTTTTTACTAAAATTTTCATAGAACGTTAAAGAAACAAAATTGTGTTTAAAAAAGTTGGAAACTATCATTAAATAATTGAAAATCACTGGAAATACAGTAAAAAAAAAATTTTTCGCTAACCCGCTGTTGTCTCTTCTTGACGGGGTGACCATGTATTGCGTTCCTTGAGGTTTCTCAAATGATTTTTAAACTTTAAGCCTATAAGTTTAAGACATTCACAAGTTATAGGTCAGAAGCAGTAAATGATTTTTGCCTTGAGTTGAGGACACATTGAAGACGGTAACGCGAAGTAATTTTTTTTTTATATATGATTATTTTTGAGAACACACGATAAACATTATATTTTGAACGTTGGACAGATTTTTCAATTTTCAAGCAAGTTCTCGCCTGACTAACCTTCCCTCCTCTGCGACTGTCTATTCCTCTAAAAGCTTTCAGCCTTTTGGAAGGCATTCAAAAACAGATGCCGAAAACCATATCACATGGTTTGATTGCTTGTGATCTACACCATTATCCATGTAGACCAAAAATGTCCTGTGCAGTAGACTTCTCTTAAGCACAATATATTTTCCTATTCGTCAAAGGGGAACTTCTTCCTCATCGGAATGATTTAAAAACCTAGTGAACCTTCACAATTATCGTCCCTAGATAGATTTATCAGCCTTCTTTCCACTCTTTCTGAGCTTTTGGAAAAAACTTAATCCTTTTCAACGACATAATTTACTTCTACCAATTTCGGATTCCGCTTACATCACTCAACCATCCACCAACTGCACAGATTCGTTTCCTAGGTCCTTCTTTCAAGCTTTCCGTGACCGTTGGATTTCTTCATGAATAATCGGGTTTTGACTGGGTTGGGCACCCAGGACTTTTCTCGTACTACCACATACTTACTTCTCGTCACTTAAATATTACTTCTGCAACAATTTATTTGCGGTGAATGAAAATTTAGTGACCTTCTTATCATGAATTGCCAAAGCAGGGGTCAAGCCTGGTTACTGAAAATAACTATAAAATTTGCTCTCAAAACGTTTGTCGGGTTGTCACTAGAGGGGGGTGCCTGATCACCCTAGCCCTGGTGACGAGTGTGGATGGTTCGAGTTAATAACCTGGACCATCGTTCCATGACGGCGTTACTATCTGACTCCATTTGTGATAGGTATGTGCCCCAACAATGCACTATGTTCAATAGAAGAGGTACAGAGGTTTCATAAAGAATTAGTCAAGTTTTCAGAGTTTGAGCGGAAACCAAGCAAGCGTCACCGCGTAAAGGTCGCGAGAGGCTCGCGAGGAGACTAAGAGACTGACTATCAGGGCCAGGGGCCCTGCCTTAAGTACCCTCTCTACTTCCTGCTGGGAGACTACAAGGGTTGTTAAATTTTATGACTGTTTATGACTGCCAGTTGGTGACCCTTTCTCGTGTGACCTGGAAGGGTTGTTAATGTTTATGACTGCCAGCTGGTGACCCTTTCATGTTTATGACTGTTTATTACTGCCAGCTGGTAGCCCTTTCACGTTTATGACTTAGTTGGCTTCTTTTTTTATTGCTTAACACTTTTACAATGATTTACATTTGTTTATAATACATTTAGTTCATGTTATTTTACTTTTGCTTACAATATATATGCAATAGAGTATAGGGTGATTTATCTTATGTAGTTAGCGGTTGCTACACTTTTTTTTATTTTTGAAGTGTTATCATCAAAGGGGGGGATTTGCAGAGGCCCTATATAACAGCTTATATAAGAGAATGAGCGTTGACTTAATAGTGCCTAAATGTTAGTGAATCAAATAGAAGGATGATAAATTGCTTGACTTGTTTTACTTGATGCTTCAGAGATGCCAAAAATAAAAGCAACCTAATGAAAGTATAATAACGGGTGAATTATTATAATTGAATATAAAAAGTTATACTAAACGAAAGATTATAATAACAAATTATTATTGGGTACATTACTTGTAATCTATGAATATACTATTTGTATCGTTGGGTCTCAAAACCTGTAAAAATTAATTTATTCTCAGCTGCGGAAAAAAAATCTCAAATCATAAAATCGATAATGCAGGCCTACTAGTATATATTGCTTGTTGTTATTTATGCAATATTAACACAAACGGATTTGAGAAAAGCTTTCCAGTCAAATTATCTACTACACTAGGGATCGTAAAAATAAAAAAATCGATCTAAAATTTTGAAACTACCGACTTCAGCATCTTTCTTTTTATTAGTTTAGGGTTAAGATGGAATAAAGAGAGGTATGAGATAAACAATAAGGCATAAAAACAAGTAAGACCACATCCCCTTAGATCGTCCTTTCGAATGTCTTTGCTCGGATGATAAAAAAAAAAAGTTCCATATTATATCTACCGTTATGTTGTTTGATATTTATCGCAACGAATGATATAATCAATATAAGAATATATTACTCCTGGCTGATCCAAGATGAATCCTTTTTTTTTTTCACTAAAATTTTCATGGAACGTTAAAGGGACCAAATTGCATTTAAAAAAAAAATGGAAACTATCATAAAATGATTGAGAATCACTGTAAATAGCGTTAAAAAAAATTCAAGTCAACATTGATAAACAATTATGGGTTCCGTTCCGGATACAAAAACTAATTTTAATAACAGTTTTGATGACTTCTTTGGTTACCAGTCCATATGTTTTACCTTATTTGTCATGGTTTTTTTTAATTAATAATTAATTTACCATTTGATTTTTTTTTAATGAAACCGACACTACCCTAAAAATCGTTATCTTAAATACCTTCTGAGCTAAAGCATTAGAAAGTATTTTTAAAACAGGTCTTGAGAAGGACGCCTTACTTTTCAGAATGTTTAATAGATACTCCAATCTCACTCTCAGTGATCGATTTAGAAGTACGGATCAGAACTGCGGGGTACAAATGATCATTTCTAGCCAAAGTGCTCACAACATATGGCCAACACTCCCTCCTACGTCTCAAACTCATCCTTTCACAATGAACTCCACGTATCTACAGCTCTTGACCAGATAACCTCAAGATTTACCAAAGTCCATGAAAATGTATCCACTCGTCCAAATCGTGTAGTCACTCCTCCTTATGCAGAGCACTCACCTTTAAATGATCCTTGCCACCTAAAACAGTGGTTGTCCAGCGATCATTGTAAATAGATAAGTGTGTTCCAATCGTGTCTCTGGTCTTTGCCACATGACGAAACAGCCGGTGAGTAAGGTGAGTGAGGATCACCACTGGTTCTGGCCCCCAACGAAGTGGGGAAATTGCCTTGGGAATGGGGGAGCTCCTGGGCAGAATGAGTATGTACGAATGTGAAATGTGTATTGTAAATATGACGGAAATTTGTGTGACCACTATATACACAAGCATATCCTCCGACATATCGCCAGTATCTCTTTGAAATTCTGAGCCTCCCCCTTGTGGAGTCAGCTATGAAATGAGGGGAGAAGGAGGTCGGTTTTTGAGTTTTTCATGGCAGTGGTGGTTTAATCGTGGTAAGTGGTCCGGGCGGAGCACGGCCATAAAGGACTAAGAGCCGATATATTAGCGAGGGTCCTGTCTCTAAATATCTAATAACCCGGCAAAGGTGGCTGCCCGATTGCGCTCGCTCCTGATTTACGCTTCCCGGCGTCCCGGCGCACCGCCGAATTCCACACCAAGGAAACTCGGAGTCCCCCCCCTCCCACCTCCCCCCCCGTAATTTATTTTACGATAAACTGTCGCTTATTTATCGTCGAGATAGCGGTTCCAGCTCTTCTGCCTCCTCCTGCCCGGGGAATTATTTCGTTGAACCGAGTCAATTACCAACCTCTCTCCCCTGTCACGGCGATCGAAAGTTATCTCTTAATTTATTGTCTTTGAACCTCAACCTTTCACCGCACAGTGGAATAGAATAGGAATTAATTTGTGAATGTTAAATAATTTGAATTTGTTCTTGGACCATATCCCCTAATAATAATAATAACAATGCATACAATACTCTGACCAACATCAGCAAAAGAAACAAACATCGCATAAGGAGAGAAAATGAATCTAAAAGGTATACCTCAAATTATAAAATATCATTCAAGAACACAAAATAAGAAACAAAAAAGTATAATACTCAAATAAGTAAAAGAAAAATATATATATATAAAACAAGAATAAACAAATATTAGTGGTAAATATTTCAAAAGGTTGCAGCTATGGGTTTATCGACAGTAATCGTATATAATTTAAAAAAATATTAAAATAAGATAATAATAATAGTATAAAAGGTCACTAAGATTCTAGGATAGCAAGTACACGTCTGTTACCACTCAGAAGGTGATGGAATAAGAGGGTTGTAAAAGTACGAAAGGATGGAGATGGATGGATATTGAGAGGATTGACTGTGGTGGAGCAAGCAAGAAATAAGTTCTGTGAAAAGGCGAATAAACGAGTGAGTAGGAAACCTGTGTTTTTCGCAACGATTAGTCAGCTGATTTAGAAGATATTATAGGAAAAATGGAACAGACCCTCCCAGAAATTTCTTTTTTATCCAAGTTATCCACTCTATCCCAACAATGGTCAGAAAATGAGTTAACATTGGGCAATGGTCTGTCCGCGTGTATAATTAATTACCTTGTGATATAGCAATTTGGCCGACCCGAGCATTTTCTTGGGTACATACCTAACACTTAGGAGCACTTGGTCAGGTATAAGGTTCTACAACCGGAGTGAATTGCTAATTAAACAACCGAATTTTGTAACTATTTTCTACCATTTTTATTGCATATTTTATATTATATAGTATAATGATACACATTATACGTGACTGGACTAAACTGACTAATAAAGGTGATGGGGCTCACCTTTTTGATCAAACTTAAAACTAACTTACATAATAATTCTTAACCCAACTTTTCCCCGACAGTCTGTTGCCATCGATGCAGGAGGGGTGGTTGGGCTATAGTGTTAAACACTGGGTTGGTTAGGTGCTGCAACAAGTCAAAAAACTTTATGCGTCTCCGGCAGATGAACTCACCCACCGACGGCACACGAAGCAACGGGTCAGCGTTCTTCAACCTCTCGAGAGAGGTATGTCGGACCACTTTTCGCATGATCCTATTCTGGAAATGTTGGAGACATTTGGCTGTATTGTCAGCCAAGTGGGTAAATAGCGGGGCACCGTACAGCAGAGTTGGCCGGAGGACACATTTATAGATCATCAATTAAAAAAGAAAGAAAAAAGTTTATTGTATAATATAACTAAATTAGGTAATTATATAAGTTGAGTACGGAGTCAAATATTGGGAAGCAAATCGATTTTAGAGAGAAAAATAGTTATATTATCAACAGTATGTTCTTTATTTCCTAATGCTGCCGGAATTTTCAGGCTATTTAAAATGGATTTGTAATAATGGCATTCCTCGAATATATCGGTGATGTCCGGGTGCCCATATATAAGTCCTTTCTTGTTTAATTCTTTCTTGTTATAAGGGGCTTTCTTGTTTAATTCTGCCAACGAACGAACGCTGTTAATACTTTTAATGATGAAACAGTCCTTTATTTAAAAAAAGAAAGATCGTTTGAATAAGAGAAAAATAATAAGTTCTATTCTTTTCCTAGTTCAAACTGTTTATCTGGGGACAGGACCGAGATCTTATTAAACGAGAAAAGAATTTTCAAAATGAAATATTTTAATTTTAACTATTTTAATTATGCAATGAAAAATATAATGACATACTCGAGCCCGGGGCGTTCGGAATCTCCGGCCGGATTTTCTACCTCTCAGCGAGCTCTTAACGAACACAATCCCAACCAATGTGAAATCTTTTTTGATGTGATCTGGACACCTTCAATGAAGTTGTTTACCGTAGGACAGCACTAACATGTAGACTGCTTTAAATTAAATTTTATTTAACTGTACATTTTATTTATTTTCTCTCTTATGAAGGACGTTTGACAAATTAAAGCAACTATTCAACAACTGGTCTCGAACACAAGTCCAGAATTATTCAGTGCCTTATCTACTTCATATTATTTATTGGATTTGGTTTCTATGCAAACATTTTAAGAATTATGGACCGATTGAAGGTTTTTGCTTGATTTCTGGTATTTGAGGTTTTGGATGTGTTACTTCTTTTTTTTTTTAATTTGTTGTTTTTTCGTAAAATATATTAGATGAAATTTCTTGGTTGCGTTGTGACTTTTGCTAATTATGGTTTTTATGATGAGTATTGCTTTAATCGGCTAATCAGCTTTTCTTATAAAGATTACCAATAATGAATTATCTACCTACATAATTTATAATTACCTAACAGTAATATTTAACTCGATGTTGAAGATTGCATTCAAATCTCTTTGCATTCAATATATTTTCATACCTACCAAATAACATAAGGGTAGGGACACTAGTGCTTCGGCAAAGATAGGGACTGGAAAAAAATCTTACATTTTTTAGGGAATTGTATATAAGTTGTCGGAGTGGAAGGTTATGTTATGCCATTTAAGGGACTGATCCATCAATAATGAAGGCTGAGTGACGAACCATGCCGTGGGGAAACCGTGCCCCAACCCTGTATTTTAGAAACTAAGTATAAGAAGGAAACAAAAAAATCTAGACGGTTTCGTATCAAGTATTCGTGCATTATTGTACAACAGTCATGTGGTGTGACGTCAGCTCCGGCAGCCAATTTCTATAGTCACGGCCACCAAATTAGATGGGTTGAGAAAACGCGGCGTTGGCAATTCTTGCTCCATAACTCGTCATTCACTGACGAAATCTTTGGAATCCTTCCCTTTCGTTTAACAGTTCGTCGTAATAGAATAAATATTGCTCAAACCAGTTTTTGTTTAATGTCAAATGTTAATTAATTTATGTTTTGTTAAATGTTAAATAAAACTTAATATCGAATGTGATCGAGCCTAACAGAGAAATTTGCCAACAAGGGACGACCATCGTTGCCGCGTACTGGCATTATGCTGAACTCACGAGGACGTTGTTTGTTGGGGACTGAACCGACAATGGCCGGGTGGAACATATTATATAAGAAGAAAATTTTCTTGCTATCTGGGTTGTTACATTGTATGATTTTTAATTCTTCATTTTGTATCAATTTGAAATGTTTGATACAATCCAAACCAATTAAAAAATCGTAGTTAAAGTTATCATTATCGACTACAAATATATCCATAACTCTCTCTATATTGTAAATTTTTATTTTTAGTGTTATCATACCTTTTGTTTTCTTCTCACCATTGATAGTCTTCAAGTTTACTATTTGTGTATTACTTGTAAATTGTTTTGGCTTTATTTTCAGTAATTTCGCATTAATTAATGACACATTCGAACCAGAATCATAAATTCCAGAAACATTCAAAGTATCATTCAATAGCAATTTGACTTTGATCAATGGTGGCACCTCTAGTTTTTTTGGATTCTTCTCATTCAGTTCAATTTCTAATTCAGAGTTATTCACAGATATCACAGCTGCTTTTTGATTTTTCTCTTTAAACCAACAATTTTCCTCAGGATGGTAAAATCGTTTCCCTTTTTTCTCAATGCAGATTTCTTTCAAAGGCATGGCTTTTTTTCTTCAATATGTTTAAATTTTGAGTCAGAATATATAACACTTTTTTTTCCATATTTATTCTTCTCAACAAGATGTTCTTATACAAGAAGGTGGTTTATGATATTAGGTGGGTACCTAATTTGGTGACCACGACTATACATATTTTCAAACCAATATAGGGTCCTCTAATGTCCAGTATCGTTTGTAAAAATGATACTGTGACCAAAGTGTTGGTACGTTAGGTAACCTGACCTGAGATTACCTAACTGGATGGCACACGTGCTAGATGTTATAATTATTATTTTAGTTTTAAGTTATATATATATATATATATATATATATATATATATATATATATATATAGGCTGATAACATTCTGAGATATCTTCATATATGTTTCTTTCTAATTGCGAAATTGCAAAAAATAATGACTTTTTGCAAATACATCCATATATATATATATATAGAACTTAAATACCTATTTCTTAAAATAACTGCCCTACATCCCTGAGTTTCTTAGTTGGGGTGTGTTATCACTATTTTATAGCAAATAACGTCGGGGCTTGCTCCAACTATGACGCGGGTTGACCCGAGATTGTAGCACCACTGGGAACTTCCTGCATTTCACATTATAGTTATAAATTGATTAATCATATAACAACTAAAATGCTACCGGGGGATCTAAAGTCGGTGTTAAATATGCAATTTCTCAAGTATTATTTTAATTAAGAAACGTACCATGATCGGTGAAGCTGATATAATAAGAGCAGGTTGATAATATTGTAATTTTTTAATATACTATTAATTGTCAAAAATCAAGTAGGCCCATCCTCTTCCCTGATGGCTGAATCTACTCCCATTCCAGTTTAAAACAATGCAGTAGGACTTATTATAATATAGACATAATAAGTGCTGCTTATCCTATATTCTTTTTGCTTCCTTACCTAGTCTCAGTACCATTTTAAAACCATCTCTTAAATTCATATATGCCTCAATTCGAATTCTAGGCAAAATAATTAAATAATTCCTTTAGTTAATGAGACATGAACGTTCTAAGGTCTAAAAGCTATGTAAATGCCCACATTTCTTCATTTTCCACTCTCGTTATTTGTTAAACCTTCTGAAATTTTATTTTTACTAACCTCAAAAAGGCCGCCTGCTTTATCATTTATAACGATTTATAACACCACACACATATTCAAATAAATTTTATTTAAGCATTTATTTATTTATTATTTCAAAATTTAGGCTAAAGACTGCCAGGTGCTCAAAAACAAGACTATCATAAAGAAATAATATTCCCTGCCCATAACATTGGTTATAATTAACCATATAATAATGGTTATAATATAACAAGCTGAAATTTTAAAGGCTCAATCCATCTGGTTTGTTGGCGCTTTTTATTATAAAGATGTAATAATGGTAAGAACGAATAAATTCCCTTTTCAGGTTTTTTTTTGTTTTTGTTTTTTTTTCAAACCCAGAAACCCACTTATTTCCCCCCCGTGCTTTTGTCAGTTCTGGACGCTTCAAATGTCCTGTCAAAGCTAGAGACATAATTTGGCGTTTGAGATTGGGCAGTTTATTTTTTTTTGGCCAATGTTGTATTTATTTATTTGTAAATTGTTGTTATTTATAGGTTTTTATTTTAGGTAAATAGTTGTTATTTTCCTAAATCAGAATAGAGAAGTTTATGAGGAAATAACTGATGGGGCAAACAATCAGAGCACACACCAGTCTGGACCATAGCACCTGTCTGTTTTAATTAACCTTTATCACGCCTAACTGACAATAGAGGGACAATCTAACTAGTATAGAACAGGTATCAGGAAATGTTCATTGTCACATTCTGTTTATCGCTGGCCATGCTGGTGAATATACCATTCAATTCTATCTTATTTGAACATATGGCATTTGTGTACCTTTGGATCAGTTGTCTAGCTATACAATGTTGCGCTATTGGCAAATAACTCAGCTCTCTATATCCCCAATTACAGAATGGACACTTGACAAGTGACAACTACCTAACCACCATAATTGACAAATGTTTTAGGTCGTTATTAGATGGAAAATAAATCCAGATGAAAATAAAACGGAATTTATTTCATTTCGTAAAAAAAATAATCTCAGCAACAAAATTAAAATAAGAGACCCACCTATAGAATAAAAACAGAACGTTAAATATCTTGGTAAATGTCTAGATTCTAAATCAACTTTCACATACACACAAACAATCTGTTAAAACAATATTGCCTACATTCATTTTGGTTATGGCTGAGAAATTCGGTTTTAACTTAAGCAATATGAAGTTGATTTGGTATGAAACCAACGGTAGGGAGCAAACATCAACTCGGAAAAACGGAAAATTCAAAGACTTTCGTGTGTTATGGTTCGGTTTTAAAGTTCTTTCTGGAAATGAGCACTTATTTCAAAACTTGCCTAGACTATAATAATTGACTCACTAGGACTAATAATATGATATTTACTCAAGCGAATCCGGACAAACGGAATAGAGTGTTGGGGGGAAAGTAAAAAAGTCGATCATCAAACGCATCCAATCCTATCAATCAAAAGTCCTGAGTACAAGTTAATGCTCCTTATTACGCCAGCAACAAAATCCTTCATAACGATTTTAACATACCCTACATTCTTGAACTCATCCCTTCCTAGTTCATAAAATTCCATAGTAACCTATCAAAGCACCCTAATCCCCTAGCACAATCAGTACATTTATATAAATTATAAGAACACATTGAACAAATAATTAATTTTCTACTTATTAGCATTTACAATAGATATATAGTTAAATACTTTAAATTTAAATGAACAAACAAAAAAAAAAAAACCTCTACCGTTATGATGATATACTGTAAATAACTATTTTGATTGGGTTTATCATCACTCAAGGTCATTATTAGCTAGTAATAAACATTTACTAGAACATATGTTTTGCCCATTTGTGGACATGACGTTTTAATGTAGCTAATTCGTTTATTAGAGGGTTTGCATAGGGGGACATTTAAAATAAAAATATTCTATATAAACTTTATTATGATAAAATTATAATCTGCCTTATTGGGCAATAAGTAATCGTGGTAAATGTTCCCATTCATGCCATATTTACAATTTTCATTCACTGGTTCATTCATACAGTTAGAAACAGCCCAGAAATCTCGCAAATCTACTTAAAAAAAAAATAATAAACGTTTAATATATGCATTTATAGTTATCATTCGTAAAATGTTTCATATGTATCTGTAATTTAGTGGAGTAGTTAAGTGTTCTGGGATGTCAGGCTTATCATTAAAGGTTTTTGAAGTGCTCGTCGAGCACCAAACTGGGCATGCGTAACACATTGTTCGTCACACGCTGTTTATGAATTAAGAGTTTATTTTTAGTTTTTAAACTGGATCGGAGAGATGGTTGATAATGAGTAGACTTGTGTTTTGATGTGACTTTAATACAATTTTGAAAATCGCATATAAATTAAATGGAAAAAATAACAAAAAAACAAATCTTTCTTGGAAAGATGTTAAACAAAAGTGGTAAGAAGTTGGAGGGGGGTCGCTAGGGCTGAAAAGGTTGATTCCACAGCCAGTATTAGCTGAGGAAGGGATGAGACCCCAATCAAAGCAACCTTCCGCCCTCTCTCTTCTAAACCTCCATTTAGCCTTTGACAACATTTATCCTCCTCAGATGACTTGTATCATCTTTGTTCAAAGGCTTCCTTTAAATTCGTTCTTTGTGAAAATAGTTCACTGGCATCAGGTGATTTCTCCCTAATTGGTTGTATAAATTTAGAATTGATCATTTTCATTTCTTGACAATTGTGGAGTGAGTTAGCTTTATTTTTCTGAAAGTACAGTTTAGTGTTTCAGGAAATGATAGCACTTCTCAAGAGGAAATTAATTCTCAAAACCACATCGACGGATCCAGCAAATCAAAATCCAGTTAATTGGAGGAAAACGATGATTCTTGATCATATAGCTCTAGCTGAAAGCACAAGGGGATCTCTAATTCAGATTCAACAACTTTATTGTGATAAAATTACAATCTGCCTGATTGGGCTATAAGTAATTGTGATAAATTATCTCATTCATACCAATTTTCATTCACTCGCTCATTCATACAGTATTTACAAACAGTCCAGAGACCTCCCAAATCCACATCGTCATCACCTCGCATGCGAAGGAGGAAGCGGAGTGTTGGGAAGTCCCACACGCTCCTACGTCAGCAGCGCGACTGGATAAGAGCCAGCGGAGGCTGGCCAAGAGCACGTGGGATCTCTAATGATGAAGACATCTTAAATAAAATTCTCCTTAGTATGTAATAAACTAGTCTCCAGATCGTTCCCCGATTAAAAGGATTAATTATACCAACAAATAGTGCTACTTGAGGAGTTAAGTAACTCAAAGAATTTGATATTGTGACTATCAGGCAGCGTTAAACACTCAAACTACTTTTACAGAAATACCAGTGGAGGAATACGAAATCATAATTCCTTTAATATTTTTGTACCACGAAAAAAAAAATCGCAAAGAACTATTTGTCTAGAACAGGCAACTCGCCAAGAAATGGTTCTCAACCAAGCGGGCAATATCCTAATACGTAAGAGCACAACAAAATTGCTAATTTGAAGCCAAGACTTCTGCATCTTTTAGGCAGCACAATGACGTTAAATATAATTTAAACATCTTACAGAATTAATTTTAATTTTTTCTCCTGTTCTATCTGTTTTTCTTCGGAGTGGTATTCGCTCGAACAGAGACACTTGTAAGTTTCGCCTATTCAACCATCATCAGGACTACAATTTAGAACAAGATACTTAAATTTACTTATTTATAAGTACATTAGCATAATGGAAGAACGCAATACAGTAGCACTTAATTAAATAAATAATCATCTGTGGAAGATAATTAATATCGTTTCAATTTTTATTAATCCATAGCTCTATATACAGTATTGATAACCTTGCTCTAAAATAAATTAAAATTTTAACATATTAAATCAATATTGCATGAAGAGGTAACTTAACTAAAACAAAAACCACTTTATGAATCTGTGGTTATGAAAACCTTATTTGGATAAATCAAAATTGAAAACATAGTTTTTAACTTTGCATTAATGTCATTATCTCCGTGGTTAGTAAATTAGATCAGATCTGGGATTTGACAAATATGTACATATATATAAATTGGAGAGTAGTGTAATTTTACAATTTTATACTTTGTTGTGCATTCCTCGTCATATTGATAAGAAAATAACAACGAAAACTTGACTTTTATTCATTTTTATACTTCTTCTGTTTTGACTCTCAGGCCAAAGAATAGGCACAGGCGTAAGACGAACATGTTTTGAACCGGTGTCTCTCCGTCCGGAATCTGATTGTTTTACAAACAGTAAACGTAAATCACCATCGGCACTAGATTCCTCACTGGTCGTTATTTGCCGGATAGAAGATATAGCGAAAGGAAACTGCACTAATCTTTGGCTGTTTATGAGAAATACGTTCAGAAAATTGACAACAAATGTATAATCTATATTTACGCTTCGTTTTACGCAGACAAGTTGCACTGGATTCATGGCAGACTCGGTAGAACATTCGGTCAACAAATGACTCACAGAGGCTTTGTAAAAGAAATGATCACCTTGTTTTCTTTATAAAATATATGTCATTGGTACTTTTTCCAAGTGTTACCTAATACAGTTTTTAATTCAAAAGCGTTGCAATGCTGAGTTTTTCTGCTGCCGTAGAGTAGGACGATGGCTGAAAATCATCGTTTAAACGCATTCGACGAATGTTAACATTTAAATTGATCCTTGGATAATCATATATTCACGGGACTATCATCGTTCCGATACATTAATCAATCATTGACCGATTAAGATGAAATATTTATATAAATAATTAGTCAAAGAACAATCTTTCCCTGGCAGTGGACCAAAGAGAGATTAATTAATTAATATATTTTCAATTTTTAATAATCCATAGATCTATGTACAGTATTGATAACCTTGCTGTAAAATAAATAAAAATTTTAACATAGTAAATCAATATTGCATGAAGAAGTAACTATAATAAAACAAAAACTACTTTATGAATCTGTGGTTATGAAAAACTCATTTGGATAATTTAAAATTGAAAACATAATTTTAAACTTTGTATTAATGTCATCATTAAACTTTGTATTAATGTCATCATTTAACTTTGTATTATTGTCATCATTAAACTTTGTATTAATGACAGGACAACTGAAAGTGCAAATACTCATGCATTTATCAGGTTGGTCAAAAAGTCCGTTCGAATTTTTAAGCGAAAATAAGACACAACTTTTAAACATAAAGCGATTTATTCAATCAATGATGTAATTGCCGTTTTGCTCCAGTATCTTCTGCCATCTCATGGGCAGATTCATAATTCCATGGTCAAAGAATTTCTTGTCTTTTCTGGCAAAAAAATTTTCCAAGTGCATTTTTACATTTTCTTCAGAGTTTAAGGTCTGTCCATTCAATGAATTTTGAAGAGACCGAAACAGGTGGAAATCTGAAGGTAGACAGGCTGGGCGAATATGGAGGGTGCGGCAAAACTTCCCAGCCAAGCTCCAGTAACTTCCGCCCTGTCTGCTAAGAAGTGTGCGGTCTGGCATTGTCGTGATGGAAGACAATCCCCTAATGTTGGCTAGTTCGGGACGCTCCTGGTGGATCGCTGCTTTTAATTTGTCCAGTGGGTCACAGTACACATCCGAATTTATTGTCCTGTTTATGGGAATAAGTTCGTAAAAGACAATACCCCTCCAATCCCACAAAATCGAGAGCATAACCTTCTTTGGGTGAAGTCCTGCTTTGGGGGTGTTTGTGGTAATTCACCGCGCTTCCCCCATGAGCGTTTGCGCTCCACATTGTTATAGACGATCCACTTTTCGTCCCCTGTCATCATTCTCTTCAAAAACATATTGTTTTCTTCACGTTTCCGCAACAAATTGCAGATGGAAATCCTTTGGGCGAGGTTAGCCTCACTAAGTTGAAGGGAACCCAAACATTAAGCCTGCTGAAGTAGCCAAGTTGATGCAGATGGTTTTCAACACTCGATTTGGATATTTTGAGGATAACTGCGATATCCCTAGTTGGATAACGGGGATTTGTGTCGACTAATTCCTTCACTTTGACGCTGTTAATCTCAGTTGGCCGGCCAGAGCGAGGTGCGTCTTGAACCGAAAAATTTCCCGATCGAAATTTTGAAAATCACTTCTGTCACACACGTTCTGTAACAGCATCCTCTCCGTATACAGCGCATATCTTCCTGCAAGTTTCCACTGCTTTCTTGCCTTTTTTTTAAATAAAAATGCATGAGGTGTCGATAATGTTCGTTTTGGTTTTCCATTTTCAGGATGATCCTAAACACACAAAATACAATCAGACTCGTCGGAATTTCGAGTCAAACTACGTTAAAGTGTCTAGTATCTGACAAGATCGCACTCACAAGGGACTGAAGTTAGCTACATATTAGACTACTTGAAATTTCGTGACGACAAAAACCGAACGGACTTTTTGGCCAACCCTTTATATAATTACAATTCAGACCCCTCTTCTAGAAAAACTTTATTATGTAACGAAGATCGATCCTAACAGCAATTAGCACAGTGAGTGAAGTGGGATGCCGCAGTTCTTTAAGGGGTATTTACTAATCAAGGAAGGAAGTGACGTCATGGGAGATGATACGAACTTTTTTCACTTCATTACATAATTATATGCTAACAATTTATGGTATTTTGAAACTGCTTTGTGCCAGTGACTGAGGCTTTGTCCCATATAATATTGGCTTCCGAAACTTGGAGATATCTTTGATTTTATTTCAAAAAAGTTTATAGTTGTGTTGATGTCTTTAACGTTTCTTTGACCCTAGGAAAAAATCAGGGCAATTAATCTTAAATAGTTCCTTAGCTTTGACTTGGGAACGTTTAAAAGTTGAGGAGACGAGATCAGATGTTTCTCGGTTATTTTGTTCCTTTTATACTTCCCATTACACAATTAGAATATTTTGGGACGTTTTCGTTTAGAGAGACAACTTATTTATTTCATTTTATGAACATGGGTTTATTACATAGAGTGCCTCTAAACTAAAACTAAAATATAATTAATACGTAAAACTAAAAATTCCTCTTATTTATTAGCAGGAAACCGATACAAATACCAACAACTAAATTTTCTATTTTCTAATGGGTTTTCGATACGGCATTCATTACAATAAGCACTACTCAAATTAGCACTCACGGCTGTATGCAAAGCAAGTGGAACAAATTTGTTGTTGTCGGAAGGGGGGTTGCTGGGAGCAAGTGGGGTGGATTTGATTTCTATGGCAGAGAAGATAAACCGGCGACGGATGCGAAGGGGGGGGGCAGTGCAAGGCTAGGGGAGGGTTCTATTTGTTGACGAGGGGGATATTTGTCGATAACGAGGTCAATGAGGGGACTCAAGGGAAATGCGACTAGCTGTAAAGGATAAGGGCTGAAGACTATATAAAAAATGCAGAAACTTAAAAGGAGACATGGCACTTTTGGCAGTATGGACTGCTTGTCTACCACTTATAAAGTTCAGATATGAAGGGATCTTTTAGATGTCAAGAGTTTATTGATGTTAATAATAAATGTAAGCTACGAATGGTTGGCCAGAAAAACTAAAATAGAATATGGGACCCACTATCCCACTGTTTTGTCATGATAATTCTAGGATGTGGGGAATGAATGAACAAAAATTCGTTTATTTATTAATAAACAAATAAATCAAACAATCGATCATAGATCAAATAAATAATTGCGTTTTTTTTTTGGCCATCAAATTTTTTAGAATATAATCAAATTTTTTAGAGCACTTACTGGTTTCAAGGTATTAGCCACCGAAGTCTGAAATTTGAATTACAGGAAACGGGAATGTTTTTTTAGACAACCATACTTTTATCCTTTAAATGTCCATATCAAAATAGAGCGTTTTAGATATAATATTATTTATTTTATAGTAAAACCCCTACCGATGCGAGCCTGATACATCCCAAGGACGGGAACAGATCTCAGGAGCCCAGGAGGCACCCCAGTCCTACATGTCAGGCGGTGGTTATAGATAGTGTTTTATAGAACTCAAGTTATGATGGGTCGATGTCAATAAGAACCATTTGGATAACATAAAATTACATAATATATGTAGCGACCGCTAACTACATAAGATAAATTGTGTGTATATATATATATATTGTAAATTGGTTATAATATGTTGTAAATTAATTTAAACATATGTAAATAACATTACCAAACGATAAGTAATACCAGTGTAAATATTATAAACAATAAAAGACCCAGCTGCAAAAAACTAGTAAGAGGACATTGAAGGGAGAGTCAGGTAGCGGCTAGGGAGCTAGGTGGGTCCCGGTCTAGAACAGTCTAGCATCACCGCAATCCTGCGGTTTGGTTGGTCAGAATAAAACCCCAGATCATTGGTTACTGGGTGCTATATATACCCCCTAGTTTTAGCCGATAAATCATTCTAACTACGGCACTCTGACTGGTACTTGCAGTTGCACTGATGTTTCAAGATTTGGCCTTCTCATTTATGAAAGCTTCTGCATCTCGCTTCCTAACCTCGCTATGTTTTAGTCCGGCCTCGTCCGACCCCACACTTTCCTAGTGGGATTCTCTGCCTTCGTCTCACTAAAACTAGCACCTCCTTGGGAGAGACCTCTCCCTCACGGACTACGGTCACCGTGGGCCTACAAACTTTACCTAGTAGTGTCTTCTACGGCAATTCAGTCTGCCTCTCTCCGGTTTACACTCGTCTTTGGGATCCAGACGGATTTCGCCTACCCTCAGATACCGAGTGTGAATTCGTAGTCATTCCAAGACCACATAAACTACCTACAATACCTACCCTATTCCTCTTCTCCTGAACATAGTGCACTGTCGGGGCTCATACCTTTCAAATATGGAGTCAGATTGTACAGTAGTAAGACCCGTCATGAAGCAACTGTCGAGGTCATAGCCTAATCAACTCTCATTTCGTCACTAGACAATATACAATATAGTAATTATATTAAATTACAATAAAGGACATGATCATATTTTGTCTAGTAGTAAACGATGCCTTGGTATCAGCCACCCAAGCCAGAAACAAGTTTATATTTTTTTTTTCGGAATATTTTAGTAAGTTAGATTTCACACTCGGTCCGAAGCTTAAACTTTGCTAGTCTACCCTATATTTATTAAAGTAACTGTAGAAAAACACCAATCAAAATGTTCTAGTTTTTCCTAATAATAACATATGTGTTGCACTCCTTGTATGGTGAAACTTAAGATATCGATATATTATAAGACATAATAGGTCACATACCTGATATTCCATCGTAAGTCCACCACTCCTCCCAGCTTGCTCGAATCTCTGAAAGCAATAATGGGTAAAGGTTATAAAAATAAAAAGCTTAGCAAATGACAATATCACAAATACTAGTGTTCTTACAACAAGCAAAAAATTCGTAATTGGTGAGATTTCAAAAAAACTGAGAGACTGTAATTTTAAATAGGTACAGGTCGGTCATATTTTGTTAAAGCTTGAATGAAAAAGGACCGAATTTACCTACTTACCTTTTTTTTTATATTTTAGTTTTCTCAAGAAGACATTCAAGTTTCGTCCCAACCCCCTCCCTTCCATGGTTAAGGACACATTACAGACAATAACACACTTAGAATTTGGAAAAACATTAATGTTTTGACAACAAACGGTAGCGATGTCGATTCATCTGATTTCAATAGGTCCTAACCTATTTCCTGAAATATAATTTACCTGTTTGTAATGTTTGTTATTTGTTGAAAATCCGATTACTTTTCATATATAATGTAACATACCTCGTTTCCTTTTCTTCTTCTGGTCGTCGGTACGGCCAATGATTAATCAGCTACTGTGCTATTTCCTGAAGTGGCCCCCATTACTATGTTAGTTGTTGGAATTTCTTTATTTCTATTAATTTCTCTTTAATAATTTAAAAATAACCGATGACTATTGAACGGGACTACGTCCTTCAGTAAAGGGTATGCGTGATCTGGCCTTTCCCTCTTCAACCAGGCTCACCCCCATTGGCCAAGGGAGAGGTCACGTCTTCGGAATTTTAAATTAATTAAAATTAGTATTACAGAAGGTAAATTTTTGAAAATACAAAATTCAGGTCGTCTTAATATATTTCAAAATATATAGTTCAGTACGTAAGAGAATGGTAAAAAATAAAAATAATAATAAAAATATCAAAGCGAAATAATAGTTCAAATATATTTAAACCGACATTATCACTACACAAGTAGATTCGTTGACAATAAGCTTCATCTTCTAAAATATTCTTTGATATTTAAAGCATAGATTCATCAATGATTATAAAACATCAAACAATATATACCTTCAAAATGGCTTTTTCTTGTTGATATGTTATAATCATTGTCTGATAACAATCATTGGTCTTTAATGTATTGTTTATAAGAACTCTACGTCTCAAGGCAACGTTGGTTACTAAAGCTACTAGCCTTTGCTGGAGGCAGTTTTGTCATTTCCTTCGAAAGCATTACGGCTGGGGGTGACCATGGTTGCTACCTGTCTGTGCAACAAGTCTTTCTCCCATTAAAGGTTTGATGTGGCAGTAAAGGCGTCGTGAAAACACCATGAATCCAGCCTTGGCAAGAAGACAACCATAAATACCTTGGAGTCGTTTAGGGGTGTTTTAATATCCCAATAAAACGGGGACTGGAGCCAATTGTAGTTTAAATTGGCTTTTCCACAAATGGGACGGTCAACTCAATTCATTTTTAAGGAAAACCCAGAAATGATTTTAAATCTCTTGAACCAAATGTTGAACTTATTTTATTTTAAAGTAGTCCTAATATAGAAGACATGGGTTAGCCGAATATCATAACCTTTATAAAATTAAATGACATAATTAATACATTGTGAGCTCATGGTTTGACATGAATTGAGGCATGAGTGGGTATCTTTATCGGGTACCGATTTGAGCTTGACATGTGATGATTATTTAATATCTCTTTTTAAAGAACACCCGCATATGAAACGATACTCACCTAAGAATAACCTAAAGAAAAACGTCTTGTTGAAAGGATTAAAATAGATGAAAAATGTGATCACATAAAACGGAGACCAATATGGTTAAATATACTACATAACACCTAATAATATGAGAATATATAACATATAAGAAAATAAAATCTCAACAATAGATACTGGCTGATTACAGGCATTAGAAATGAAATATAACTTAAATTGAAAAACCAGTGGCTTATTAACTGTTCAGTTATTTATCTCAAACTGATGAGTAGTAAAATGTTAAATAGCATGTTGGGAGAGCGGTTTAGGCTGAGGTTTAGGATGAAAGAAATTTGCCGGGTTTTGATCAAATTTATTAACGGGCAACGTTTCGACATACCATGTATATCTGCATCAGGTCCTTCTGTGGTATGGAAGTTGATGTCGACATAGTTTCCAAAATATTCTGAATAGTCCGAACAAGTAAAAGGGGGTTGAGCAGAACTGTATAGCTGCCTCGTGACTTCATGGAAGTCAATGTAATTTTTTAAGTATGCGACTGCATCCCTCCAAAACCTCCCTACTTCCCAGAATCTTATCCTTTTCTTATACATATATGTCTCAGCTTTAGCCCCAGATCCCGACCGACTGCGTGATTTTCTCATTCCAAAAGGGAAAAAGTCCACTGCCTACTACATACACTGTAGGAACGCAGAAAAACTCCCCAGCATTAAAACACATTTTTTAAGAGCGGTGGTGGAAAACAAACATCTTTAAGTTGTCGATTTATTCATAGAGACTAAATTCATGCAAAAATTATGCGTGGGGGTGAAAGTTGTCTGTGGCGTGAGGCTGCACCGAAAAGAGCGTCGAAAATCAGCGCTTACAAATTCGCACCCTTCCCGAAGGCTATTTTTAATAAATTATAATTACAAAAGGGAGAAGTATTTTCTGCTGAATTTAAAAGGGGAAACCCGGGCCGTGATACAAATACTGAGAAGTCTCTCTCTATCCTTAGAAGGGCTCGGATGAATATCAATAACGGTCAGTGAATGGCTTTATTTCGTCCTCAAGGAAGCAGAGTTATTGGAGCGGGCAAAGATATTCAATTTAGTACTTACATAAAAGATCATAAAATTAATCAACAAAAGCAGTCGTATGATTAGAAGAATGGATTCGGAAACTAGACGGGTTCAAACAAGTCTCTTAAGGCAGATCATCAAGATATCCCGTTATATTCAGAAACGACTTACTTGCTTTTACATACGTAGTTCAGCGACACCACCCTCTAGAATTTTCGCGGATCACACTGCCACATCCATTTTATTTTATTACTATAGTCGTATTGTGCTCTAACCTACTATAAAAACCAACGCCACTTGGCACTGTTCACTGAGGCTATCTATCTATCTGCCACATAGGTATATGAAGAATACTCGGCGTTACGTTAATCATATCGGTTCACCACAATTTCAAGATTTGCACCATACTTTCTATATTATTGCGTACTTATTACTATAATCGTATTGTGCTCTAACCTACTATAAAAACCAACGCCACTTGGCACTGTTCACTGAGGCAATCTACTCATCTGCCAGATAGGTACATGAAGAATACTCAGCGTTATGTTACTCATCTCATTTAACCACAATTTCAAGATTTGCGCCATACTTTCTATATTATTGCGTAATTATTACTATAATCGTATTGTGCTCTAACATACTATAAAAACCAACGCCACTTGGCACTGTTCACTGAGGCTATCTACTCATCTGCCAGATAGGTACATGAAGAATACTCAGCGTTATGTTACTCATCTCATTTAACCACAATTTCAAGATTTGCGCCATACTTTCTATATTATTGCGTAATTATTACTATAATCGTATTGTGCTCTAACATACTATAAAAATCAACGCCACTTGGCACTGTTCACTGAGGCTATCTATCTATCTGCCACATAGGTATATGAAGAATACTCGGCGTTACGTTAATCATATCGTTTAACCATAATTTCAAGATTTGCACCATACTTTCTATATTATTGCGTACTTATTACTATAATCGTATTGTGCTCTAACCTACTATAAAAACCAACGCCACTTGGCACTGTTCACTGAGGCTATCTATCTATCTGCCACATAGGTATATGAAGAATACTCGGCGTTACGTTAATCATATCGTTTAACCATAATTTCAAGATTTGCACCATACTTTCTATATTATTGCGTACTTATTACTATAATCGTATTGTGCTCTAACCTACTATAAAAACCAACGCCACTTGGCACTGTTCACTGAGGCTATCTACTCATCTGCCAGATAGGTACATGAAGAATACTCAGCGTTATGTTACTCATCTCATTTAACCACAATTTCAAGATTTGCACCATACTTTCTATATTATTGCGTACTTATTACTATAATCGTATTGTGCTCTAACATACTATAAAAACCAACGCCACTTGGCACTGTTCACTGAGGCTATCTATCTATCTGCCACATAGGTATATGAAGAATACTCGGCGTTACGTTAATCATATCGTTTAACCATAATTTCAAGATTTGCACCATACTTTCTATATTATTGCGTACTTATTACTATAATCGTATTGTGCTCTAACCTACTATAAAAACCAACGCCACTTGGCACTGTTTGGGATCACACAAATGCAGCCTGTACTTTTCCATTCACTATAATCAGGTAGCTGTGTTGTGGTTACGCCTACCTCTATGATGATAAGAACCGAATGATAC
Source organism: Acanthosoma haemorrhoidale (assembly GCA_930367205.1). Classification (NCBI taxonomy): domain Eukaryota; kingdom Metazoa; phylum Arthropoda; class Insecta; order Hemiptera; family Acanthosomatidae; genus Acanthosoma; species Acanthosoma haemorrhoidale. Next base: position 44,910,493 of record OV884009.1, read on the forward strand.
CAACCAAGTGATGGTGTAAAGAGAATAGGTTGAACTGAGAGATGTATGGTTTTAATAACTTTGCTAAGCAAAGGTTTACAAAGGACGGTGAATCATCTTAGATCAATCTATCAAAGGTGTAGTGATGAAACGTTTTTTTTTGGTGTATTGTCTTTCAAATTTGGATTACATAAGACTGCCTCAATGATGATAAAACCAACTGATATAAATCCTGTGATGGTATTTCGAGAATAGGTTAACTGAGAGGTACCTTCAAAATGAAAAATTGTACTATTGTGTGTAGTACTTTTTTTGGGATCACACAAATGCAGCCTGTACTTTTTCATTCACTATAATCAGGTAGCTGTGAAGTGGTTACGCCTACCTCTATGATGATAAGAACCAACTGATACCAACCAAGTGATAGTGTAAAGAGAATAGGTTGAACTGAGAGGTGTATGGTTTTAATAACTTTGCTAAGCAAAGGTTTCCAAAGGACGGTAAATCACCTTAGATCAATCTATCAAAGGTGTAGTGATGAAAATGTTTTTTATTGGTTTATTGTCATTCGAATTTGGATTACATAAAACTTCCTCAATGATGATAAGAACCAACTGATACCAACCAAGTGATGGTGTAAAGAGAATAGGTTAACTGAGAGGTATCTTCAAAATGAAAAATTATACTATAGTGTGTAGTACTCTTTTTGGGATCACACAAATGCAGCCTGTACTTTTTCATTCACTATAATCAGGTAGCTGTGAAGTGGTTACGCCTACCTCTATGATTATAAGAACCAACTGATACCAACTAAGCGATATTGTAAAGAGACTAGGTTGAACTAAGAGGTATATGGTACTGATAACTTTGTTAAGCAAAGGTTTCCAAAGGACGGTAACTCACCTTATATCAATCCATCAAAGGTGTAGCGATGACATGTTTTATATTGGTGTATTATCTTTAAAATTTGGATTACATAAGACTGCCTCAATGATGATAAAACCCAACTGATATCAATCCTGCGATGGTATTTCGAGAATAGGTTAACTGAGAGGTACCTTCAAAATGAAAAATTATACTATAGTGTGTAGTACTTTTTTTGGGATCACACAAATGCAGCCTGTACTTTTCCATTCACTATAATCAGGTAGCTGTGAAGTGGTTACGCCTACCTTGATTATGAAGAGAACCAACTGATACCAACCAAGTGATATTGTAACGAGACTAGGTTGAACTACGAGGTATATGGTACTGATAACTTTGTTAAGCAAAGGTTTCCAAAGGACGGTAACTCACCTTAGATCAATCTATCAAAGGTGTAGCGATAAAATGTTTTTTATTGGTCTATTGTCTTTAAAATTTGGATTACATAAAACTGCCTCAATGATGATAAAACCAAACTGATATCAATCCTGTGATGGTTTAAAGAGAATAGGTTAACTGAGAGGTACCTTCAAAATGAAAAATTATACTATAGTGTGTAGTACTTTTTTTGGGATCACACAAATGCAGCCTGTACTTTTCCATTCACTATAATCAGGTAGCTGTGAAGTGGTTACGCCTACCTTGATTATGAAGAGAACCAACTGATACCAACCAAGTGATATTGTAACGAGACTAGGTTGAACTACGAGGTATATGGTACTGATAACTTTGTTAAGCAAAGGTTTCCAAAGGACGGTAACTCACCTTAGATCAATCTATCAAAGGTGTAGCGATAAAATGTTTTTTATTGGTCTATTGTCTTTAAAATTTGGATTACATAAAACTGCCTCAATGATGATAAAACCAAACTGATATCAATCCTGTGATGGTTTAAAGAGAATAGGTTGAACTCAGAGGTGTATAGTTTTAATAACTTTGACAAGCAAAGGTTTCCAAAGTGTTGAAGTATAAACATTATTTTTATTGTAAAATCGATAGTTTTTCTTGTTCACTCTATTATAACCTCGCGAACATCTGTGTGTTAACAGTAGTAACCTCTGTGAGTGTAATAGAATTAAGTTTAACCTAGTTTGCTGTACATTGTGATACCGCTAATTAATGTTGTGTTCATTGAAAGCATAAAATTGCATCAGTGGGTAATTCTTTTCAAATTACATAAACAGGTTATGGGCCCAGCATGAAGTTAAAAGGAAATACCCGAATGAAGATTTGAAAAGACATTAGTGCTCTGAGGTACGTTCTTTTTTTTTTCTTAATTACGGAGTCCAAATCAATCATGATTCTTCAGATTGCTCTGTTAGAAGGGAAGAGCAACTGGGAAAACTGGAAGGTGAAAATAAGAATAGGATTGAAAATGATATCGAGGGCAATAGAAATAATAGATGGAACGTACACGTGTCCTTCAGACCCTGATAAAACTGATGACAATGCTGTGAAAGCTTATGAAGCAGCTTTAGCTACATTTAATAAAATTGACAACCAGGCACTACTAGTTATGTCCAATAACATGACAGAGGAGATGTTTGAAAAAGTAAGACGTCATGAGTCTAGTAGAGATATGTGGTTGGGACTTTGTCAACTTTTTGATACATTTTCAGAAGACAGAATATTTGATTTGTATAATAAATTTTTTGAAAGTAAGTGGTTGCCAGATGATGACGCTGTTACATTCATTACTAGAATTTCCAATGTATGGAAACAGTTGCGAGGGGAAATTGATAAGCAACCTGCTGATAGTAAAGATATTTTACTAATATGTAAAATTTTAAAATCCCTTCCTGACAAATACAAATCCTTTACTGCTGGATGGAGACTCATAAATGAAGAGAACAGGAGTCTAAATAATCTTACCCAAAAATTATGTACTTTTGAGAGCAACCTGGGTGATAGTTGTTCAGAAGAGGTTTTGGTTGCTAAGGGGACCACTGCTCAATTTCATAAGCATGTTCGGAATAAAAATAATTTTCATAAAACCTCAATAATTTGCCACTACTGCGATAAAAGGGGTCACACAGTTCAGAGATGTCGGCTTTGGCTTGCCGATGGCAAACCGCCTAAGCCTGCTAAAGCTAAATTTCCTCAAAATAATTCAAGTGAAGCTGCAACTCTATTAACAGTTACCCCAGAAGTTTTTGCATCGGAGACTAATAGTGAGGCTTGGTATGTGGACAATGGAGCGACACATCACATATGTAGCAGAAGGGAATGGTTCACAAGTTTTCAATCATTTACAGATGACCATGTAATTATTACGGCTGATGGCTCTCAAGTCAAGGCGCTGGGCAAGGGATCTATTTTAATTGAAGCTGCGTCCAACGGCCATTGGAAGAGTTTTGAACTCACTAATGTCTGGCTAGTTCCGGGTATTTCTAAGAATCTTTTTTCGCTTTTAGCGGCTCAAGATCATAGACCACAGAGTAAATTTGAATCCACTGCAGTTAGCTGTAAATTATTTGAAGGCAAAGAAACTCTTGTGTCAGGGAATCGTCAATTTGGAGGTGGTCTCTATAATCTAGCCATTAGGGTGGTACCCACAACAGAGAGCTGTAAGTCAGAAAATAACAATCTATCTACTCCTATCAAAGACCATAATTTATTACAGCTTTACCATGAAAGGATGGGTCCTCAAAACAAACGGCATGTGAAGGAAGTAATTAAAAGAGAACTCAATTTAGACTTAACTCTTGATGGTGAACTCTGTGAGGGCTGCATAAAAGGAAAAGCTTATAGACTCAAGTTTGGACGTCGGAAAAGAGCTGAGAAAACTGGTCAGGTTACAAACACTGATGTATGTGGTCCTTTTATTCCTTCGAAAGGTGGTTTTAAATATTTTCTCGTATTTAAGGATGATTTTTCAAAATTTAGAAAAGTTTATTTTATTAAAACCAAGGATGAAGTATTTCAAAAATTGAAGGAATTTTTAGCTGAAGTTACTCAATTAGGTCATAAAGTAATGTGCATTCAATGTGACAATGGCGGAGAGTTTAAAAATGAAAGAGTAGAAAACTTCCTCAAATCAAAAGGTATTGAAATTAGATATACTATGCCATACACGCCACAACAAAATGGCTGTGCTGAGAGAGAAAACCGCACCATTGTAGAAACTGCAAGAGCCCTCATGCACTCAGAAGAATCTCTACCTAAGGAGCTATGGGCAGAAATGATTAACGCTTCAGCCTATATATTAAATCGAACAGACCATCATCAGAAAAAGGAAAATCCCCATTTGAACATTGGATGGGTATAAAACCGGGGATCAAAAATCTTCGTGTTATAGGATCCAAATGTTGGGTCCATGTACCTAAAGAAAATAGAAGAAAATTTGATAAAAAGGCTACTCAAGGAGTACTTGTTGGATATGATGGGGACAATGGATACCGAGTCTTCTCAAATAATAAACTAATTAGATCAAGAGACGTCATATTCCAGGAGTCACTCAAAGCACCGATATGTGAAAAATCTTCATTTCATCCAATTGAAGGAAAAGGTATTGACATATATTGTGAAGAGGATCCGGAAGAAGAAGAAGGAGAATCTCAAGATGGAGAAAATGAAGATCTAGAAATAGAAGATATAGTGTGGAAAAGAGGCGTAAATCTGAGGGGTCAGGATAAAATTAATAAACCTAAATTTACGGATGATTATGTCAACATCGTCGAAGGGAGTGAAGTTGTGCCATTGGACTTGCACAATGCGATGAACAGTGAGGAAGCTGAGGAGTGGCGAAAAGCCATGGAAGAAGAAATGACTTCTTTAAAAGAGAACAAGACGTGGACTATCTGTGATTTGCCTCATAATAAGAGAGTTATTCCTTCAAAATGGGTTTTCAGCAAGAAATATAAACCTGGTGGAAATTTAGAAAGATATAAAGCGAGGCTAGTGGTAAAAGGATTTGCACAAAAGAAAGGTCAAGATTTTGGAGAAACCTTCAGTCCAGTTGCTCGTCAAACCACTGTCAGAACAGTAATCAGTATTGCTGCCAATGAAGATATGAGTCTTCATCAGTTTGACGTATCGACTGCATTTTTAAATGGAGAACTCAAGGAGGAGATCTATATTCAGCAACCAGAAGGCTTCAATGACAACTCAGGGAAGGTTTGCAGATTACATAAAAGCCTATACGGCTCAAACAGGCTCCACGTTGTTGGAACGAGAAGATAAAGAATTTCCTAGTTAGCATTGGTTTTCAAATTAGCTCAGCAGATCCTTGCCTATTTATCAAAGATGTAAATGGTAAAAAGATTTTGTTATGTTTGTATGTTGACGATGGATTGATCGCTGCTTCGGATGAAAGGGAAGCAATGGAGATCTTAGACAAATTAAAACAGGAGTTCAAAATCAAGACTAAACTAGCTGATTTCTACCTTGGACTAGAGATTAACAGGAGCAAGGAAGGTATCAAAATAAGCCAATCTTCTTATATTAGGAGACTTCTCAAAACATTCCAGATGGAAGAGTGTCGACCTGTTAGTACTCCGATTTTAAAGGATGACTTTGACAATGAAAAGGAACACGTAAACATCAAGACAACGAATTTTCAATATAGAGAAGCTGTGGGTTCACTTATGTATTTGATGATATGTACAAGACCAGATATTGCTTATTCCATCAACATAGCTTCAAGAATGCTTGATAATCCTTCCGATAGTGACATAACCAGGGTCAAACGAATATTTCGTTATTTAAAAGGGACTTCTGAACTTGGAATATTGTACAAGAAAAACCATAGAAGCGGAATTCTTCAATGCTATTCTGATGCAGATCTTGATGGTGATAAATTAACTGGCAGGTCTACAACTGGCATTGCTTGTCTGTATTCGGGTGGTGCCATATCATGGTCTAGTAAAAGACAGAGTTCAGTTTCCATCTCTACCACTGAAGCTGAGGTCATCGCTGCAAGTGAGGGTACAAGAGAGATGGTTTGGCTTAAAAGGCTTCTTCAAGCGATGACTGACTTTAAAGAAGGTACGCTTTTTGTCGATAATAATGCTGCCATTAAATTAGCAGAGAACCCTGTGTGGCACAAATGTACAAAACATATATCCATTCGCCACTTCTTTGTCAGAGAAAAGGTTCAAGAGGGAGAAATTCATATCCGGAGAGTGGATACGCAAAATCAACTTGCTGACGGATTAACGAAGCCTGTGCTAAGCCCAAGACTTAAGAAGCTAAATCAAGATTTAGGACTGTTTTAAAAATTCTATTTATCTATTGAATTAAATTTATTAGTTTGAATTATTTTACAAGTAAATTATGAAGGAAGGTGTTGAAGTATAAACATTATTTTTATTGTAAAATCGATAGTTTTTCTTGTTCACTCTATTATAACCTCACGAACATCTGTGTATTAACAGTAGTAACCTCTGTGAGTGTAATAGAATTAGGTTTAACCTAGTTTGCTGTACATTGTGATACCGCTAATTAATGTTGTGTTCATTAAAAGCATAAAATTGCATCAGTAGGTATTTCTTTGCAAATTACATAAACACAAAGGACGGTAAAACACCTTAGATCAATCTATCAAAGGTGTAGCGATTAAACGTTTTTTATTGGTGTATTGTCTTTCAAATTTGGATTACATAAGACTGCCTCAATGATGATAAAACCAACTGATATAAATCCTGTGATGGTATTTCGAGAATAGGTTAACTGAGAGGTACCTTCAAAATGAAAAATTGTACTATTGTGTGTAGTACTTTTTTTGGGATCACACAAATGCAGCCTGTACTTTTTCATTCACTATAATCAGGTAGCTGTGAAGTGGTTACGCCTACCTCTATGATGATAAGAACCAACTGATACCAACCAAGTGATAGTGTAAAGAGAATAGGTTGAACTGAGAGGTGTATGGTTTTAATAACTTTGCTAAGCAAAGGTTTCCAAAGGACGGTAAATCACCTTAGATCAATCTATCAAAGGTGTAGTGATGAAAATGTTTTTTATTGGTTTATTGTCATTCGAATTTGGATTACATAAAACTTCCTCAATGATGATAAGAACCAACTGATACCAACCAAGTGATGGTGTAAAGAGAATAGGTTAACTGAGAGGTACCTTCAAAATGAAAAATTATACTATAGTGTGTAGTACTTTTATTGGGATCACACAAATGCAGCCTGTACTTTTTCATTCACTATAATCAGGTAGCTGTGAAGTGGTTACGCCTACCTCTATGATTATAAGAACCAACTGACACCAACCAAGCGATATTGTAAAGATACTAGGTTGAACTAAGAGGTATATGGTACTGATAACTTTGTTAAGCAAAGGTTTCCAAAGGACGGTAACTCACCTTAGATCAATCCATCAAAGGTGTAGCGATGACATGTTTTATATTGGTGTATTATCTTTAAAATTTGGATTACATAAGACTGCCTCAATGATGATAAAACCCAACTGATATCAATCCTGTGATGGTATTTCGAGAATAGGTTAACTGAGAGGTACCTTCAAAATGAAAAATTATACTATAGTGTGTAGTACTTTTTTTGGGATCACACAAATGCAGCCTGTACTTTTTCATTCACTATAATCAGGTAGCTGTGAAGTGGTTACGCCTACCTCTATGATGATAAGAACCAACTGATACCAACCAAGTGATGGTGTAAAGAGAATAGGTTAACTGAGAGGTACCTTCAAAATGAAAAATTATACTGTAGTGTGTAGTACTTTTTTTGGGATCACACAAATGCAGCCTGTACTTTTCCATTCACTATAATCAGGTAGCTGTGAAGTGGTTACGCCTACCTCTATGATGATAAGAACCAACTGATACCAACCAAGTGATATTGTAAAGAGACTAGGTTGAACTAAGAGGTATATGGTACTGATTACCTTGTTAAGCAAAGGTTTCCAAAGGACGGTAAATCATCTTAGATCAATCTATCAAAGGTGTAGCGATGAAATGTTTTTTATTTGTTTATTGTCTTTAAAATTTGGATTACATAAATTTGCTTCAATGATGATAAAACCAAAATGATATCAATCCTGTGATGGTATTTCAAGAATAGGTTAACTAAGAGGTACCTTCAAAATGAAAAATTAAACTCAATTAAATTAAATTGAACTTTATTAAACAAAGGTTTCCAAAGGTCGGTAAATCACCTTAGATCAATCTTTTAAATGTGTAGTGTTGAAACGTTTCCTAAATGTGTATAGCGTTTGAAATGTTACGTAAGTTTTTTTTAATGATGAGCTCTATCCATGACGTTTATTTCATATTATGTATGTTTCTAGAAAAGTAATTTAGTTAATAATTGATAATAAACAAATAGTATTTGGTAATGTTGAATATGGAAAAAAAATAATGAGGCTACTTCCAGAATACATAGAAAATATTCAAGACAGAAAAGGTGTTATAAAATGCAGGTATAAATAATGTAGTATCATAAATAAAATAATATATTTGAATATCATGTTTTACTTTATTTATTGTGGTAAAATTAAAATCTTCTTTTATTTGGCAATAAGTAAATGTAATCAATGTTCTTATTTATATTATATTTCCAGTTATTCATTCACTTGCTCATTCACACAGTATTTACAAACATTCCAGAAACCCCCCATATTTACATGGTTGTCATCTCCTTCGCATGTGAAAGAGGCAGCGGAGTTTTGGGAAGTTCCCCACCCTTCTCCGTCAGCCGCGTCATAGATTTTTTTTAATGCAAGAATTTCTTGTTCAATACATGTATATAATATGTGCATTGGAAGTACTTTTCAATGTAACTTTAAATTTTCCTTAAAAACTCTACACAACCCGAAAATCAGCTATTTCTATCTACTTCTTATTCACCTATAGAAATTCAAAGCTTAATACAATTTAAACCTCATACCTAGACTAAATTACTCATTTTCAATTTGTTAGTAGAGCCCACATTAACTCATGCAGGTTGTAGTTGGAGTTGTGATGCCTACATTGGCAAACTTCAAATAATCCCTAATAAGACTCAAAGAATAATATTTAAACCAAAGTACTCTACAATAGTTCTGTTGCACGACGAATCCAATGCTGGACATGTTGTAGATATTTAAATAGCAATAAAATTATAAATAAATGTAAACAAAGGTAGAATACATTACTCCAAAGTGTTGCTAACACCGATAAATTAGCCAAACATTTATTTCAGTTGGAGATTTCAATGCCAAACATCCATCATTTGGCTGGAGAACCTCGAACTCCCCTTCACTCAAAATTCTCACGTCCTAAGCCAACAACCTGGGCTACATCTCGTTCAAGACTCCCTGACTTTGGTGACTATTACATCTGGTCTGATTCATTTTACCTGTCCTCTGACCACAGTCCCATCATTCTCTCATTCAACACCAACATCAATCTCTATTAGTGCAACCAAAGATCCATTTTATTGGATGTCATTCTAAAATAGTCTTGATTTCTCTCTTGACCTTCACTCAAAACCAGCTCAAAACAAAAACCGACATAGACGAAGCTGTCTACAATCTCATTACTGCCGTTCAAACCAGTGTACACATATCAAAGAAACGGATGCCCCACTCTAGACAAATGAACTAACAATCCATAACATCATCACACATACAATTGCTACTGACAAATAAAAGGAGGGCAAGAAAGTCTTGGAAAGTTTCTCACTACCCATATGGCAAAAGACACTAGCCCTTCTAGAACTATGGGTCTTCAAATGAAAATTGAAAGTAAATGTCGACAAGTCCTCTCATGTCACATTCGCCCTCCGTCACTTGCCCTGCCCTCCCGTATTGATGTTTAACCAAAACATTCTTGTTAAATTCTAGATCAGCTGGACTTATACTAGACAAGCGACTTACTTGGGGCTATCAAATTACGTCCCAACGACAAGAGACTAACAGGTGATTCAAGCCACTTCTCGCCTCACGGACAATCGTTAAACAATAACAATAGAAAATAAGAAAGATACTGAGTTGCACAATATACTCCAACCTGCCCACGGAATTGGAGTCTGAGAAAGTGCCAAGCCCTCCGATAACCTTCGCATCCAGACCATCGAACCAGGATCCTCAGTAGCATAGCCAATGCTCATTTATATGTCAACAACCGCAACATCCCATTCATCCAAGACTTAGCCGCCTCCAGCTATCATAACATTCATTTCAGCATCCCTGGCCATACTAATCGGTGCGCTAACGTAATATTCTTCCATCGCATCGCCGTCAACCCAGCGATATCTAAGGAGGAAGTAGCCTGTGACCTCCAAACCAAATAGCAATATGATTTTGTGACCTCTACATGATACTGTGTCGCTGAAGTGGTTTTCCCAGAAAAACAAGTCACTAACAGACTGAATACATAATCACTGCTTACAAGACTTGTGCATCGATTTCTGGAAATTTTAGTTTTTTAATAAACTTCTGTCAAATAGAGTAAAATAAATTATGTAGAACTGTTTTTCTAATGCCATATATTTTTCCATGTTACAACATGGAACACCGCTCTGGTAAAAAGGTTGAATCCAGTTAAGTTCCTTCCCTAGATCTCATTCGTGGCATCTGGCGTCTTTATTTAAAAATGAATTAATTTTATTGTGTTCGTTTACCTTGGTGCAATATCTGTTTGAAAATGAGAGATAAATAAGAAAAAGGGAGGGGGGATTGACGGATGTTGGGCGGAATAGAGTTCCTGTGGAAGAATGATCGGATAATAAAAGGTCTGTCAATGGCCGCAGAGCGTGGTAGGAAAGGAGCGTGCTCTACGGCTGCTGACAGGTGATTTAAATTGAACAAGATCAAAAATGTCGACGGTTGGGGAAGGGAATTACGCCATGAGCCGTCGATAAGACTATCCTAACCTGGGCGAGGAGCTTCAAATACAATTATACCAACAGTGGAAGAAGGCGCTCCACTAAGAGCAATATCAATGTAATGAACTCTGAGGTGAGGGATCGTTCGCTGCCTGCGCCTGGCAGCCACCCTCTCGGTTATGGGCCCACTCCGACCTCTAGGGACAATTTATGTTTTTCTAACCTACTCTTTGTCCGTTTCACTCGACTCTTCCTAACCTCGCAGTGTCATTCCAGCTGTGTACCTATCCTACTGGCGAAAATTCTCGATGAAGATCAGATTAAATGAGAAATTGTTTAACAAAAGTCTTGCTGTACCAATTGAATGGTTCGGCCGAATAACGGTCTATGTAACATTTTTGCAAAATCGGATTATTGATTGAATAACGCCTTTACTTGTCAGTTACGCAGCTGTGACATAAACCTTTGTGCCCATTATAGAACTTACCATTCCCGGCTGGCTGCGTAAAGTGGGATAGCAACGAGATCTGTTAGTTTCGATAGGAATTTATTTACCATTACATAAAATTTTAAATGTAACAGAAACTTTTTGGAGTAAACCCTCAAACGTAGGTATTTATTGGTTTCAACATGTTCCAAAAAAATTAAATTATATAGTATAGAATAAGATATAGAATAAAAATGTTTACAGCGGGACAGAGCCCGATAACGATGACGTACAGTGAACAATTACGTAAAATGAAAAAAATGTAAATAGCTAAAATATTGACGACCATTTTTGGAACATTGTTAAATTTCATTTTGTTTTTAGAAGTAGAGTTGAGAGAAGTGTAGTCGGGAGATGGTAGTATGCCTAAGTGAATTTGTTAATATTTTTGGAAATTTATTCTGTATTATCTCCATTTTAAGAAAATTATTTGTATAGGTCATATGGCGATCGATGCATATGTTAATAGAGGTCTGACAAGCGTTTTGTAAAATATTGTTTTTGGGTATTTATTTAATGGTTTCCTTTCGAGTCATTACCATTAATTTTTTTTTTCAAAAATTTATATACTTTCTAATATCCACAAAAATCTGACATAAATAGAAAAATTATTTCATAACGAAGTTACCACACAGTTGGCAAAAAGTCAGATAAAATTTCAATATACTTCGAGGCCAATTCTTGGAGCGTGCATTTTTCTCACAGAGCAATAGGATTCCATTAGGTATTGGAGTTTAGTCAAGTAGTAGCCATTATGACTACTCGTAGTAGGCCGGCCAGAATTTATGCGATTTGACAATAAGTGCACTAACTGACTAACACTCAAAGACCTGAAATAATGTCCACTAAAATCGAATTGCCCAGATTTATCGGACCGATACACCACGAGATTGGAAATTTCCAATACTTATTGAAATAGAGAACCAACTCATATATACGGTTTTTTTCAACGTAATATACTTTTTGAATGAAATCATTGATGCATGAAATTATCACAATTACCCATTGCAATTGGGCAGATTGTAATTTTTTTCAAATATTGATTTTTTCCAAATTTCAAAAAAAACCGTTGCATGGACAAAAGTCTGAAGAGGACATTTATCAGTCATTAGTAGTCGGTAGGCATTTCAGTTTGGAGGGCGTTTCGTACATTTAAATTTATATGTTGTCAGATCAGAATAATTGTAAAAGAAAAGCGGTTGGGTAATCAATAAATGTGACTACAGAGTATATATTTTGTACGTATTTACATAAAAATACATATTTAAGAATGCAATGCAGCTACATAAATCTATTAATTAGTTTGCTAAAATATTGAAGGTTTGCTAACAATAAACTAATAAATCATAAATTGATCTAACAATGTAGACATTCTTTATACTTCATGTATTAAACTTTGAAATCTCAGTTTGTTCTTACGGACTAGAACTATGGGTGATAGACAAACCTTCGAACATCAACAAACCCAAAGTCCTCGGAACATTAGTCACTCCACCCTTTTACATATACAAACTTATCCATTCACGTTGATGCCCATGTGCCAACTGCCCTTAAACCATATACCCTCAAGGTTTTCCTAATTTCACGAAAACCTATCCGCTCATCCAAGCCCTCTTCTCAAATCCTTCTCCACAAACACGATCGCCTGTGGCTACTCTTACACTCTATCTGGTCTTCAATCTAGGTGAAACGGTCGGAGAGGAAGGTGGAGGAAGATCCGCTCGAATGGTGATCTGTACTATATAAATTCTGTTTGACTGAACTTTCACAAAGTCAGTAAGCAGTTTCGGTCCCCGGGTTCAAATCCCGATCCTGCCAGCATATGTTTTTTTATATTGTAATATAACAATTATTAGTGATAACTATACCAGGAATAGTCGAAAATCTATCATTTTTACTCATCATAAGCCGATATCTTCACAGTTCACAGATGTTTATTATAGCGTTCACATCTTTCACCTTTAGAAGAATCTGAAAAACATTAAATAAATGCAATAAAAGTAACGTACAATCTCTCTCTCTCTCGCTCTCTCTCTCTCTCTCTCGCTCTCTCTCTCTCTCTCTCTCTCTCTCTCTCTCTCTCTCTCTCTCTCTCTCTCTCTCTCTCTCTCTCTCTCTCTCTCTCTCTCTCTCTCTCTCTCTCTCTCTCTCTCTCTCTCTCTCTCTCGCCTCTAATTTAATTAATAAATCGTTCCCAAACTATTATCAAGCATCTGTACAGACATACATGATATGTCAAACTCAAGTTCATCAATAAATTTGAAAACAATTGACATAATCAAATAAAGCCATATTAATACGATATAAAAATGTATGTTAAACCGTTTGTTTCTTAGTATTTACTTTGTTCAGGCCATCTCATGACTCGATGAGGTAAACATGGTACGTCCAACCGTCCCCGGTAAATAAATTTTATTAAAACTTAACATCATTTCTAATACCTAATAACACGACTCCTAACAATTATTAATAATTAATAACAAGTTGTTTGTAACTCAACAACCTCGTCAATTTCGATTAATGGTTTATTTTATATCACCTGTTTATTTTATAGTACCTGGCCACCTTGTGAAAATGCCACAAAAGGCCTCATTGTTAAGTTTTTACGGCGCTCTTTATTATATTTTAGTGCAGCTATATATTAAAGCAATAAATTATATAAAAGTCATAAATGTCTAGTTGTAAATACGAAAACGACAGGCTATAGGGAACACAACAACTCCATGGCGAACAAAGGGCTCACTGAGAATGCTCATGTCGACGGGCCTTCCTTGCAAGTAAAGATTAGTGGCTAGGGGTTGAGGGTCGGAAGGTTGGTGCCGATTTTATCTAGTGGATAGCGAGAAACATCGTCAGCGAGCAGCTCAGATTTTTTTATTGTCTGAGAGACTTCCACCCTTAACTCTTCCCCCCACTACCCCGGGGTGGAATTGGGGGCGGGGGGCGATTTTTCCCCTGGGGTAACGACTTTAGCCCCCCTACCCCCAGCTTTTCGGTAGATCCCCAGCTCCGAATGAGTGTCCTTAGGCTGACATGGCGATAGCACCCCCAGGAGTCGACGAGATCTTAGCCGATTGCTAACTACTCCTCATCACAGCTCGCTTCTGATTTGTGTACTTTAGGCCCATCTACTTATCAGTCTATATCATTTTGTACTGTTTCAAAAATAAATGTTTATTTATTATAAATATTACTTGTGCATTTTTTTTTTATGAATCTATTAATAATTTATATTTTATTTTAGTTCTTTATAGACAGGTTTATTTTTTTTCTTCTTCTCTTACTTCATTATATAATTAGACTGATTGTGAAATTACCATGGACCAGTACGGCTTGACCTCCCCGTAAATATTTTGACCTTTCGAGGTGAAGCTCTCGGGCTTATGCCCACAACCATAAGGCGTGGGTCAAATGCGTAGACACGACTCAAAATTGTCCAGATAAAATGGTATTTATTGAGTTAACAAAAGAAATGAAATCATAACAAATTATAAAAACATACAATGATAAAGGCTGGGCTAAGACCAAAAATATCAAACTTATAATAATTAACAAATAAATAAAACTATTTTTAAGTTTATAGTATTAATAGTAAATAAAGTCTCTAAATCGCTTATCTGTTTACGGATCCTTATGAGGCCTCGTTGAGCGGAGCGGTTAACGTAGCAGACTGGCCGGTCAGACTTAGATGTGGTCTAAATCACCAAAACTGCACTAACTGCAGCAAGCGGGCAGCTATAAAAACGCCTGCATACGAGTAGTTTCTGACTTAATATTTACAAAGATTTTTCATTGTTCACTGTAGCCAGCTCTTACTCCTTTAGAGGCCGTAAATACACCTAACCGGATATCGTAATCACACATGCTGGTCATAGTAAATAGTTCTCATTTTTCAAAATTTTAACAATGCAAAATCACAAATAAAAACAATTCAAAAAACAAAATAGGCCTAATATATATATGAAACCATCAACAATTTAATATAACAATAAAGCTTACTATGAAATAACTAGAGGAATAACAAGTGATAAAACTCAAAATGATCTAAACAATAAATAACATTGAAACAAAACCAATTATATATGACTTAGATACTATTTTCAAAATACAATGTTAACCTACCAATATCATTAAATAATGTTGAGCGTTAACAAATACTGTAAAAGAATAACTCATTTTATACAAACGTTCGTTCTTAAGGGACAAAGTTCCAAGATAATAAAGATATTTATATCTTTTTTCAGGATAGCCCTACGTAGGAGACACCTACATGATGATATGTAGTATTTGCACAATGGGTGGTTCATCAAGGTTTGGTCTCTTCAAAATATTCATTTGATGACTACATATATGTAACAGTCAACATTTGTTCTGGCATCAACAAGGACTACGAGTACAATAATTAAAACAAGGTACATATAATTGCTTTAAAGGAACAAGGTATGCACAATATTTTTCTGAGTCATGCAAAGTTTATACTTTGTTTTAAACTTTAAAGAGTTTTCTGCGCATGCGCCATCATTATAACACCTGTCTATTTCAGCTCATCATATTAACAACAATTACAACAGTAGACTCTTATTACGTTTTAAAGCTGTCTCAACTGGCAACTTATGCGACCTGTTCACGAGTAAATCCTCAATAAGTGAGTATTTACTTAACATACTCCCTCAGTGTGTGTTTTAGATTGTAACACACAGAGAAGTCGCACACAGTCTCTACTCGTGGTTTCCGTGGATTCTAGATCAGAACACGCAGTAGACAACAACGTGAGTAAGGAATATTAGCCGAGCGTCACCGTCAACGTCTCTGGTGTAATTATCGTGAGTTCGAATATCCTCGAGAGCACCTATTTTCTATTTAAAATAAAATTAATTTATAAAATAAAAAATATTTAGAATTTTATCAGAGGCTGATGTCTGAAAATAAAAAAAAAGATCCTCCGTGAGGATAGGCAACAAGACGAAGCGATCAAAACACCACTACCATTGTTCTTTCTCGATTTAGACCGTACACCGGGAGTAGAAAAAATCTACGAACTGAACCACCTGTATTAAACAATTAGTTTTGTTTAATTAAATATAATTTAAAATAGTTTTGGAACATTGTTAAATTTATTTTGTTTTTAGAAGTAGAGTTGAGAGAAGTGTAGTCGGGAGATGGTAGTATGCCTAAGTGAATTTGTTAATATTTTTGGAAATTTATTCTTTATTATCGCCATTTTAAGAAAATTATTTGTACAGGTCATACTAAAAGATGGCGACCGATTCATAGGTTAATAGAGGTCTGACAAGCGTTTTGTAAAATATTGTTTTTGGATATTTATTTAATGGTTTCCTTTCGAGTCATTACCATTAATTTTTTTTTTCCAAAATTTATATACTTTCTAATATCCGCAAAAATCTGACATAAATAGAAAAATTATTTCATAACGAAGTTACCACACAGTTGGCGAAAAGTCAGATAACATTTTTAATATACTTCGAGGCCAATTCTTGGAGCGTGCATTTTTTTCACAGAGCAATAAGATTCCATTAGGTATTGGAGTTTAGTCAAGTAGTAGCCATTATGACTACTCGTAGTCATTTATGCCATGTCATTAGGCCAGAATTTATGCGATTTGACAATAACTGCACTAACTGACTAACACTCAAAGACCTGAAATAATGTCCACTAAAATCGAATTGCCCAGATTTATTGGACCGATGCACCACGAGATTGGAAATTTCTAATACTTATTGAAATAGAGAACCAACTCATATATACGGTTTTTTTCAACGTAAAATACTTTTTGAATGAAATCATTCATGCATAAAATTATCACAATTACCCATTGCAATTGGGCAGATTGTAATTTTTTTTCAAATATTGATTTTTTCCAAATTTCAAAAAAAACCGTTGCATGGACAAAAGTCTGAAGAGGACATTTATCAGCCATTAGTAGTCGGTAGGCATTTCAGTTTGGAGGGCGTTTCGTACATTTAAATTGATATGTTGTCAGATCAGAATAATTGTAAAAGAAAAGCGGTTGGGTAATCAATAAATGTGACAACAGAGTATATATTTTGTACGTATTTACATAAAAATACATATTTAAGAATGCAATGCAGCTACATAAATCTATTAATTAGTTTGCTAAAATATTGAAGGTTTGCTAATAATAAACTAATAAATCATAAATTGATCTAACAATGTAGACATTCTTTATACTTCATGTATTAAACTTTGAAATCTCAGTTTGTTCTTACGGACTAGAACTATGGGTGATAGACAAACCTTCGAACATCAACAAACCCAAAGTCCTCGGAACATTAGTCACTCCACCCTTTTACATATACAAACTTATCCATTCACGTTGATGCCCATGTGCCAACTGCCCTTAAACCATATACCCTCAAGGTTTTCCTAATTTCACGAAAACCTATCCGCTCATCCAAGCCCTCTTCTCAAATCCTTCTCCACAAACACGATCGCCTGTGGCTACTCTTACACTCTATCTGGTCTTCAATCTAGGTGAAACGGTCGGAGAGGAAGGTGGAGGAAGATCCGCTCGAGTGGTGATCTGTACTATATAAATTCTGTTTGACTGAACTTTCACAAAGTCAGTAAGCAGTTTCGGTCCCCGGGTTCAAATCCCGATCCTGCCAGCATATGTTTTTTTATATTGTAATATAACAATTATTAGTGATAACTATACCAGGAATAGTCGAAAATCTATCATTTTTACTCATCATAAGCCGATATCTTCACAGTTCACAGATGTTTATTATAGCGTTCACATCTTTCATCTTTAGAAGAATCTGAAAAACTTTAAATAAATGCAATAAAAGTAACGTACAATCTCTCTCTCTCTCTCTCTCTCTCTCTCTCTCTCTCTCTCTCTCTCTCTCTCTCTCTCTCTCTCTCTCTCTCTCTCTCTTTCCCCTCTAATTGAATTAATAAATCGTTCCCAAACTATTATCAAGCATCTGTACAGACATACATGATATGTCAAACTCAAGTTCATCAATAAATTTGAAAACAATTGACATAATCAAATAAAGCCATATTAATACGATATAAAAATGTATGTTAAACCGTTTGTTTCTTAGTATTTACTTTATTCAGGCCATCTCATGACTCTTATTGGCGAACAAAGGGCTCACTGAGAATGCTCATGTCGACGGGCCTTCCTTGCAAGTAAAGATTAGTGGCTAGGGGTTGAGGGTCGGAAGGTTGGTGCCGATTTTATCTAGTGGATAGCGAGAAACATCGTCAGCGAGCAGCTCAGATTTTTTTATTGTCTGAGAGACTTCCACCCTTAACTCTTCCCCCCACTACCCCGGGGTGGAATTGGGGGCGGGGGGCGATTTTTCCCCTGGGTAACGACTTTAGCCCCCCTACCCCCCGCTTTTCGGTAGATCCCCAGCTCCGAATGAGTGTCCTTAGGCTGACATGGCGATAGCACCCCCAGGAGTCGACGAGATCTTAGCCGATTGCTAACTACTCCTCATCACAGCTCGCTTCTGATTTGTGTACTTTAGGCCCATCTACTTATCAGTCTATATCATTTTGTACTGTTTCAAAAATAAATGTTTATTTATTATAAATATTACTTGTGCATTTTTTTTTTATGAATCTATTAATAATTTATATTTTATTTTAGTTCTTTATAGACAGGTTTATTTTTTTTCTTCTTCTCTTACTTCATTATATAATTAGACTGATTGTGAAATTACCATGGACGCTGGAGAGACGATTTCCTTCAGTCCACTGCAGTGTCAATCAGCACCTTCACTTCCCCCCTCACTCTAGCATCAGTGTACTGACCTTACAATAAATCCATTTCCAATTCCCAATTCATCTCCTTTCTAGACTCCATCGGACATCGTTTCCATGTGGGTGGGGACTTTCATGCGAAGCACCAACATTGGGGGTCAAGATCCACGAATACACGAGGACGTGCTTTACTGCCTGCACTCACACGGAAACATTGCTCCACTATCTCTCCTGACACAGCCACCTATTGGCCATCTGATCCCAACCGAAATCCAGATCTCCTTGAATTTTTCTTCTACAATAGTTTAGGAACACTAAACTATTCACTCACGCGCCTTGATGACCTCTCCTCCGATCATAGTCCTTTATTATTAACCATTTCCCTAAGACCAATTCACAAACTGCCTCCTCCTTCATTTATTAGGGGCCAGTTGACTGGCACCACTTCCGCTTCCTGATTCCAAGACCCCGCTTCCTCTTTCGTATGCAAGAGGTGACAAATATGTGGATTTGGGAGGCCTCTGGGCTGTCTGTAAATATTGTAGGAATGAGCGAGTGAATGATGAATTGTAAATATGGTATGAATGAGAGCATTTATCTCAATCACTTATTGCCTAATAAGGCAGATAGTAATTTTAGCACAATAAAGTTATATATGAAATAAACTTTAAAATCTCAGTTTGGGCTAACTGACTCGAACTATGGGGGATAGACATACTTTCGAATAACAATTATAATTCTGCTACTCAAGACTTCTTTAAAAAAATACTTTATTTGGTATAATTCACAAATTTACAATTAGACATGGTAGTAAACTTGGACGGCTGTAATATATATACAAAGAAATGGTAACAGTAAAGATAAATAGTGTGGGTAGTACAAGTAATTCAGAAGGTGATCTGGGAAAGGAAGAGAATGTTTGAATAAGCTTTTGAAAGCTACAATAGAGAACTATTAGTGATTTTTTTTGATAACCCTGAAGGAAGAGGCTCAAGTTTCATTTGCTAATGAGCGATCTTCTTTCATCTGTCTGTCTTCCAACTTCAGTAAGCATATAAATGTTTCTCATTTTCAGTAACATATTTTACTTTTTTAATTACATATAAATCCCAATCCTACTTGTAATATATTATAATCACAAGAGTGTTGTGTTATTTATTTATTTTTAATTAAGAAAAAACTAACAAACAATATTGCCCCAAAAACTTGTAACGCCCGAGGTAGACTACCCCCTCTCTAGGTACGTCACTGATTTTTATACTATAGAAAATGAAAGGGTTATGGAGTAAGGGAGAATATGTTCCATGGAATGAATTCCACCTTTCCCTTTTCTTCGTAACGGACGAGCTGCACTCTAGAAAAGAGGAGACTTGTCTCCTCAGCCAAATCGGCGACAAGGTTGAGTAATGAGAGGCTTGGATATAGGGACTGAGGTAAGTGGTCGGGTTAGGGGTGGGTAGGCAACCCAAGTACCTAGATTTTGTTCTGTCCCTTTCCACCCCATGCATATCTCTCCAGCCCCTCTCCTGCCGGGGACACTTATTCTATGTAACACACAACATCTCATATCCATATGTCTCAGAGCCGATAGCTTGTATATATATACCCTCAAGAATCACTGGGCCCCCTTCCCGTCGGCGGATTTCCCAGTACCCTCACCCCGTTCCCTCTCCACTGAAGCCACTGACGACAACTTTTTGAATAATGTTATTAGGGAAAAAAGGTATCGATGATGATTATTATTAAAAAAAGGGCATAATACCTTTTAAATTTTGTATTATTCAATAGACTGTTACTACGTTGCGTATCAGCCCATCCACAGGGCTTACAATACAATACAACCCTTAAAACTTTAACAGTTTTAACACGATTTAAAGTATGTTTATTACCAGTATGTACCATACAAATAAATTAAATCAGTCACCAGAACTATATGTCTTAAAATACTTCTAGATACAACTCATTCCCATATACTGGATGATATATATTAGTTTCAACCAAAGTAACATTTTCCTGCCCAGAAAATATTCTATTTGTTATTATTTTTATTTATAAAACTTTTTGATGGATATTATGCACATCTTTTAACAATAACCAACTTTCGCCTCTTTCAAAATATCATATATAAGGTATAAATACGTTCTGTGATTTCACAGCCAAAGAGAAGTGGCTTTAGTTTGAAACATAATTGTTTCTAACTTTAATAAATATTCTATATTATAAAAGAAAATTTCTGAAAGTAGTATTTTACATTCAATGATACATGTAAATAACGAGAGGAAATTGAAATCCAAAGCAGATTGTAATTTCTAAAGAACATTTCTATGAACTTGTATATATATCAAAAAAATATTTAAGCCGATCTTAGACAATTTTTATTTTATTCAATTTTTATTCTATTTTATACTTTTGTAAATGCTTTCATAGCCACTTCACTTATTCAGTAAAAATAACAAACCAACGAGAGCGAAACTAATTAAAACTTAATGTTCTATATATATGAAAATGTTTGGTCCAACCTTTTAAAAAATTTACAAGAATATAAGTGCCCGAACGCAATTGATATTGTACACTTTCTTCATTTCGTTTTCGTATATTTTAAAACAACAAAAATTTAGTTTATAATTTTATCCTGTAAAAAAAAGCTTCATATAATGAGGAAAACATAACGCGGCAACTGTTGCGAATTTGAATAGTACAGGATGAAAGTATCGCCGGAGAGGGAGGTCATTGGATCTGGTGCAATATCATTGAATAACAAAATCTAGTTTATGTGCACTTGGGGCAACTCGGAAGGCTGACGCAAGGGGAATTTTCCCTGTTGAGAATTTGAATAGTACATGCTGCAAGGATGTTGTTATCATTGGAATTCTAATCATCGCCGGAGAGGGAGGTCATTGGATCTGGTGCAATATCATTGAATAACAAAATCTAGTTTATGTGCACTTGGGGCAACTCGGAAGGCTGACGCAAGGGGAATTTTCCCTGTTGAGAATTTGAATAGTACATGCTGCAAGGATGTTGTTATCACTGGAATTATAATCATCGCCGGAGAGGGAGGTCATTGGATCTGGTGCAATATCATTGAATAACAAAATCTAGTTTATGTGCACTTGGGGCAACTCGGAAGGCTGACGCAAGGGGAATTTTCCCTGTTGAGAATTTGAATAGTACATGCTGCAAGGATGTTGTTATCATTGGAATTCTAATCATCGCCGGAGAGGGAGGTCATTGGATCTGGTGCAATATCATTGAATAACAAAATCTAGTTTATGTGCACTTGGGGCAACTCGGAAGGCTGACGCAAGGGGAATTTTCCCTGTTGAGAATTTGAATAGTACATGCTGCAAGGATGTTGTTATCATTGGAATTCTAATCATCGCCGGAGAGGGAGGTCATTGGATCTGGTGCAATATCATTGAATAACAAAATCTAGTTTATGTGCACTTGGGGCAACTCGGAAGGCTGACGCAAGGGGAATTTTCCCTGTTGAGAATTTGAATAGTACATGCTGCAAGGATGTTGTTATCATTGGAATTCTAATCATCGCCGGAGAGGGAGGTCATTGGATCTGGTGCAATATCATTGAATAACAAAATCTAGTTTATGTGCACTTGGGGCAACTCGGAAGGCTGACGCAAGGGGAATTTTCCCTGTTGAGAATTTGAATAGTACATGCTGCAAGGATGTTGTTATCATTGGAATTCTAATCATCGCCGGAGAGGGAGGTCATTGGATCTGGTGCAATATCATTGAATAACAAAATCTAGTTTATGTGCACTTGGGGCAACTCGGAAGGCTGACGCAAGGGGAATTGTCCCTGTTGAGAATTTGAATAGTACATGCTCCAAGGATGTTGTTATCACTGGAATTCTAATCATCGCGGGAGAGGGAGGTCATTGGATCTGGTGCAATATCATTGAATAACAAAATCTAGTTTATGTACACTTGGGGCAACTCGGAAGGCTGATGCAAGGGGAATTTTCCCTGTTGAGAATTTGAATAGTACAGGATGCTTTTGCGACTAGAATTCTTAGCATCGCCGGATAAGGAGGTCATTGGATCTGGTGCAATATCATTGAATAACAAAGTTTAGTTTATGTGCAATCGGGGCAACTCGGAAGGGCTGACAGCACCCTCTCCCTTTAGAGAATTTGAATAGTACAGGATGCATGGATGCTGTTATCACTAGAATTCCAATCATCGCCGGGGAGGGAGGTCATTGGATCTTGTGCAATATCATTGAATAACAATGTCTAGTTTATGTCCAATTGGAACAGATCGCAAGGCTGACGCAAGGGGAATTTTCCCTGATGAGAATTTGAATAGTACAGGATGCAAGGATGTTGTTATCACTGGGATTCTAATCATCGCCGGAGAGGGAGGTCATTGGATCTTGTGCAATATCATTGAATAACAATGTCTAGTTTATGTGCAATCGGGACAAATCCGAAGGGCTGACAACACCCTCTCTCTTTAGAGAATTTGAATAGTACAGGATGCAAGGATGTTATTATCACTGGAATTCTAACCATCGCCGGAGAGGGAGGTCATTGGATCTGGTGCAATATCATTGAATAACAAAGTCTAGTTCATGTGCAATCGTAACAATTCGCAAGGGTGCACTCTCTCCCTGTAGAGAATTTGAATGGTACAGGGTACAATGATGCTGTTTTGGCTGGAGTCCTAAGCGTCGCTGTGTCTAGGAGAGGGAGATGAGATCGATTCGACTGGCGCCGCGCGGACCAGTCACTTCCGAAAAACCTGGCGCCTGGCGGTCCAACAGCATCCATCATTTATGTTTTCCCCTTCCTTACTAAAGCCAAACCCTCACCCTTAAAAAGCTATCGATTATTACCAGACCCGACTTTCTACTAGCTAGCGTACAAGTAAGCCCATCTTCCACCTTGTCCAGGTAGAATTGAATAGATATAGCGAAAGGTTGTCAAGGCTAAGTGCCGATGCCTTGAAAAGCCGGAGGTTGTCGTGTGGCCCGATCTGCTGCTGAGAGATTTAAACCTCTCTTTTTGCGTTCGATTTTTATGCTCATTGAGTATAGAAAGGAAGAAGGCACGCTACTTATGTTCGTTTTAAGGATATCGATTCCCTTTCAGTTACACACTTTTTTCCAGATTCATTTTACCATTGTAGCAGAATAAATTTTTTTATTATACAAAACAAACGACTCATTCTAATCAATTTTCTTTTTTTTTCCACACAACTAAGTGTGGCCAACCACTGTACCTTTCCATTCTTCCTCCAATTAGTCCTTTTGTAGGCATCTTCCTATCTGAATCCACCCGTATCTTCCTCTATGATTTATCACTAGGATAGATTTGGCATTCCTGTCCTGATTCCATCCGGCTCCCATTTCAAACTAGCTTTTGGTATTCTGCTATACTCCATTCTAAATGCATATATTGACATTCCATTCCAGTCTCTACTCAATTATGTTGACCCAGAATGTCTAAGCAAACCAATGCACTCTTATACGTCCAGTCCTTCTTTCGCACTGATCTTCTCTAATAGTTTCCCCTTATGTACTTTGTTTTGTGAGTTTTTATTTTAGAAAATTAAAATAAGTCTCTTAGTTCTGCCGGTGTTAGGATTGGGATTTAGCCTTCCATGACTGTTCTGAACTAAATGATAACCATTGTAAATGTTGAATACCTGCTTCAAGATACTCGGTAAGGCTCCTGGCACGGGGTCCGTATTAAGCCCCAAGAGTGAGGTTTTGCT
The DNA here is from genome assembly GCA_930367205.1 of Acanthosoma haemorrhoidale. Taxonomy (NCBI): domain Eukaryota; kingdom Metazoa; phylum Arthropoda; class Insecta; order Hemiptera; family Acanthosomatidae; genus Acanthosoma; species Acanthosoma haemorrhoidale. The sequence goes on from OV884009.1 coordinate 44,935,156, forward strand.
TCCAGGCAGGGGTTATCGTCAATCTGTCTGACGTTATTTCTGTTGGTTCTACAATAGTGGCCGTGAAATTATCTAATCTACATGAAATTTTAAAGGTGTATTCGGCAACGTCCCTGTGCCGCAAATATTTAGGTTAAGATATAAACTAGATAGGTTCGTGTCTAAAATTAAACGTGATAAAAGCATACCCTGTAAAAGAGCTAATTATGCATGCATTAAATCGTAGTACTTCATTCACAGAAAGGTGTGCTTTCAATTATAACTCTGAAAGCTTTCTTCTATTATAACATTAATAGAATAAATAATAGTCTGGATAATGTATCATATAATATGTTGGCTCAATGGATACATCATGTTATATTTACAATTGGAGTGTAGTATTGTTCATGAATCACTCTTTTTAATGGACAATTTTAACCGTTTGTCAAGGAGTAAGAAGAAGAATAAAGGAAGAAGTGTTTGCATTGCGGTATGCGAATGATCTTTCCAAGATCAGTTCTAGGCAGGTAGTCTGAGACGTTTAATAAATAAAATTAAGTATTTAGTCAACAAAAAACATAGTCATTATAACCGTCACTAAATGATTATTGATTCATAACTTTGATAAGGCTACTGATCGTTAGATATAGTTGGTAAATTTCGATATTGATCGGGAGGTATAATCTACTAGATAATACGCTAGATTATATTCAATCTTGATGATGAAAATGGAAGTTAAAATGTTCTGTTAACTCAGCATAAGCCCTTCTTAGAGCTCAGGTTGAGATTTCATTAAATTGACGTGATTCTCATCATTTTTATTGTTATCAACTTATAATTTATTCATTTTTTATGTAATTGTCTTCTATATATCGCTAGATACCTCGTTTCCTTTATTTCTTTTCTGGTCGTCGGTATGTTCAATGATTCTTCAGCTACAATGACATTTGAAACGGCCCCACCACTAAGTTAACAGTGAAAATTTTCTTTATTTCGTAGTAGAATTGTTCATTAATAACTTTATAATAACCGATCACTATGAACAAGAGTACGTCTTTCACCCAAGGCTAGGTGTAAACTAACCCATCCCTCCTAAACGCCACCTGGCTCACTCTCATTGGCCAAAGGAGAAGTCACGTGTTCGGTATTTTAAATTAATTAAAACTAAAAATAACTGGTGATGGATTATAGAAAAACAAAAATCCACAGCATATATAAATTTATGTTTGTCTGTCCTAAGCATGGCAGAATAGAATTTTTTGCTGTTTTTTTCATATCCCCTTGTTACAAAATATAGATTCTACAAACGAATCTTTTACAATTGCTTCATTATATTTCCTGTAGCTTGGTAACATTTTATACAAATTCTGTTTTCTACTAACAGTGATCTGCATTGTACAAAAGTACAATGACGTACATTATACATTAATGGACTGTATTCATTAAAATTGATGGGGCTCACCTTATCACAGACTTACAACTAACTTACACCTAACAATAAAAACTTAAACTAAATCTTAACCTAATTTTCTCCAACAGTCTGTTACCGATACGGGAAGGGTGGTGGGGTCATAGTGTTAAACACTGGGTTTGTGATGTGCTGCAACGAGTAAAAAAACTCACCCACCGACGGCACACCAAGCAACGGGTGCATGTTGGCGTTCCTTAACCTCTCGAGAGAGGTATGTCGGACCACTTTTCTCATGATTCCGTTCTGAGACTTTTAGCTGTATTGTCAGTCAAGTTGGTAAATAGCGGGGCACCGTACAGCAAAGCTGGCCGAAGTACACATTTATATACCATTAGTTTGAGACGCCGCAACAAGTTGGGTGAAGTTAGCTAGTGGTGAAGCCGGTAAGACCTGTGCCGCATTTTTTCTATTTTGTTACTAAAATGAGTAGAGAAATGGAGATACCTATCCATTTTTATAGACAGATAGTACATTAAGAAAGGGAGAATAGGTGTCGACCCTTGATGTAATATCAATAAAAAAAGATATTGTGGGAGAGTTTTTAACACTAATTTTAACACAATACCAATATCAATTTACAAGTGTCTCTTTTTGAGCGTTACTCTGAACAACGATAGCATAATTAAGTTTAATGTTCTTTTTTATATTGACTGAAAGATTTAAGCTGTCTGTATTTTTTTTGTGTTATGGTTAAGCCTCTAAAAAAAAAAATAGACGAACCTACACACAGCGACACATGGGAAGCCAAAATAACAAAGAGGAGGAACACAAACCTATTAAGTGACAAGGGAGCTGAGCATAAAAAAAAAGTGCAACTACTTGGCACTCCCCCAGTACATGGCCTCAGGCACCGCTCCAAGCCGGGATGCTTGTGGATGACCCAGCGGTCACACACCACCGACACCAACCCTTATAGATCCTCCAACCCTTCTTGTAAATGTTGAAAAACTTCTTGTCTAAGGGGGTACTTTACTAGGTATAAGCAAGAATATTTAGGTAGGAGCGTTTCGATTTGTTCAGTTATCATACCATTATTTAGAATTATATAAATTGAATGTAATTTAAATTAAAGATTTACTTATTATTCTTTTGATTAACATTCGATTAGAACATCTTGTATAATGCTATTTATATTAAGTATCCTCTATGCTGTTGTCTGTCGTCAAGTTTTTTTTTTTGTTTTTTTTATTCTCAACCTCTATATTAATAGTTTTAAAATAGAATTTATGTGAAATTACGTAATTGTGCTATGATTGGCTCCTTTTACTGCATATATAGATTTTAAGCAGTTTCTGAAACTCATAAGCATTCTGATTGTTGTTAAACGTTTATACAAAGTAAATAGGGACTAGGTGATGGGGCTCACCTTCGGATTACATACTATACTAAAACTAATCTTACTTAGTTAGTATAACTTAAAACTAGAGCGTTCCTTCCTCGACTCTCTTCTGCCATCGATGGGGAAACGGGGAGGGGGATGTTAAACACGGGGTTGGTTATTTATTGCAGCGAATCAAATAATTTGATATGCCTAAAGTTAAATAATCTTTGTTGAGGAGAGTATTTTGAAAGAAATGAAAGAAAAGCTTTATTATGAAGTACAAGCAAAACACTGGTATATACAGATATTAAGTGTTATGATACTACATACTGGGTCGGAGGGGTGTTTATGAACACGTGTCTGGGAGACAAGCGTGAACTAGTGGGTACTGGAACTAAAGCTGAGACATATGTGAACATGAGAAGGGTTGTTTCAGGAATTAGGATGGATGCGGTCGCTTACTTCAAAAATAACAAGAAACACCATTGACTTCCATGAAGTCCCGAGGCAGGTATACACTAGAAGGGGCTTGCTTCTACTTTTAGCCTTATATATAATATTAGGATTATAATATTCTTAGCATTATATAACTTAAGAGAAACGAATTCATCCACCGTAGGCAGCTCAAAATCTTCGTGGAGCTCACTGTTTCTCCGCTACTGGAATGTAGTATGTCGGACCACTCATGACGCACGATCCCAGAGGCATAATCGATATTGATTATTCACTTATGCTTATACCAAAAATAATTTTTTTATTAGGAATTTCACACTTCCTCAGAATACTCCGGGAATATTTACCTACCCGGACTATTAGTGAAGGGTAAGGCTTATATTATTTTATGTTTCTGAATTTTCGAACTATGGCAGTTCCCAAAAGTTCGAAATCAATGGTTCAACCTTCTGGAATGAATACATAATGAATTATCCCTTCGTAATTCCAAAATACAGAAAGCATTGTCTTTTTTTTTCCAAATTTCTCTTGCTTAGACAGCTGATTGCAGTTTAAGCATTGTTTTTTCCTCAAGAGGGAGGACATCTCCCCATATAACCACTTTTCATCGCAAGTAACAGTTCTTTTAATGAAACGATACCCCTTTGGGGTTTTCAAAAATTGAGATATGAGCGATTCACTTTTTCCAAATTATCGAGCCACAGTTTATCATGGATTGGGAAACTCCAAGCGCTCCTGCTGATATGAGTATTTTGCGTTGGTTCGGGGGTGGAGTTCCGCACAGCTTCCATCGGATGCTTATTTTCGTCCAGAATCCTCTTTCCCGTCGAGGCTGATGTCACCATTTTCAATTTTCTGGAACCATCCAAACACCGTCCGTTCAGAAAACGCATCCTTTTCTTCAAATTGACACTACAAACTGGTAATAATGGCGTAATATTTCATATTCTAGTGTCATGTTATTTAACCGAATACTAAGTCCAAACTGAGGTCATTTTGTTTATAAATTCATTTAGTATATTCTAGGGATTAAAGTGATAACAATCTTAATTGGATTTGAGAAAAAATAAATAAAGCCGTAAATACGGTAAGAGTAAATGTCAATTTGTAAATAGACTATGAATTCGAACTTTTATCATCATTATATATTGCCCTTCTAGGACAGATTGCGATATTCTTTAAATAAAGATTTATCAGAACAAAAAAAAAAGTGCTCAATATTTAATATTCCGTCTGAAATAGATGAAATTATTTAAATGAAATTGAATTCTATTTTTCACTGGCATCATGCGTCACAAACCAGGGGAACGTACGAATGGTTTTATTTATTACCCACCCCATAGAGCTAAGAGGATAAATTTAAAAATTAATGAACCAATGTAAAACCGCTTTGTATTGATGAGAGGATATCTGCTAAAATTCATTGATTTCACAATTAGTTGTATGGTCGAACGAATTACCTGAACAGTTATGTATAATAAAATAAATAGAAACCAATACATCGTCCCAATTCCAAGTTTCAATGAGCCAATTTAGTGCTTTATTCTTTAAATAAAGATTTATTTAACACAGGAAAATTAATGTAATATTTCTTACCGAACATGTCAAACTTTTTGATTTTCGATATATACCTTGCTCTTGCATTGGACACGTTACGCCTGGTGGGAAATGGTCGAACCTATAAGTATTTAAAAAATGGGAGCAGTGAAAACTTTGGGGTCTTGGCCATGCGATGGTTTTATGTCCTCTATAAAAGTGTTGTTTTCTCTCCTGAAAACCAGGCACTTTCATATCCGATAGTTTGACATGGTAGGGACGATCTATAAGTACATGCTAAAGGCATAAGATTCGCTAAGTTATCAATGGAGTATCCACTCATTTATCCTCAAGAGGACAAATAAACCCAATCAGACCCCATAAAGAAAAAATCGAACCCAATTATTTCAAGTAATAAGTTTCACGCCAATCACTTGACTACACTAGTACACTTTGGACGGTCACAAGTTATCAAGTGCTTATGTGAAGTGTTTATGCTTAGGTCGTAGCTTCACGTGATCAGCAATATAATCGTGGATGTGGCTTTTTAATTTCAGTTTGTTACTGTTTATTTGATTAAAAAAAAAAAATATTGAGCCAGATACTTTTTGTTTTCAACATTCCTTGGCCACATTTTCTCCAGGGAACATTCTCCTGTGCATTCGTTTAATATTCCAAGCAACAATAGAAAAATTAAATCATGTATTTCTGAGTTTTAGAGCAGTTGTTCATTTAATACACAAATGGTCCCACCAGTTGGGGGAAGGAGCAGATTGAAAGTCGCGTTTTTTTAAATATCTCGGGGGCAATCAAATTTAGTAAATGGTACTTAATACACAAAATTAAAGTACACAGACCTTCCTATCAGAAAGTTTTTATTCATTTTTTTCTTAGAGTCAGTAGTTTGGGAGATAATGGGGGGGGGGGGGTCGCAAGAATTTGCCATGAGTTTGACAGTGGAACTTCAAATTTTTATGACATTTAGAATTTTGTACTGTGCTTTGTCCAACTGTTTATAGTCCAGGAAACGAAGGTCAAAAATCACCTATTAGAAAAAACAACATATAATTCTGGAGTTTGGTACGGTTGTCCGTTGAAGTGTTCTGTACGATATACTACAAGTTCCCGCCTGTAAGGGTGCAGTTTGAAGGTACTTTTTTTGTTGTTTTTTTTTTGCAAATATCTCGAGAACTATCAATTTTAGCAAATGTTACTTCATTTACAAAATTAAAGTACAAAAATGTTGTATTCTTTTTTTTCATGGAGGCAGTAGTTGGGAGATAGAGGAAGATGGAATGGTAATTTTTGTTAAAAATTGTCTAGCGGATCACTTATTGAATAATAGAATAGAGCCTTTCTTAGTGTGTTGTACAGGAAACTCCGACTGTAACAAAATCCAGAATAATTTGCGTTTGTTGCCTTTTGTTGCCTGGACTACAAGAATCGATTTAGAAAATATCCACTGCCGGTTTGTTCAGCGCCAATTGTAAATTTTCCATTATTTTTTTTAACAAATTATTCTGTATACGACTGTGACCCATATTAGTAAAGCTATTTGGAGACCAGTGGGTGTTAGTTTTTAGCATACTTCATACAAACATGCCTAAGAAGTGAGGAGTTTATATTTAACGCCATCAGTAAATAATTTAATTTATTGTATTGGAACATAAATGGACTTGACATAAGTTCACCCACTGTTTGGGTATGTTAATCCTAGGAAGAGTGAATTTGTTAAGGAGTACAAAATACTGTTTACTACGTAACCCCAGGTCAAACAAAGCCGTTTAATCCGGTTTAAATTCAGATTTCTTAACGAGTTAGACTCTGCATAATTGTAAAATTACTCAGCCAGTCAACACGTTTATTTAGAATTAAGTCCGTTCTAGCAATTATTCCTTATGAATAAAGCGGTGAAAGGGAAGCCTAGAATTATTGCTAAGCGCAAAAAAATGTTATGCAACATTTATTACTTTTTAAAAGTTACAGCTAACAGGTTCGATTAATAAAAAAAAGCCACGAAACGGTCAATGTTTATGACTTTAAAGGTTTTGTTTGGCTAGGGTTCATGTAAAAGAGTCAGCAGGTTTATTAACGGGTATGGTTTCGACACACTGTGAACGAACTGAGGGAGCAGAGAAAATAAGTTTTTTTTGGCTTCCCAGGTTCAGCAAATGTCTTTAAAATTACTTCCTCGCACACACCTGATGCTGACATGTCGAAACGTTGTCCATGAATAGACTTGATGAAAACCTAACAAAGATTTTTCTTACCTCATGAGACCTTCAACTCCTTTATACACTCACAGATAACAATAAACTCAAATTATAATTAAAGTAGTAAAAAAAAAAAAATTTGGGGTCAGGTCTCGGACTGGGGTCTCCTCAATCTTTGGTCAAGTAATCTACGTCTGAGCTATGCCAGTACAAACACAAGATTAGACAGTGTAATTGATATTGTCTAGCAATCTTGCAAAACATCTCATCAACGTTTGATCAAGCACTCAAGGGGTCAATACTCAAACTAATAATTAAAATATATAATCTCTATTGATGTTGAATAATTTTTAACATACTCGCCGTATATATATATATGTCTATCGGCTTTAGACGATTAAAAAAAAGAGAACGAGAGTAAAAGGAACTGATATCTGAACAATGGCTAGGTTTAAACTGTCTTTATTGCGCTTCTAATCCTCTATCTCTGTTTACAGCCTTTGTTTACATGGGGCTACGTGGTGTTAGGCCTAACATTGCCATACCACCAGCCATAACTTATATATATATTAAGATAAATATTCTCATACCATATTTACAATTTTCATTTACTCGCTCATTCATACATTACAGTACAGAGGCCTCCCAAATCCACATGGTTTATTATTTAACACCGAAAGCGGAAGCGGAGTCTTGAGAAGAGTCCCACGCTCCTCCGTCAGCAGCGTCACTGGATACTAACCAGTGGAGGGTGACCAAGAGCGCGAGAGCCACAGGCGCTCAGGACATGATTGGAGAAACGTTTTGGACCGCCGAATATATGTACCGACACATACTCACTGAAGCGCCATACCTTTACGTGGATAAGACAAATAATGGGAAAACGTTTCTGGTAGAAATAGACACTTACTAACTTTGCTTCATTAAATTAACGATCTCAGATATTAAATTGAATGTACAAATATGGTGGTGAAGTAACTGGATATTAATCACAAATGATTCTTACATGTTATGACTGAAACCTGCACATTCTTTTAATATGAATTGTTACTGTAGTGACAACTTCTTTACCACGAATAAATGGAAGTTTCCCTCTTCTCGGTCCAGAAAATATCTACCTATGTTTCCATATTTTAATAATAAACCTTAAAGCGTCAATTAAGAGAGGGGCAAACTAGTGCATGCAACAGCTGAAGCCGTGGGTGAGGCCTAGCATCTGACCGCCTATATAAGGGACCAGATTTGGGGCTTGCAACAATATTGTTCATATGTTGTAAAAATGTTAAATAAAAGGGTCTCTCTCTGCACTGGCTTTCCTAACCTTGCTATGTTTTGTCCGGCGTTGTCAGACCCCACACCTTCCTAGTAGTATTCTCTTCCTTTGTCTCGCTAAAACTAGCACCTCGTTGAAAGAGATCTCTTCCTCTCGGACGACAGTCGTTGGAGCCTTGCAAACTTTACCTACTAGTGTCTCCCTCGGCGATCCAGTCTGCATGTCTCTGGTTCACACTCGTGTGAATTCGTGGTCATTCCAAGACCACATAAAATACCTATAATACCTACCCTGTTCCTCTTCTCCTGAACATAGCGCTTTGTCGGGGCACACCTTCTAAGATCTTATGGAGTCAGATCAATACGAATAAAGCTGCCCACCGACTTGGCCACCAGCAAAGGTCAAAGACCACTGGTCCACCCATTTTATCTCGTTCTTGACGCTCGCCGGACAGCAGCCGGTTTGTAGTGACCCTAGCCCGTGACGGGCGTCTTCCCCCCTTGGGGACATACCACCCGACTGTTACATAATAGAAAAAAGGTTATGATGATAATTTGAAATTTCAATAGTCATATAAAACATTATTCTTTACAATAAAGAGTTCTTCATTCGTGCTACAGTGCAAGAAACAAAACCGAAATCGTCACAACTTGTTGGATATTTCCTCAATAAAGCCATACGATTCAACTTGGTATGACCACATATCCAAAACAAGAACCCCTAAATCACAAGGCTTATACAAATGCGTACACAAATATAAAATTCCTCCGTAGGTGTTCATCTACGTATTGAACTTTGTATTTGAATTACAAATATATACATGTCGAACACGACTCAGTAAATGGCGAAGTATCTATTGAGCTGTTCAACCATGCAAGGTTTACAACACACCCCCTGCCACCGTACTTATCAACCCCCATATGGGGGGGGGGGATTAAATTACAATTTCACAAATAACTGTTCCCTGAAATGCTTAAGAAATGCCGAACACTCTCATTTACAGCATGGTACCTATATCGGACTATGTTGATAAACTCAAACCTTCTACAAAATCCATAAACGAAAAATCATTAAAGATCGTCAAAATCGCACTCAAAACTTACCCCATATGCGAAGGTGAAGGATGATATTACGCACGGTAGGTCCATTGGATGTCTAGACGAATAGAAGCAGCCAAGTATAAAGAATGGATATAAATAAATCTCTTGGCTGTAAAAAAAATGACATTTCCTATTGTATTGATTTGGGTACTCAAAACACAAATTTGTTGCTGATGTTATAGATTTTTGAAATATTAATTCTATTCAGTAAACCCTTGATCATCTGGGGTAGTGAAGGGGAGTGTATTCACGGATAATCAAAAAACAATTTAAAAAAAAAAACGATGTAAATAAACAAAAAAAAATACTTGTTTTCAACTGACAAATTTTTATTTTCAAAAAGTAGATATGTACAGACATATCGAAAAAAATAATTACACTGAATTAAAATATGTTGTAGTCCGTTGTCAGTTCTTGTTTATTACTCTCATATTTGATTTTCCTAATCTCAGTCCTTATGCTTCTCAAAGCTATAATTGTTGCATATTCAGAATATTGATCTTCAAAATAGGTGATAAGTGGCTCAACTGCCTCTAGTACTTGATCTGTAGTCAATTTTTCTAAGGTCAAGGGTTTTGGGAAGTGGCTCGCTTCGCAACTTTCATCATAAGTGAGCTGTTTGCTCCCGTTATTACTCTGTAACTTTCCAACCACTGAACCATACTGTCTTTGCCAACTTTATTGAAATCAGAAATTGTTTTTACTATCCCAAGACATGTTTAAATCTCGTTTTTCTGTTCATCGTCCCGTTGTGAACTTTGCTATCTAACTTCCTCGTCGACTTCGAGTAAAAGATCGCCCTAATCGTTCAGTTTTATCACTGATATTCGCGGAGATATGAAACTTTTTTTTAAAAACCCAATCTTTAGAAACACTTCATCCAAAAATCCCGGGTAATCGAGACTCCTCTGTACTCTTTTTTAGTTATAGTAGATTTTAACTTTGAGAATTACAAATTAGTTAGAAATAGTCAGGCTTTATTTAGATTCTGTAGGTACTGGTTTTTTTTGAAAAATTATCCCTAATTTCATATAAAAATTTATTAGAGCCAAGTACATTAAAATTTGGTTGCAGAGGATTATTTGTAAATGTACCATCTGTTTTGTGGTTCTATTACTATCACTTTTTTTTTTCTATCTGCCTATCCATTCTACCGAATCAAAGAATTCTAAGCTACAGTTTATAAAACGTAAGATGTGATGGAGCTTCAAAAGGTCAAAACCTTTGATTAAGGTGTGCTAGTGCTAATTGTTGAGTTTTAATTTCATAAAGAAGTCGTTTTTGTCTCCGCAAAATTATCATAATCATCAGTGCTGCAAATAACTTTAATTTAAAAAGCAATAATATAAATTACAGAAATTAAGAGGTTATATTGATGTAATTTCAATTAAAAGAATACAATTTTAATTTATACATTTAGTTTTTTATTAATTTGACGATGTCGATGTCTGTCATATTTTAAGATTTCACTGTTTATAAATCGATTTTGATAACTTTTGAATTAATTAAAATTTTATTATTAGTACCGTTTAATATCTTTAATCTGTATGCCGCATGTGTTGATTGTAGCACCAAGAACGACAACCGAAGGCGCTTTGCCGAATATGTAAAATCATGGAGAGACCAAATTTTATTTCCAAAACCCTAATTGTTCTTCATAGCGATCTAAATACATATCCTTGATCGCATCCCTTCTAAGTGCACGAAGTTTCTCCAAAACTTATATCATTCTAATCCCCAACAGTTATAATACAGGCTCACACATCCCTATAATCCTTCATGAAGATCAGAGTCACAGGGACTACAGTGGGCCTGTCAATTGCCAGTTTCTCCAATCGTGTCTTGAGCGTCTGTGGCCCTCACAATAGTGCCCCGTTCCCCGTGACGTGGCTGATAGAGAGCGTGAGAATCTCCTCTTCCTATTTCGCATAAGAAGGAGGTGACAATCATGTGGTCATCAAGAATTACTTATTGCCCAATAGGGTAGATTGTAAATTTATTTCTATAAATAGATTTTTAACAAGCTACTTTTTCATGCAATTTTATTTACTGTAAAATTTATTTACCGATTCGGTATATACCACAATGAATTTATAAAAAATTTAAATATAATATCTTTCATAGATATGTTGATTTACTGCTTTATTGCTTTTCGGTCTTATCATTTATTAAATTAATGTTATTGTATGTAATCGTTCTACTAAATGAGTAAAGTCATGCTTGTTCTAATGAGGATATATAGAGAGAGGCTTAAAGTTTGTTTTTTTTCCAACATTTATAGATACAAAGATACAAGTGTCTCTCAGTTACAATTTAATTCAAATTTTCTTTTATTCTAAATCTTCTGTAAATAAGTTAAAAATGATCATAAACTGTTCCAGGTAAACAAAAAATTTAGTCCCGTGAATATATAATTGTCAGCTTTGTAGAAGACGCTTGAAGTGGCCAACTCAAGGAGGGTGGAAACGGGTTGGAGGGGGGGGGTACGTTCAATTAGAGTTGCCAGCTTTGCGGAGATCATCGAAATATTATAAAAGTAAGAGGGTGCACTGGAGGGCTGTTAACAAGAAGCTAGGAGAGGTATGCAGATCGCCCTTCATTAAAGCTGAATATTCACAGGGTCATTAACGCCACCACTTTTAAGGAAGAGCCCTTTCTTCTCCCTAGTCCGGCTCCTCACGCACTCTCGATATTGGCTTAGTTATTTCTAACCCCCTTCATCTACCCCTCACCACTCCCACTATATTCTGCATCCTTTAAATAAAACGGTTTTATACAAAAAGGGATTGCTTCCAGGTCGGGAAAAATCTGCCCTAAATGATGCATTACCTCATCGCTGGTTCTGGAGACTCCTTACTTTCAGATATGAATGTTTGCGGTAGAGTATGAGATCCAGGCATTCCGTAGAATACCTGGAATTTGTAGGCTAAATATGTAATCCTCTTGTATTAAATGAGTATTCCATGGCATGTTGAATGAAATGAGGACGTATTAAATTAGTTTTTGAGAAGAATTCCTTTTTATCTCAGCGGAAAAGATATATTTTTTTTTTCCTTTCATAGCCCCTTTAAATGTACAGATAATTATAGATCCTCAGGTGAATCTATTTACAAGTTATTTTTGCATTTCCTGCAGCATCGCTACATTATATACGGGTTTTGTTATTTTATAAAAATTATATAATGAATAAACAGGTATAAAGATGTACATTATACGTGACTGGACAAAACTGACTAATAAAGGTGATGGGGCTCACCTAGTTGATCAACCTTAAAACTAACTTAGATACTAATTCTTAACCTAATTTTTTCCCCGACAGTCTGTTGCCATCGATGCGGGAGGGGTGGTGGGGTCATAGTGCTAAACACTGGGTTTGTCAGTGAAAGTCAGAAAAGTGAATAAATATTAAAGGTTCTAATTCCATTTAGGCTGTATATAACGTATACCAATAACGGAAAGTATAAATAAAAATTATAAGTGAAAAGAGTTTTTTTTCAAATCAATTTATCTTTACATAATCAATAATTAAATAACCTTACGCTGATATGCAATGCGTGTAGTCTAAAAACAAAATACTAACATCATCACTCCTGATCATAAATAAAACCTTCATCCAATTGCATATCAAGATATGAATAAAAAAAACTAGATGCTAATAGAATAATATGTTCTCATAACAGATTGAATGAATCTGTACAATATATTGATGTATAAATGGAGTTTTTTTAGTAAACTTGTTCTTAAATTTGTCTTCTTGTTGATTTAAGCAAATATAACAATTATGATTTATGCTGTTTATAATATATTCACAATTGATTCCATTTAAAAAAAAACATTTTTTTATGAATGCCAAATAAATCAAACGAAATTATGTTTATTCAACAAAAATTTATTCCGGTTAATCGTTTCTCCCTAAAATTTTTAAAAGGATCGCTATCGCAAAACAGGACCAATCAATCATCACTTAACAACATTCAACTTAAAACTTCTCTAATTCCGCTAATTAACTGATGGTTATTCAAGTAACTCAATTAATGAAAAACACCAGTCTCTTTTCATACAGGTTAAGATTTACTAAGCTGCAGCCATCGGGGGTAAGACATTATACATTTTTCCTTATTGTTTAGTGATAATTAAAAGTAAAAAATGCTGAGGACCAATCACGCAAAGTACTCTTGAGTGGTTGGTTCGTTACCATTACGACAATTACATCGGTCCCGTCAAAGTCCTTTTACGAATCGTTTATGAAGGTTGTTTATTTATTTTTCAAAGTCCAAAAAAAAATTGAAAAGATAACTTGAATAAAAAACCATATCATATCAAAGAGGGCTCCATGGAAAAGTGTACCGATTCAGTTCTACATTGGATTCCACATAATTCAATAGCTTATAAACTTCCAGTGGGATTTCAAATACGGGCAATGATGGGGATACATCTATTATTGAATATTAAATAAACAAGGAGGAAGTCTAGAGCCATTCGTCCACGAATTTGGAATTTCAATGAACCTTATTTTAGATGATACTAAGTCGAAAAGCGTGACATGTTTTTTTTTTAGAGTGGTTTAAGTCCATGAGCAATTGTATATATTTGCCAGACGCCAGAGAATCAGTTACTTTAATTGATGTTCAATTCATCAGGGCTGTTTGTTTTTTTGATGTAATAAGGGTTTTCTTTGTTGCTGCTTCTCTTAGCGATCTCTTAATTATTTTTTTCTAGATTTTCGTTGCTTTCTTCCGCCGATCCTAAGATCAATTAGCATAATTGCTCTGCAAGCAGTTATACAGCAATAATAACGAGGAAATATTAATCCAAAAACTTATGGAGGATGATTTCGAATCTGGGAACAGTAACGAAACTTAACTCAAGACCATTCGCTGTATATAGAACTCCTACCTAAAGATTATGACCAATTTTTAATTTAAAAAAATAAACTTCAATGAAATAAGAATTAAGATAAGTGCCAGGATTTGATGACTTCAAGCTACAATGGGTTATAGCTATTAATATGGCTTATTCTCCGATAAGGAAAAAATCAGATAAACTACGTACTCATAAATTGCCATAAAAAGAAACCTGTATTCCAGGCTAGTTCAGGGGAGAAGCTATAAAAGCAGTAAGCAGAATATTTTCATGCTAATCTATTCATAGAAGAAATACTTGCAACACTGACAAGCAGAAATATTTATACAAATTATGTATAAAACAAATAATTTACAAGGAGATCGAATATTACTGAAGGAAAGATAGTGAGACTTAGGACTAATATATACAAATTGTATCTAAACTAAGGTATGCTAAAAATCTTAAAGATAAAATAAAGGGAGACCTGCAGAAAGCAATCTTGTTGATATCTCTATGATAAGATACTGTGCTCCTAAGTCTAATTACTGCTAGTTTTTACTTTCAAAACTACTGCAAGAAAACTACAGTAGCTCCTCGTCTTAGTCTTACATGTAAAGGTTACATGTAAAATGTTACCTTTTCCTTATTGGACATCGTCCGTCAGGGTGCAAAATGCACGTGCATTAGCGGTCAAGTCAACATATACCGTCTGGAGAGGGGGGGGGACTCCTCGCTATCAATACCAATTATCTCCCTCTTCTTTGACCAACCACGTTTTTATTATTTCGCTCTCTTCTTTTCGTCTTTCATTAAGGCTTTATAATATTCAACCACTCTCGCGCTCTTGGTCAGCCTCCACTGGCTAGTATCCGGTGACGCGGCTGACGGAGGAACGTGGGAGACTTCCCAAGACTCCGCTTACTCTTTCGGATGTGGATTTGGGAGGCCTCTGGGCTGTTTGTAAATATTGTATGAATGAGAGAGTGAATAATGAATTGTAAATATGGTATGAATTTTAGCAAAATAAAGGATATATATTATTATTAATATTCAACCACACGGTTTAATTGTTTAACCCATTACAGAATAAAATAAAATGAATTGAGGCTCTTTACTTAAACTGTATTAGTACACAGCCGGATTTACATCCAAGGCTAAAATAGTAATTGCATTATATTCCCCGCACTCAAGGGATTAGGGCTGCGTGGATTCAGACCATCCCTTCATTAGCTCCTGTTAAACAACAGTTCCAGAAATAAATAATACAATCCATTTCCATTGGTTCCCGAACATGTAGGCGTTACTGGAAATTAAATTCGGCCAGGGTATTGTCTGGAGGAAGTATAACTGTATTAATTTAACTGATCTATAAATATATTGGAAAAGTTACAAATTATGCGCGCTCATGACTGAGCTACAAGGTAAGTTTCCACAGTTATTTTGTATCTCACAAGACCTTTGAGAATTTATTAAAAAAAAAAAATGAATTCCAAGGTCTCATTTTTACTCATAGATAAAAATTAATATATATATAAATAGAAGGGTAAACGATTTACGATGTTTAAAATGTTCAAAACTGGAATGTTTGCATTCCACTCATAAGCGATTTCATCAGAAAAAAGAGTCAATTTTTAGTACAAATTACCTTATCGGCAGTATTTCGGCTGAGAATATATACTTTTATAATTTTTTTTAATTGTACTATATTTTAAGTATGCGAATTTAAGGCTATTTTAAAATTATTGTATGTTGTAAAATAAGCTTTATTTAGATTGGGCAGGCTCTTGCTGGGATTTTTTTTAATTATTCCCTAATTATATATAAAATTTTATTAGTGTAAGTACAATATAATTTTCAGTTACTGTCACTTTATTTAATCTTCAAATCTAAATTTATTTTAAACTAGACATTTTTTCACGCTTCAACAAATTGGACATCAGTGTAGAATATCTTGTCACAATCCGTAATAGTTAAGGTATAATTAGGTGATCTCTGTCATGAAATAACACACTTCCACTGCCTGTGAATTTTTTATTATTTTTTTTTTTTTTGTACGATGGCGTGCAGTGAATATGCTCTTGCATGTAGTTCCAAGAGAGTGGCAACAACTTTGAAAAGTTCAGGCCAATTCCAAACGTTTCGCCTATAAGGCTCAAAAGTGGAAAAGTTGCTGGGAAAAAACTGAAAACATGTCGTTTGTACAAATAAGTTGCACGAAGAACAGCGTTTGATTATAAGGGGGGAAAAAACTTCCGTCCGAAGTAGGGAGCATATTTTTTCCATACCGAAAACATCACGCGTGAGTACTATTTATTTGCTTACGAGCCTGTCATATATCACGTGTTAAACACGATATTTAGAGAAATTCAAAGTTGCTTTAATACTTATGCATAGAAAATAGTGAGTAGCTTTGGTTAGTTATTGGAAACTCAACTTTGAATTAGACATCAATAAGAACATTAAAACACATTTGGTAAATGGCTACAAAGGTCAGTATTGTTCCCCAAAGGCTGCTATAGTGGGCTAGAACAAGGTTGTACTAAAAAACACATAATATAAAAAAACTATTTCAATAAGTCACCACCCTTAAAAGTAAAGAATAGAGCGAGTTTATCTGAAAACAAAACTTCCGTGGCGACTTCGTAGAAATACCTATCCGACAAATCCTACAAAAGTCAGTACTGATCGGCAAAGGGTGCTAGAGTAGGATAACATACAACAAAGTTGTAGTGCCAACCACCTAATAAATACTTTAATATAATAAATACCTTTTAACACTTAAGTATTTTTTTTTTTTTTTAGGTTTTTTAGGTCATAGCTGTTTTTTTTGTTTGTGATTTAAACGGGACATTGTCTCAGAATTGAGATTTTTTCTCGAAAATTCTCTTCCCTTTGGAGTCTTTCTGCAGATACAAGCTCGCTAAATCTTTGCAATTCCCGGAAAAACAAATTAGCAATCTCAAATTGAAAATATCCTCGGATATCAGATGAACTTTTTCATTTCTTCATGTGAGAACCCTACCGTCACCCAGATGAAATGAGTAATAAACTAAATGGTTGTTATTTCTAACCGTAGATGAATGGCATTTTCAAAAATATGGCATGTTATCAGTAAAAAATAACTGGTAGTCTTGGTCGTGATCTTTTGTAAGGATGGAGCCACCGGTAGTTCTAACACTGGTTAGATTTCCCCTCAAGTCCTGAGCGTCTGCGGCTCTCGTGCTCTCCTTCAGCGTATAGTGCCCCGATGTTGTGATTATGCAGCTGAAGAATTAGTATCGTGAGAGATCTCCTCGACCATTTCTTCAAAAGTCGGGAAAGTTGAATTCTGCGGGTAAATTAGAGGGATCCCTAGGCTATGTTTGTATTACATATTACTAATGTGTTACATTTTAGATATGTATATTGTAAATACCGTATTAGGGAGGGACTAAATGCAAATTAGTAAAGATGGCATGAATGAGATCATGTTTCGCAAGACCTTCCAAGAATTAAATTTATTCAAATAATGATTTAAAGCAGTTTCTTAGTCATTTACGATTTGTTAAGAAATATCTCATTAACTTACGCAGCACCTAGTTGGTGCTTAGTTAGTCATACTAATTTCAGCAAACTTCAAGTAATTCAATGTAACTTTCTATGGAATAATATTTGACGAACCAAGGTATACCTTATAATAGTTAAGTTGCTTAAAATCAATAACCGCGAAATGTATACATAAATTAAAACACGAATAATATATTAATTCAAAACATCGCTGGTTGCCAATAGGTTTTAGCTAAATTAAAATGTATAAGTAATTCAATAAAGACTTTATTCATAATCAGAAGCTATGATGTTAGTCCTTTGTTTTTATACTAGATGCTCTGCTAGTTATGTAAACAGTGGAAATAAATCGATTTGATTGAAATAAACATTTATAAAA
Organism: Acanthosoma haemorrhoidale; assembly: GCA_930367205.1. Lineage (NCBI taxonomy): Eukaryota > Metazoa > Arthropoda > Insecta > Hemiptera > Acanthosomatidae > Acanthosoma > Acanthosoma haemorrhoidale. The sequence goes on from OV884009.1 coordinate 44,953,272, forward strand.
AATATACATTACGTACTATATATAATAATAATAAATTAATATAACAGAATTGGTACTATCAATGGAGCTTCAGTCGAGATGATCCAAAGTCAGAGCCGCTAAAAAGTACTTTATCACCTCAGGCGGGGGTAACTCAGGTGTGAGTGGTGGGACAGGGCTGCCAACAGCTGATGGATGACAGCTAATCAAGAAGGCTGGTATTACCGGCCGCTAATGTAATACACACTAGATTACGGATTATTGGCTCCCTTTAAAACCACTTTCATGTTAGCGACACTTCGGCCTTAAAGACGTCACCACACGCGAGGCTCCACTCTCGCCGCAGCTATCTCGGCCATCTGCCCACAGAACTGTGTCTAATCGAGCCCAGTCCATTCCACCACTCTAGCCACATCTAACCCCCGCTAAACCTCAGTGATTTCCAAAAGAATCGTAGTCGGACTGAGAATCTGCCAAAAAACTAGCTCAAAATTGCGTTACGTAAATTATATAAAGATCGTTACTTAAAAAATTACAATTTACTTGTAAAGTATTATTAATCGGAATATAAGTATTCATTCACATTTACGTACAATCCACCATTCACAATTATGCCAGCATTCATACAATAAATACATACACACTCTCCCAAGGAAGCTTATATGTTATGCATATCGCCTAAAAAATCTAAAAAAAAACCAACATTATTACTCATGGTTATGAATTTAATCCTGAATGAAATAGTCATAAATTTTTATTATAAAAGAAATATATATAAGAAACCTAATGACAAAAAAAAAAATAGATGATAATAGAAAACATTACTTCATAACATATGTTGTGGCAACCTCTTAATTACGAATAATTAGAAGTTCCTCTCTTCTCCATCCAGGAAATATCTACCTATGTTTCCATACTTTAATAATAAAATTTAAGACGTCAGTAAGAGGGGGAGAAGTTAGTGGGGGAAACAGCCGCAGGTGGGGGAACCACGGCTGGCCTGCCTATATAACCGCGCCGTCTTAGAGCAGACGGCAGGTGTCCGGCCGAGAGGCCGACTTATTTCAGCCCAGGGGCGGGCCAGGCTTGACCTGGCCGACTACAAACCAATGCCTAGTACCCTAGGCTCCACCATCGGTAGACTCTCACAACCTTCCTGAATCCACCCGCCTCCTTTAGGCATTCCACCCCTCCTATATCCTTCTCATATATCCTTCAAATGGGACTACCCTTAGTGAAAGACACCCATCAGTCCAAAATGATTTTCCTTTTATTTTTCCCACATCCTATTTTTATAAGTTTGAGACCTATGGGAGAAAAAAAAAAAAAAAAAGCAGACGGCAGAAGGAACAGGACCGGCACTTAGAACACTGCTTTCTCTCTCTCTCTCTCTCTCTCTCTCTCTCTCTCTCTCTCTCTCTCTCTCTCTCTCTCTCTCTCTCTCTCTCTCTCTCTCTCTCTCTCTATCTATCTATCTATCTATCTCTCTCTCTCTCTCTCTCTCTCTCTCTCTATCTATCTATCTATCTCTCTCTCTCTCTCTCCACTTCTCTCCGGTTCACACTCACCTTTGGGATCCGGACGGTTTTCGCTTACCCTTAGATACCGGGTGTGAGTTCGTGGTCATTCCAAGACCACATAAACTACCTATAAACCTGCCCTGTTCCTCTTCTCTTGCACTGTAGGGGCACACCTTCTAAGATCTTATGCAGTCAGATCAAAACGAACTAAGCTGCCCGCTGACTAGGCCGCCAGCAGCTATGCTCTTTCTTGTCTCTCTTATCTCTTTCTTGGCGCTCACCGAACACCCTAGCCCGCGGTCGGCGTCCTCGCCCCACCTTGGGGATCCTCACATCTGATAACCCGACAACATATTTTGCCCTAAGCTCTTATATTTAGGTCATTTATCTTTGTTAGGCATATTTTGAAGTAATGGATTCTCACTGTGTTTATACTTATCTGTAAAATTTATAAATTTTAAAATATCTAAAATATATATTTAGCATTGGTTACGTTGTGTAACTTAACTATTATAGTACACCTTTGTACAAGTGGTGTTTGTACAACCAATACATTTCTAAAAAAAACAATCCCAAGCTAATATTTCTTTTAGGGGAGGCATTGATAAGTTGTCACAGTCAATGGTAGAGAGCGTTGAGTAACTTCTCCTGCTGGCGCTAGATATACATCTCAACCCTAATTTTAATTTTCCAAACAGAATTTGTTACTTCATTATTCAAGTAGCCACTCACGAGCCCGATTGAACCCCTACTGGACCCTTTGAAAGAAAAATTTAGGGAGCCGGGGTTAAGAATTCGACACTAGAATATTCACTAAGGGCCCTAACCAGGCTCCATAATGTACCTCATTTTCACTGTATGCCCTCAGAAGCGTGAAAAAGATCAAATACAATATAGGAGTACATTCATTTTTGCGAAACAGATTTTTGAGGCTACTTATAGGGCCTGGAATGAATTTTGAGTGACTTTGTTTTTAGCAGTAGCGATGTTTATTGCGGGTATTCGATTCCTGTCGGCAACATTAGCCTTGACAATTACCTGACCTGATATTAGTCTATGATATGGTGATATATCAGTCCCCATTTATCATTTAGAATAAGTGACCATTTTTATTTTTACCAATTTCAATCTTCCTCTTCCGCATGCGAGGGAGGTGACCTTGTGGAGGTCTCTGATCTGTTTGTAAATACAATATAAATGAACGAGTGAATGAAAATTGTATGGTATGAATGAAAACATTTATCACAATTACTTATTGCCTAATCAGGCATATTGTAATTTTAGCATAATAAAGAAGTTTCATTATACTAATTTCAGCAGTAATTGTTGCATGTATTTTTTTTAACTGGAAGTCATGTCTACTTAGGACAGGCATTTATTGTCGCTTATCAAACATTTAACTTTATTTATGTTTTTAAATATAAACAAATATATTTTCTATATTAATGACGTTTGCATTTAGAAATCATAATTTTAGTAAAGATATCATAATTATGTACCTACTATTATGTAAGAAAAAAACAACTATTGTTGTACTAATCTTAGAGACTGAAATGAAGTATGGAAGATGATAATATTTCGAAGTACCTGTGTCGCTGTGTTTTCCCCTTCTTCAGACCACGCTAGTGTTTTTAAACTTGGTATCTAGAAAAAGAAGTTTGGGAAGGTAAGCCATTTAAACGAAGCTGGCGCAGAATAGTTGCAAGTAGAGGAACGTCTGAAATTGCCAGTAGAGCAGTTGTTACAAATTACCGGGAAAATTTAAATTAGTTTTTTTCATTTGGTATTCCAAGCGTACGTCCTATCAGATCAAGAATTATCCAAGCGCATGTTCTCAAACAACAGTTGACAACTTTACCGTCTCTCGATGTGACCATCTTTCTTTTTTTAAATAATATATTTTCCACTTCCTCTTTCGTATGCGAAGGAGGTGACAACCATGTGGATTTGGGAGGTCTCTGGGCTGTTTGTAAATACTGTACGAATGAGCGAGTGAATGAAAATTTTAAATATGGTATGAATGAGAACATCTATCACAATTACTTATTGCCCAATAAAGCACAATGTAATTTTATCACAATAAACTAGTTTCTATGTATGAAATTAAAAAATATTTGTATAAATGGATGCATATGATTAGAACTTATTTGCTTATTGCTTGAAGGAGGTGACTTGTTTCTTAATGCTTAGCTTAGAGCTTATCTTACCATTCTTTTATAGCTGAGGGAATTGCTTTCAATTCTTTATTCTGTGGTGATCTTATTATATGTGGTATTATACTATACTATTATCACCACATAGTTAGACCAGGGCAAGTCCTCTGAGCTCTTTCCCCGAACCCCGTCTAGGGGGTGTTATTATCATTTATTATTATATAATTGTATGAATGAGAGCATTTATCTTAATTACTTATTGCTTTATAAAAGGCAGATTGTAATTACAGCACAATAAAGGAATTTAACCAGTAAAAAATTATTATATAATTGTTATAAGGTATAAATTTGCATAGTTGAATTTGACTAAAATATTAGATTCATCTTCTTTGCGGTTTCCGATAAATAGATATTAGCTTCCACTACATATTTCATTTCGACAATTTTGTCATTATTATTCAAAATATCCAGGCGCTTGATCAATGAGGCACAATCCATCCTTTAAAAAAACGGGGGGGGGGGGGGGGTTAACAGAGAAATGCTAAAACAGTTCCGAAGGGTAATAGTTTTGTCTGGATGTCGGTGCCCTCAGCTCGGTCAGTTCCGTGTTTTCCTCGAGGGAGCGCCGAATCGACACTTTCCCACACCCCTTGTTTACTGCCCCAAGGCCCTCTCTACCACCCCAGTTTTCTTATATCAAATCTGATAATTCTCTGTCATCTTCTTTCTTGTTTGGCTCAGACCGCAGCCAGGACAATTTATGTACTTGTTATCTTTATCTGCATTGCTTCTCTATTTCTGTTTACCGACAGGCATTTATTAAAAGAATGTATTGAAAAGGCACAAAGTAACATAATTTTCTAGAGAGAAAATTCCATTATTTCAATTTAAGTACATGCGCTCATTACATAGACACCAGACGCAGTCACCAGACGCCAGAGCGCCTCTGAACTAAAATATCCACTTATCTAAACGTAGGAAGCTAATACTAGCTAATAGTTGTTCTTGAGGATAAGATGAATGTATTTATGTATCTCCTTCCTAGTTGAAACATTAACAACACTTATTACTAAATTAATGTTGCAACTCTTACAATTTTTAAGAAACTTTTGAGATGCATAAGTTAATAGTAGACTGAAAAGCATTTTATTAATAATTGGGTAAATGTTAATCTTAACGAAATTTACGTCTAAGTAGTTAACAGTCTGGGACCAATTAAGTTCTCTATTTCATAAATTGATTTCAGGTATTAATCTGTGCCTAAAATAAACTACTAATCTACAAAGTTATACTTAAACCAATCTGGACATACGGAATAGAGCTATGGGGGACAGAAAAAAAGTCGAACATCAAGCGTATCCAATCCTTTCAATCCAAAGTCCTGAGAACTATATTAAATGCCCCTTATTATGTCAGCAACAAAACCCTTCATAACGACCTTAATATACCCTACATTCTAGAACTCATCCCTTCCAAGTTTATGAAATTCCACAGTAGCCTTTCCAACCACCCTAATCCTGTAGCACAGTCATTGCACTGCGCCACTCATCCCTATAATCCTCCTCGGAGACTGAAACGGCAGTGGCCTCGTGACCTGTTATAATCGCGTGACAGTGGGAGTCCTGGCAATGGCCAGTTTCTCCAATCATGTCCTGAGCGTCTGTGGCTCTCGCGCTCTTGGTCAGCCTCCACTGGCTAGTAACCGGTGACGCGGCTGACGGAGGAGCGTGGGGGACTTCCCAAGACTCCGCTTTCTCTTCGCATGTGGATTTGGGAGGTCTCTGGGCTGTCTGTAAATATTGTATGAATGAGCGAGTGAATGATGAACTGTAAATATGGTATGAATGAGAGCATTTATCTTATTACTTATTGCCTTATAAAAGGCAGATTGTAATTATAGCACAATAAAGGAATATATATAAATCTGAGCCTACGTATAATGAAGAAAATTTCTTCTGTTTTTTCACTATTTATTTTTAATTAATTTACACAAATGTGATACGAACTAATAATCGTAATATAACTAATACTTACGTATTAACAGAAATGAATCATTCCATCATATTATTATGTTTACAGCGTAAAATAAGAAAATTCTCTAGAAAGAAGACTGTTAGCAAATTAGCAAAGCAGTGTGCTTACAATAATAATACACATCGCTATAACTCTCTGTTTCAAGAAATCTCAAGTGATTCCACTAGTAATTCTTATTCTCAGGACATTGCTAGTATAGTGGAATAAATTAAATACAACATATTTCACAAGGATTAGAAACCATATTCTACACAGGAAAAATGTCTTAAAACCAAAGTTAATGAATGTATCGACTTGAATATGATTCCAAAAATGTAGTCAATAAAGAGCCAAAAACTGCTTCAGCACAACCTATCAAGTTTCACAAGCATTGTTTTCAATTTGACAATGTACACATCACAAAAAAATAAGCGAATAAATCTCAAAGAAGAATGAAGGAAGCACTTGAATTCACAAAAAAACTGGATTCGTAGTTAACGGTACGTGTCACATACTTATCATGTCGAAAATTTAAAAAATCTGGTAAAATTGAAGAATTCGTTTAAGTTCTGAAATTGGATGTCGGGGAATTTTTTTTTTTTGAAGAAATTCCTGTTTTCTGATTATGACGTTATGGTTAAGTATTATTCCTCACACAATTTTAATTATACAAGGGTTAATATTTCTTGTTTGTAATGTTTGTTTTTCTTGTGAATTTTCCCTCCCACCGCCTTAATATGCCCTTGTTATTATAAATTATAGAAATCAGTACAGATTCTACATAAATGAATCTATTTACAATAGGTCAGTATATGTCCTGTAGCTTGGCTACATTTATACATTCATTACTTTTAAACATGTTTAGACAATCAATGTATAATGTGCATTATACTTTTGTAACAATCACAAATCTCAATGTAAAATTATTAAAATTGTAGCCAAGCTACAAGACATGTAATCACCTACTGTAAATAGATTCATTTATGTAGAATCTGTACTGATTTCTTTAATTTATAATAACAAGGGCATATTAAGGCGGGGGGAAGGAAAATTCTGATTCCATAATTTATAATAGCAATTCCTTATTTACCCCAGGTTTCTAAATTGTTTTTTGTTTTAACAGTGTTAATTTTAAATGACGAGACTACAGTTTATGCCTAAACTTTACAAAATCTAGTCCTACGTTTAGTGTAGAGAATCCCTTCCGTTTTTGCACTATTTATTTTTAGTTAATTAGTTAATTTAGTTAACTCAAATCGGATAACATAGCTCAACTAATAATCATTAATATATTTCTTTGCCATTCCTACCAAATATAATTCTTTTACTTCGATTATTTTTATAAATACAAATACATAATCAAGCTTGAAAATGAAGAAGCAATACATAGAGATACTCTTCGGACTCCTGAAAGAATTTTTTAAAAACTTGTGAAATTTTCCAAAAATGTAATAATACTCCATTTTATTTACTATCCAATTTTGGTAACTAAGTATAGTCTTTTGAATAAGTAAAAACAATTTTAAATACTCAAAAATATTTTTAAAAAAAACCTTATGTACTATTTACAGGCTATTTACAAGCATGCTTACAAACTATTTACAACTAGTGTATCCTCTTCATTGTTTACATCTAACTTAATATATGTATACAGTACTTCTACGCCATCCCAAAACAGTGCCTTCTTGATGAGCCTTCCCAAAATCACGGCTGCTCATCCTGGAAGGAAATTAAAACCGGCACGAAATATATTAAATGGGCAATTTATACTTTTGGTTGTTAAAGCGTAATTATCTTTAATTGCTTTGATATTCTTTTTTCCCTCATTTAAAGTGTTTAAAGGTAACCGTCTTTAAGGTTTCCTTAACCATAGAGGAAAAATCAATGAATTGATTGTAAAATAATTACTCCATAATTATCAACTCATGGGCATTGTAAATATATTAAACAAATAAGATACGTACATGTATAGAATACCGGTAATTAAGTGCATTTTAAAATAACGTAAGACCCCTAGTAAGACTCCAGCAATATGATATTATTGATACATTTCAGGTAGATTTTACAATTTTCACGTCCACTATAGCAGAACATACAGACGGAATAAAGCTGAATTAAAACCCCTAGGTTGTGAGTGACGAACACCAAACGAGGCAATATTTATTAGGTGTAGGTCACGTCGAATCAATAAAATTTACAGGCTAGAGTCAAGAGCCAATTCATTACAGGCCATTCAAAGAGAAGAGACGGTGTGCACACAAATAGCGTTTAATGAACTATTTGTTACAAAGACTACCAAACATTATTAATGATGTAGGTGACCATATAAAGGAAGTTTAGTCATGGGGACACCTTCCCTCGTTGGAATTGAATGGACAAAGCAGCAAAAGAGACACGATTGACCGACTGACTCAGCACTAGCTTCAGAAGTCAAAAGAAATACAGTACATCGAGGGGGAAATTACAGGATCATTTGAAAAACTTCAAGGAACCAATATGCCATGGACTCCATCGAAGTGAAAAAGCATGTTAACGAGGATTGACCACGCGGACGCATCTACATCTCCTTGTAAGACTCCACTTGCCTAGATGTGAATAGTTATAACACCCCCTCCTTTTTGTTTGGAACAGAACGGAGGAATAAGGACATAACAGTTCTACCACGTTCAAGCCAAGCAATGAATACTACCTATTGCCTAGAAGAGACCTAACTATTCAACGATTTATAAACACAAAAGTCGTCAATAACCTCTCCAGTACGAATGTAAGCAGATCAAAAAAATGGGAAAGATCCAGAGATGAAATGGCAGAGTTCACTTCACGTATATACTCATCACCAAGAGTCACTACATCGTTATTGAATTTTGCCAAGAATGGATACTTTGTCTACACCCCCCCCCCCTCCGAACGATGACTCCGGGGATCGAAACCGATTACCCCTCCCTCACTAAGGGTGTATTTGGCCTCCATCAGATCGGGCATTATTTAAGTAGAAGATTCAATAAATATTGGATCGGAGCTACGGGATCGTTCCATGAGAATTACCGTTCCATAATTGAATACTCCATAAAACCCTAGGAAGATTCCCCAAATCCGACGACGGTTGCGAAAACCTCTATTGCTAAGGTTGAATTAATTTTTCATCGTAAACGTTTCAATACGATGTTTTTTTCATTATTATTGATATTAACAACACTCAGTCATTGTGTCTGACGTGGCTGCCCTGGGAAAGGATTTATATAGGATTCAAAGAATTACTCACTAGTTACTAATTATCATCAGCAATCCCTATGTATTAATTTCTATTAGCCTATAGGATAATAATAATTATTATTTTACAGGACTAAACGAGCTCATACTAATAAATGCAATATTTATGATGTTGCAGAGATCAAATTGGGCCACCGACCAAATAAAAACATTTTATACAAATGTATTTTAAAGATAGACTAGATAATACTCATGAATCGGATACTGTAAACAAAATTTTGTGTCTTCGCTATTCATAATTCTACACCTGAGAAATGTCTTAAAACCTAAATAAATAAAACCAACGTGAATATGATTCCAGAAATTCCAAAAAAAAGACCCTAGGACGGATTCAGCACAACCTGTCAAGATTAACAAGCATTGCTTTCAATTTGACAATGTAAAAAAATAAGCGAATAAATCTAAAAGAAGAATAAAGGAAGCAGCTTGGATTCACAAAAAGTTGGATTTGATACTCAAAGGTACTTGTCAGATACCTATTACGGTGAAAATTTGGTCATAATTAGTATTTCTTTGAGTTCTGGTGGTTAAGGTTCTGTATTGTTTTTTTAATATTTAAAGAAATTTCTAACGGTTTTCCGATTATGACATGATGGTAAAGTAATATTACTTACATATTATAACTAGACAAGGGTTAATATTTTTTCCTAAGGTCCGTAACCTCCCCCAATACTGTAATGTTTGTTTCCATTTTGAATTTCATATATACCTCAGGTTTCGTAAATGTTTTTTGTTTTTACCGAGTTATTTTTAAGTGTATTATTGATTTAAAATTTTTAATTTATTTTTGCACTAAGATTACCAATTTATTATTTATAACAATTAACAAATTAATATCATCGACAGGTGTGTTTTTGTACTCTTTATATTGTATCCTATCTTATTATTAATTATTTTAAGTATTTCTTTATATAATTATCTTTTAAATATGTAAATTTATGATTCTTGTTCTAAGTTGAAGACCACCACTGCTCACGCAGTCGAGCTTTGTTTCCCACAAGAGCTAGGAAACGGTTTGGACGAGTCCGACACGGTCTCTGGTAAATGCAGAAGAGAATTATGGGGCTTTTTTCTCTTTGTCCAGAAGTGGGAGGAGCTTCAGGACCCGGGGCACTCCACCATCTCTAATAAACATTTTTGGTTATAATTACTTAAGGCCCTCCAAACTTTCATCGAAAGTATTTTACAGAATATATTGCAACACAACGGGATGATATTTTGCGCGTTTTATAAGATAAGTTTTATTTGATACCCCAGAGAGGCTAATAACTAAAAGCAATAGATGAAACGCACTGAAGGGTCAGTTATTTATCAATCGCTTGTTTCAAATCAAAGGTCTCGACTTATTGATTAATGATTTGTATTATGTCTTGTTCCTTTTCTGAGTTGAGTTGAGTGTCTGTGGAGATCAGCATGGGTTGACGAAAACTAGCAGGTAAGGAAGGGTCTCATCAAGTTTATTTATGGACAACCATTCGACATGTCCGCATCAGGTCCATGTGAGGAGGTTGGTGTCGTCTGTTTAAGAAATTCCACGATATGATTGTTGTCGATGAATAAACTCGATGAAAACCTAAAGTTTGTTTTCATCAACCCGTAACCGATATCCCAAACCTCCAACTCATTCATATACTCACAATATACAATGAGCTCACAGTTAACAATATTGTTTTTCCAATATTATTCTTCGGAGTAATACTCGTAGAGATAGGAAGCGTCAGCCATCTCGGTCCAGGGTCAGTGCCCCTCCCATTTCCTCTCTTCAAGTCTGGCAACAAATTCAACTTAGGATTGTCCATGCCTTTTACTCAAATATTGTATTCCACACAAGTATCTTAAGAGAGTCTTTTAAGTCTCTCCCACTAAATCGTTTTTTATTTATAAGACATCAGTTGACGTTACGCCCAGTCAGACGTCCTCAGGACAACATTTCTAAACAGGAAACACCAATTTACAAATTTAGAAGACAATTACAATAGAAATTTATGAAATACATAATAAGATTGAAGACCATAAATTTTTATCAACATCACTTCGGTGACTAAGTTATCTCCATTGTTATAGGTGCATAAATTTCATATTTTACAAACAAGACAAACATTAATTTGTTAGTGGGGGGGAGTTTATATATTTTCCTAAAAATATATTCCTAATAAATATTATCAAATTACAATTATACGAGAAGTAATACTTATAAAAATCATAATAGCAAAAATCAGAAATCATCGTCTATCGCTGAAATAAATAGTCTGGTGGCTTACTACCAATATATTTACCGACCAAATTTTCCATGTTGGGAAAAGTATACAAAAACCCAACTAAGTACCAAAACGGTAAAATGCTCAAATACACGTAGAAGGTGGATAATATATTAAACTAAGTAAGACTATCGTATATTTTAGCTTGACATGTTCCCCTACTGTGATAAAGTATGTTTGGTTCTCTCATTGAATTAGGTGTTTAGCTATTTTGATCTTTCCCCTTCCTTTGACTTGATCCCACCTGACCACTAGTGTAAATATGTCTTTAGCGCGGAGGGAGTGTCAGCCATCATCGTCCCGGGTTTGTGCTCAACAGCCTCCCATTCCCTTCTCTCCAAGACGGGCAACAAGTTCAACTTAAAATTGTCTATGCCATTCAGGCATCAGGATATTTTTCATGCATTTTCGTAATTCTTGTCTTGTAAAGGTAATTATTTGTGATTCGAAGCCATTTATATCGAGTAATTTATATTTTATTTAAATTTTGTTCGTTGGTGTAGCTCCATGATTGTCACCATTAATTTTGGACGATTTACAGATTTGTACAGGATTAAAAAACTAAGCGATAATGTAGAAAATGTGCCCAGGAATTTTCGTTAAAATATGGGATATGGTATGAATGAAAACATTTATCACAATTACTTATTTCCCAATGAGGCAGATTGTAATTTTATCATAATAAAGTGGCTGTTGAAAACAAAAAAAATATGGGTACATTTTCTGCATTATCGCTTGGTTTTTTTTTCTTCAGATTTTAACTTTGAATAAGTAAATACATTTATCGGTAAGTGAAATTCTGCAGGCTCAATTTCCACCGAGGGGAATTGAGTGGACTTGCAAAACGAATGTCCCGAAAAAAAAGAATAAAAAAAAAAAGAATAACAGTAAACGATAAAGCACTCTAGCGGGAAAGAGGCGAACCACTCTGCCAGTGTGCATTATACCTTATAGGGGTATATACCCCACTATAAAGGGGTGGAAAAAAATAAAAAATAAAGTGGAGCTGGGATGGGTAGGAATCGGCGCCGGTATGTTATCACCGAAACGCCTTCTATGGGAGAGGGGCAATTTTCATTTAGTTGATGGCACAAGGAATGGTAAAAACCGGAGAGTTGCTATCATTGTCGTGATAAGGGTTCCTGGTGGACAGCCCTCCCAAGAGCTTTTATAAAAGTACTCGCCAGGTGATTCATTTGTATTGATTCTCGCACCGTAGAATTTACTGCTTCAACATTATTGATATAGAAACGCACTCAAAGCTGATGATATCATATACATCACATGGATAGGCATCTCCATTTCTCTACTCATTTTAGTAATAAAATAGAAAAAGTACGACAAAGGTCTTACCGGCTATCGCACTTGCTAACTTCACCTAACCTGTCGCTTCGTCTTAAATTGATGATATATAAATGTGTCCTCCGGCCAGCTCTGCTGTACGGTGCCCCGCTATTTACCCACTTGACTGACAAATGTCTCCAACACTTCCAGAATGGAATCATGCGAAAAGTGGTACGATATACCTCTTTCGAGAGGTTGAAGAACGCTGACCTGCACCCGTTGCTTGGTGTGCCGTCGGTGGGTGAGTTCATCCGCCGGAGACACATTAAGTTTTTTGACTCGTTTGCAGCACCTGACAAATCCAGTGTTTAACAATATGACCCCACCACCCCTCCCGCATCGATGACAACAGACTGTTGAGGAAAAATTAGGATAAGAATTAGTATGTAAGTTAGTTTTAAGGTTGATCAAAAAGGTGAGCCCCATCACCTTATTAGTCAGTTTAGCCCAGTCACGTATAATTTATATCATTATACTTGTTTATTCATTATATAATTTCTATAAAATAACAAAACCTGTATATAATGTAGTGATGCTACAGGAAATACAGAATAATTTGTAAATGGATTCACTTGAGGATCTATAATTGTATATAATTTTCTGTAAGTTTAAAGGGGCTACGAAGAAAAAAAAAAAAAAAAAAAAAAAGTGATGATTTCTAAATAGTGATTTCTCTACTCATTTAAGTAATAAAATAGAAAAAGTACGACAAAGGTCTTACCGGCTATCGCACTTGCTAACTTCACCTAACCTGTCGCTTCGTCTTAAATTAATGATATATAAATGTGTCCTCCGGCCAGCTCTGCTGTACGGTGCCCCGCTATTTACCCACTTCACTGACAAATGTCTCCAACACTTCCAGAATGGAATCATGCGAAAAGTGGTACGATATACCTCTTTCGAGAGGTTGAAGAACGCTGACCTGCACCCGTTGCTTGGTGTGTCGTCGGTGGGTGAGTTCATCCGCCGGAGACACATTAAGTTTTTTGACTCGTTTGCAGCACCTGACAAATCCAGTGTTTAACAATATGACCCCACCACCCCTCCCGCATCGATGGCAACAGACTGTTGGGGAAAAATTAGGATAAGAATTAGTATGTAAGCTAGTTTTAAGGTTGCTCAAAAAGGTGAGCCCCATCACTTATTAGTCAGTTTAGCCCAGTCACGTATAATTTATATCATTATACTTGTTTATTCGTTATATAATTTTTATAATATAATAACAAAATAATATATATTTATTATAATAATATATAATAACAAAACCTGTATATAATGTAGTGATGCTACAGGAAATACAAAAATAATTTGTAAATAGATTCGCCTGAGGATCTATAATTATATATAATTGTCTGTGAGTTTAAAGGAGCTATGAAGAAAAAAAAAAAAAAAAATGATATCAATTTTCAATTTAAATAAATGTACTAAATCTAAGCAGACAGCGTATATAATCACGTTATTATTTGTTTTCAAATTCTCAAGTCAAGATTAACAACAAAGAACTAAAATCAAAATGACGCAAGCACATCCTATCCAAAGAACAACAGTAAATGCCCCATTCTACCCTTCACACCATACTAAACTTAATATACCCACTCCCCTTAACCACGTTGCCTCTTAATTAATTATTAAGCTTCAAACAGCCCTACAATCCTCTTCCAAGATTGACGCGGCAATGTCCTAGAGATTTCCTATTTATAAATAATCCGTTATTGGGATTCCTGACCCTGGCCAGTATTCTCCTCTCATGTCCTGAGCGTCTGCGGCTCTCCTCACTCTCTCTCAGCCGTACTGATAGTCCTAGCAGTAAAATGGCTGCAGGAGTAGCCCCCCATTTCCCCGATCCCTGGTCCCTTCTTTGTTGGCTACATGCGACATGTACATTCCTGGGCATAGTACATTTGCCAATATTGTACTTGTGTATATTGCAAAAAATGTATGAATGAGAGTGTGACCGTAATATTGTGTCCAAACCTAAATCTTGGCCAAAAGATTAAAAAATACATTAAATTACTGGAGTAATATTTTTATTCTATTTATATTTTTAGTTAGTCCTAACGAACTATGAACTATATTGTGAACTATATTTAAGAATACTCTTTATTTGTTTTTATTTAAATACAAAGTGTAACAATACGACAGCTCTGACAGTGCACTTAAGGTTGCAACCATATTACCTTTAATTAGCACGTTACGTTCTTTAAATAGTTGTTAAATAACTGTGAAAAACCGATCAAGTTTTGACCCAAACAATTTTTTTTCATTTTTTAAACTGGTGACTGAAAATAGCCTTTTCGAAAAATACTATATATACATACAAAAAATATTAAATAGCTAAAATACTAACCCACGAAACACCAAAATCGGATGGAATGAAAATAAATACGTGATTTCTAATTGGCACCAAAATGTACATTTATTAAAAAATCTTTCAAATTATTTTAGCATTACTGTCTTTAATATTTCCCTAACAGTAGGAGAAATTCATAACTATTAAATGATAAATTATTTCTGATTGATTAGTGAAAACTTATGATACCGAAATTTCTCAATTTTCATGGTTGATGTAGCATGCTTTCCGTTATTATATCTTGACCAAAAACTTACCAAACCGTAGAGTTGAATATATCTTTAAAATTCTAAATCTATTAGTTTTCTATCTATCTACGGAGTCCCAGATAGTGAAGCCTCTGGATTCGGCAGTCGTAAAGTAAATATCAATAGGTTACAAGTGGATTGCGGGTCATAAAACATAAGTTTTGGAAAACACGGATCAAAGTTCTTTTAACTTCATGGGTACTTACATTAAATTTAAGATTAAAAAAAAGAATAAAGATTCTATTTATTTTTATCTATCAATTTGTGGATTTTATGGATTTCGCCAGTCGAAATATTTCCTTTCTGTGGATAACAAAAGAACACCAAAAAACAATAATTTTGAGTTAGTGGGTTTCGCTTGTTCACTTGTTTTTTTTTTATATATACAAGTACAAAATCTTTATTGTGATAAAATTATAATCTGCCTTATTGGGCAATAAGTAATTGTGATCAATTTTCTCATTCATACCATATTTGCAATTCTTCATTCACTCGCTCATTCGTACAGTATTTACAAACAGCCCAGGGACCTCCCAAATCCACATGGTTGTCACCTCCCTCGCATGCGAAAGAGGAAGCGAAAAATATATTATTTAAAAAAAGAAAGATGGTTACATCGAGAGACGGTAAAGTTGTCAACTGTTGTTTGAGAACTTGCGCTTGGATAATTCTTGATTCAATAGGACGTACGCTTGGAATACCAAATGAAAAAAACCAATTTAAATTGTCCCGGTAATTTGTACAATTGCGCCACGGGCAATTTCAGCCATTCCTCTACTTGCAACTACTCTGCGCCAGCTTCGTTTAAATGGCTTACCTTCCCAAACTTCTTTTTTTAGATACCAAGTTTAAAAACACTAGCGTGGTCTGAAGAAGAGGAAAACACCGCGACATAGGTACTTAGAAATATTATCATCTTCCATACTTCATTTCAGTCTCTAAGATTAGTACAACAATAGTTGTTTTTAATAAAACTACTGAGTTTGTAAAGATGTAGAATATATTGAATTTAGTCTAAATTTTTAATTACATCCATCATTTTTCTACATATCTCACTAATGGTTTCCATGAATTGTAAACTAAACTTTTCGGAAATTAATTCAAGTCTAAAATACGTAGAAAAGGCTTGAAAATATATATTGATCTCTGTAAATCGCCATTTCATAAGTTAATAAGTAACAAAAATTGTATACAGTAGCTTAGCTAGTAGCTTGCAGCTAGAGGTAGTAGTTAAGCTGTATACAGCTAATATTGACTTATAATATAATATAAATAAAACTAATCGAAACCGGCTTAATGTATTAATGCGCGATTTCCGTGTAAGCCCTAAAACTTTTGTTTTTATTATCTTTGAAATCATTTAGGCGATACAGTCATTAATGTACAGTGTATAATCGAATTAAATAATTACATTTCACAAAATCCTTTTTTTTTTAGCTCTAGGCATAAATTATAAGTGTTGATTGAACATAATACGTCACTATGCTACTGACACTAAATCAACTTCTGAAAATTACATTAAAATGCTAAATAAAAATAATGTCAAAATGATGGATGTAATTAAAACTCTAGACGAAATTCAATATATTATATTCCTTAACGAACTCAGTAGTTTTATTAAAACAACTATTATTGTACTAATCTTAGAAACTTATGTGATGTATGTAACTTAAGATTAGTTAAGTTAAAAAAAAGATTTTTGTAAGTTTTGGTTCTTTAATTATGGGGAAAAAGTGAAAACTACTCCTGTGAGAAGGGGCTTTTTTCATGTTCTATGCGTTATTTCCGGTTGTTTATTTAATTTAATAATAAATTTAAACCAAACACCAATCAGCGTGTTGAAGGGTTTTTTGAGTAATAAATTAAAGTTTTAGATAGATTTAACGATTTATCTGACCGCTATCGCAGGGCATACAGACTGGCAGACAAACAGACGAGAATTTTCGGCAAATCAGATCCGAAACCAAGTATAATGTCATCAATCATAGAATAAATTAATAACTAATCTATTGCCTGCTGAAATATTTAAATAACTCCGAGCCTGGTTGAATATATTACATTTTACGTTTCAGCTCAATCCAGGGGTGGCACCGGTAACTGTAGCTTGACAGCGGTGGGGGAGGTCTAGAAATGAATGATCGCGGGCCAATCCTCTAATGAATTATTCTCTAACATTCTCTCGCTCATATAGCCCACCTATATATTAACGGATATAGAGACAAATATTTAAAACCACGCCGTTCCTCCTTTGACAACTATTCTGTGCCAGCTTCGTTTAAATGGATTAGCATTCTAAACTTTTAAAGTTTAAAAACACAAGCGTACCATGTTCTGAAGAAGGAAAAAAAACGCAGTGACATAGGTACTTCGAAATATAATCATCTTCTTACCTACATCATTTAAGTCAAAGTATGAGTATACTTGATAATCAATCAATACTCTTTATAGGGCTATAATTACAATCTGCCTTTCATAAGGCAATAAATAATTAAGATAAACGCTCTCATTCATACCATATTTACAATTCATCATTCACTCGCTCATTCATACTATATTTACAGACAGCCCAGAGACCTCCCAAATCCACATGCGAAGAGAAAGCGGAGTCTTGGGAAGTCCCCCACGCCCCTCCGTCAGCCGCGTCACCGGATCAAGTATGAGTATAAATAATCACTACTTACAAAATTCTTTTTTTAAACTTAACTAGTTTTTATTATATACAGATGGCTGTCCGCCACAGTCCAAACTGGTTTAGTAACGGTTTGTGTTTGTTCATTTTGTTTTCTATTTTGAGATTATAGTTCCTGAGTAGGTTATAGATCTGTCCAAAACTGTTTAATTCTTATTCTATGAGGGTCTGCTAAACGTCGTAATGACCGCATAAATGTGAACCTACATACAAAGCTGTCAATTGGAAGATGACTCGATAAAAGTAATCACAGAGTTTTCGAAAATTATAAATCTCATTATCTCTATAATGAGATTCATTGGAGTCGTCGACTTAATATTCATAACCAATGGCCCCCTCTCGGTAGAATCGGCCGGGGAGAAAAGAGAAAAGAAATAGGAGGCGGTCAATGTTGTCGGGGAGGTAGTTGTGGGAGCCCTGGGGCAGTCCGTGATTTGGACGCGACTAACTTCGTCACTTGGGAATTCTTCGGAGGGCGGTTTCTTCTCGCCGCGTTCCCTCTCCAACACATCCGAGGCGAATGTTGTCTTTGTTGCTACTGAAACATTTATTCTACTAAACTGCCTCGACGAGCTTTTGATTTTGTTGCACTTTCCCCAATAACTTGAACGAATGAATTTGCTTCAATGTTTTCAAAAAACACTTTACTGTCACAGAATTAAAAGTTGTGTGACCAAACTGTTGGTGACATTAGTTATCCTGTCAATTAAGCAAATTGAAAAACCTTCCATGCTGACTTTATTGGGGGTCCTGGTAATTACCAGTTTCTCTAAACGTGTACTGAGCGTCTGTGGCTCTTTTTCTGTTGTTCAGCCTCCACTAGATCGTATCCAGTGACGCGGCTGACAGAGTGGCTCCACTTCCTTTTTCACATACGAAGGATGTGACAACCATGTGGTTTTTGGAGGTCTCGGGGCTGCTTGTAAACACTTGAATGAGTGAGTGAATGAAAATTGTGATTAAGGTATGAATGTGAAAATTTATCACAATTTCGTATAGCCCAATAAGGCAGATTGTAATTTTACCACAATAAAGTTTTGAATAAAGAAAAAAAAATCCATGCTGACCGTAATATACCCAAGGTTAAAGGGTGGGCCTTAACACGTCCCCTTTAATATTTTTAATTCCAAACAAAATTATCTACTCATCGTAAACCCACATCCCAGCCATCCACCTCGGAGAATGAAGCGGCAACGGCCTCAAGATCTCCTATAATGTGCTTGTTATCGGGAGTCCCGGCAATGGCTAGTATTCTCCCCTTGTTACGGAGCGTCTACGGCTCTCTCGCTCTCACTCAGTGTTAGTTACTATCCCCCATTAATGTGGCTGCAGGAGCAGCGTGGGGGATCCCCCTAAACCCTGTTACCCTTTCTCCTTTATGTGCATTGTATGTGTGCATATTGTAAATACGGCATAACGTGAACCCAATATTGTATATATGGTACAAATGAGATCATTTATTAAAATTTCCCTTGTAAGGCAAATTGTTTTTATTATTTTTTTACAAATAAATAATATGAAATGTTATTTATTTTTGCTTTGCAAAATACTCAAGTCATATTAATCTGTGTTCCACGCGATCTGGATTATGGTTGTCAATACACGGACTAATAATATACATAATGACGGTTCATGTTGACCAATAGAACGGTGACTATAGATTACCTGGGCGAGGTCTGTGTAACTCGCTCTTTGCAATGACAGAGCTGTGGTATTATTGATGGGTTATGGGTTCTGTCAACAGCCCATCTAGCCGGCTGTCAGGGGCACATAATGAGCTGTGTATTTGTCAAAGACCGAGTAGCCCCTGTTATTACCCACCGGTGGGGAAGGGGGGGGGGTCAGTCGCTCTTTTTTTCGGATAATCTAACAATGATGGCAACTAATGTTCGGTGGCCTCGCCATTTTTAGGGTTTCGTTGTTGGGTTTTCTTTTGTTGTTTATTTGAAACCAAAAACCGGTTTTAAACCCGTGTCTGTATTTTCCATTACTTTAAATTAAATCAATGTGTTTCTAATATTTACATAATAAAAATAATCATTTAAAATTAAAAAATAATCATAATAATTTTGCATAATACGATCTGTCTAGTATAAAATAAACCATCGCTCTGGGTTATTAATAAAAGCTCCATGGAAGTAAATTTTAAACTGAATCAAAATATAAATAATAAAAACTAGTGACAAAAAAAAAGTATATTATGCTGTCGGGTTGTGAGGGGGACGCTACAACCCGACCGCTGTCCGACGGGCGTCGAAAGAGATAAAATGGGTACACCTTGCTTTGACCTTTGCTGGCGGCCTAGTCAGAAGGCAGCTTTAGTCTTATTGATCTGACTCCATAAGGTCTTAGAAGGTGTTCCCCAACAGTGCAAAATGTTCAGGAGAAGAGTTCAGGGTAGGTATTAGTATAGGGTGAGAGAGAGAGTGAGAGAAAAAGTGAGAGGGAGGGAGAGAGGACTTGGGAGGTCTCTGGGCTGTTTGTAAATACTGTATGAATGAACGAGTGTATGAAAATTGTAAATATGGTATGAATGAGATCATTTATTACAATTATTCATTGCTCAATGAGGCAGATTGTAATTTTATCACAATAAAGTTGTTTTTGTTAATAGAATTAGTGCAGTAATTTATTTTGGATTATTGTTATTGTTATGAATGACTAAGCACCAACTAGGTTAATATGGACATGACTAACAAATTATAAATGAGTAATTTAGTCTTGTGAGGATTCTCTCGAAGTGAGTTTTCACATCACGTTTTCGTAACTACCACAAACTGATTTTTTATTCGTTTCATTTGTTCTCTATTTTTACGCTATACGTTCCTCCATACCGAATCTCCCAAGCGAACTGAGAATGAGTGATAAAAAAAGACTTGAAATTATGATCCATATGCCGAAAAGAGAGCGTAAAAGGTCTCTGTGCGTTCTATCAACAACGGGGGAAAAAAAAAATGAAAAAAATCAATATACCTATTTGCCCTCTGAGATTAATTATAAATACCCGACATGTGTTGATAATTGCTTGATTATATTTTTGTTTACTTTAATGTTATAACAACGATGGCAACAGAATGTCGGGGAATAATTAGGATAAGAATTAGTATGTAAGTTAGTTTTAAGGTTTATCAAAAAGGTGAGCCCCATCACCTTTATTAGTCAGTTTAGTCCAGTCACGTATAATGTATATCATTATACTTGTTTATTCATTATATAATTTCTATAAAATAACAAAACCTGTATATAATGTAGTGATGCTACAGGAAATACAAAATAACTTGTAAATAGATTCACCGGAGGATCTATAATTATATATAATTCTTTGTAAATTTAAAGGGGCTATGGAAAAAAAACAATTTTAATATTTAATTATTTTTTTTAATTATATGATGATACTTTACTTCGTGGTTTATTAATTAATGTAATAATTTGTCAGCTCAAAGAATCATTTTACTTAATTCTTTATCTATTAATAATAATAATATAATAATTTTATTTTATCATAAACATTTGTGATGTGAAAGAAAGTCCCACTTGTGAGTCATGTCTCAATTTTGCTAGAGAGTTTATTTGTAATTTGGTTTTATATTTGTGAATCCTCTACTTTATATAAAGAAATGAAATTTCATACGGGCACAATGATAATTAATATGTGATATCGCCTTTGGGATACAATTGGGAAAAGTAATTAAAACTGTGATTAAAAATGTACTTTAAACTTTAATTTAATCCAAGCATTACTATACTATTTAATATCCAAATGATGCTGAAAAAATCATTAATTTGCAATTAAATAATATATATTTGTTTATCGTATTGATAAGGTTAAGAGCCCTAATTAATAATATACAAAATATGTAAGGGATTGAGTGGACTAGCTAACTAACATAAACTAATTAATTAAACAAGTGGAGTTAAGAGTCAGGTTTGCACTAACACCAAAATTAAAAGCAGAGGCATTGAACCAAAGAATATCGAGAAATGTACTATTTGAGGCCGCTGTCCCTACACCAGTTTCTTAAAAGCTTACGTTTTCCCCCAAAACCCCCCATTGTTTGGTTTAAACCAACCCGGTCACAAGGATTCGCCCATTTAACGAAAAAAAAATCCAAAATATTGAGCAAAAATGCCAATTGAAATCTACCCGAATGACTTATGTTTTTGCTTTTATTAATATGTGAAAAGATACGACGTCTAAACTGTAACACGAGAAACCTAAGAAAAAACTGATATAAACCTGATTTTTTTCACATCCTTTAAGGTGCATCTTAATTAAACCACACACAGCGTAACCTGTTTTTTAAAATATATATTACCTGTAAAATATCATATAATTACAAGATTATTTTTAAAATTTGTACGGTCACTTTGCGGCTTGGCACATTTTGGAGAGATAGATACGAACGATATTTATTTTAAAATTTAATTATAGCATTTTAATCAATTTTGTAAATATCGTCTGTACCGATATTAATTAACATCATCATCACGGCGTAATTATATTATATTTCTTCTGAAAGCTAAATTGGCTCATATTAATTTAATTTAATTTTTTAAAGATCATTATTTCTAAAATAACAATTTGCTTATCCAGCAATAATAATTTATACGCTATACACAATTCCACAGATTCGATACGTATAATTTACACTCATGACTGATTCATTCAATATATACTTTAAAAAAATCTGCCCAGGATCTCCTATGCCTTTGACGATTCCTTAAGTGAAGCTGACAAGATATCAGGAGCAGCGAAGCCCCACTCTACCTTACTCACCGACCAAGAAGACCGGAAAGAGAGCAAGAGAGTCACAGCCCCTCAGGATAGTATCCAATCCCATACTTACCTATTCACAATAGATTGCAAAATAACCGCCACTTTAGGGGACGCGGAGGATTCCATGGATGAGTGTGCATAAGGAGGTGTTAAATATTGGATTTGGATGTGCGCTTACGATTTCATGGAATTTGGTAAATCTTGAGGTTATAAGATCAATGACTGTAGGTATATTGAGATAGTTGTGCAAGGTTGATTTTGTGACGTAGAAGGAAGCCTTGACTATAGTTGTGAGGTATTTGATTGGAATGTTTGAATTCGTTTGATGTTAGAATATTCGATTGTCCCCCACAGTTCTAGTCTGTAGATCCAAACCGGTTTGAACAACGTTTGTATATGTGCAATCTATTTTCGAGGGTGAGTTCTATTTCGCTGTCTGTAAATTTGTCCAAACTGTTGTTTTTAAGTCTTGTGTGGCTGCTCCACGTCAGTCTTTTGTCCAGATGAAAACGTCGGTATCTGACAGAGCTGGATGTGGGTAGTGGTGTCTAATTGATGAAGGTTACTGTTGGACAGAACCTAGTCTAAGGGTCTCTATCTCTGTTAGGTAATTTTGGAGATTGAATTTGGTTAAAGAATCGGTATGCAGGAAAGTGCTAGGATTCTCGGGGATAAACAGGGTATATAGGATTGGACCGAAAACGATGCCTTGAGGAACTCCTTGTATAAGATAATTGTTGGAATATTCTGAGCCACAACGGGCTCAAAAGAACCGGCTTGACAGATTGTAATTATATTTCTGTTTATCTTTGGACATAGAATTCAATTTTGAGGCCAGTAAATTACTTCATTGCATTATATTTATCGCTTACTATTCAATAAGCGATAAAGGCACGATAAGTATAAAAAATTACAATTTATAATGTTAACAGCGAGTGTAAAAGCCATATCAATCCCGACATGTACAGAGAAATTACGACACAATCCATAAGTAGGTTACACATTATCATTACAGACCATGATGGTATAATCCCTATGCGAAGTTGAATAAGTTACATTTCCCTTTAGTAACATCACCATGCAACGTAAAAAATATTGTTACTATTAGGAACAAGTGTACGTGAACTTTTCGACAAAAATCGATACTGTAGGAGGAACGCAACACCTGCTGACTGACAGTTATGGGATTTGAAGGATGTAACGTGGAGAAGAGCTTTCAATAAAGGCTGTTATATTATTTGGAATATATTTGTAGTATATATATTGGGGGGTGTTGAACGATAAAGTCAGATCGACTCGGGGTGGTTGACAGCTCAACCACTTCCTCCCATATTTATTTTTAAAAGGTGTTCCTCGTCTTCTGCTTTTATTGTCCAAAGGCCCTACGTCTAAGGGAGGGGGGTCTGTTTCTCTCTCATTTGTTTTCACACCCCTTTTAGCACAGTTAAATATAATGATTTTATTTATTCTTTATTTGAGCAGTTTCCTTTTGAGACGCCCCGGAGCATTTATCGTAGTGAAGTTTTAGAAAAACAGTCATCGGATCTTTTTCATTTTTTTTTTGTCACCCCATCCAATAAATTTGACAAGGAAGCTTTTGTTTGTGACAGAAACATCACAGGAAGTCGCCTAATTGGCAACGGTGACTGTGTCGCGTTGTGGATATTCCAAATAAACGGTTCAATAACTCACGCCTTTTGAACAATTTCAAAGAGACTAATCAACAGAAAAAAAATACTTATTGTCACAACACAATGGATTGGATATTGCCTACAGCGAAACGATAGTGGTAATTAATAATATTCGGTGTATTCCAAAACCCTTTAGATGTTTCTAAATATGTATTGGTTCATATACCAAAACTGGAAGTATTGAAAATAATAAGCTTCTTCTGAGGAAAATTCTGATATTCTCCTTATAATTAATAATAAATTACTATACAAAGCAAGCCTACTATAAATACGTGACGGTAGTGATATCCAGTAGTGACGCATGAGGGACTTCCCAAGACTCCACTTCCACTTTCGCATGCGGGGGAGGTGACAACCATGTTGATTTGGGAGGTCTCTGGGCTGTTTGTACTGTATGAAAGAGTGATTGAATGAAAATTATAAATATGGTATGAATGAGAACTTTTATCACAATCACTTATCACCCAATAAGGCAGATTGCCATTTTATCATAATAAAGTTGTTTATCTATTATATTCTATCTTATATTTTTGTTATATACTAAGATCTGATTCCAAGAATCCAAAGAGTTTTTTTTTCACATTCCAGAGTCTATAACTACAATAAAAGTATTAGGCAACTATCATCGGTAATACGTTCACTCGCGTAAAACAACTTCGAGATTTTTTTCTAACTAACTTTATTGTGCAATAATTACAATCTGCCTTTTATAAGGCAATAATAATACAGATAAATGATCTCATTCATACCATATTTACAGTCATCATTCACTCACTCATTCATACAATAGGACATGATTGGAGAAACTGGCCATTGCCAGGACTCCCACTGTCACGCGATTATAGCAGGTCACGAGGCCACTGCCGTTTCAGTCTCCGAGGAGGATTATAGGGATGAGTGGTGCAGTGCAAAGACTGTGCTACAGGATTAGGGTGGTTGGAAAGGCTACTGTGGAATTTCATAAACTTGGAAGGGATGAGTTCTAGAATGTAGGGTATATTAAGGTCGTTATGAAGGGTTTTGTTGCTGACATAATAAGGGGCATTTACTATTGTTCTCAGGACTTTTGATTGAAAGGATTGGATACGCTTGATGTTCGACTTTTTTGCTGTCCCCCATAGCTCTATTCCGTATGTCCAGATTGGTTTAAGTATAACTTTGTAGATTAGTAGTTTATTTTCTATTGAGAGATGGGATGTCCTTTGAAGAGGACATTTTTAATAAAATTATAGTACTTTAAGACAAGAAATCTAAAAAATCTCTGTTAGGAAAAGTGACTTGCCATCCAAGCACAGAATTGCTCTTGTAATTTAAATTCTAACTGACCTTGTAGCTCCATTCAATTCATAATAACATTTATGTCATTATTCACATCACTCTTAATAACTTGTTGATAATAATTGGAACAGTATGCCTAAAACTCCCTTTCTAGGGACCTGGTTCAGACATATGAAGATCATTTAAATGCCGTTCCCAAATATATTTTATGAAATACATTCTTCTGTCGATCAAAGCCAGTTCAAATCAATTATATATTACAGTATACGGGTGGTCTGAAAAATTTCCGACCTAACAAAGCTTTTATTTTAGCTTTTATTTATTTTATTATCATCTTCATGTTGAGTTCGAAAACTTTTCAGACCACCCGTGTAATTATAGTATAATATTAGTATAATTATAGTATAACATAATAGTATAATTAAAATTTTCTGAATATCTTTATTTAATTGCTAAAAGGTTTTTCATTTTACCTTGTGATTAAGCAGGTTTTTATTTTATTTTTTTATTTCTCAAAGAAATTTAAATAATGTGTTTACCTATCTATCTAATAAGCTACTCATTTGAAAACTCTGACTATAACTCATAGGTTATTATTTTCATATTTATTGCCAATACTCAGACGGTTGAAAAATAAAAATTGTCTTTTTTATCACAAATACGGGCCTTTTATTCACAATGATTTAATACGTCCTTTATTTCGTTTGTAAGTATTTTTCAGCTTAGCCTTTGAGGGGCAGGCTATGCCGATGTTCACCAAAGGATCGGTCAGTTATTTCCCGTGGCTAATTAATACGTGCGTCGATCGATATCCAATCAATCACTGAGTGAATGACGCATGTCCGATACGGCGTGTATATAATTTCTAAAAAAAATATTAAATTATATTCTACATACGATCAACGTAGCATTATTTATTTCATCCACCAATGCGAAAAGAAATTCAGTTAGCTATCGATGTAAACTAAATTTAGACGTTGAAAATTTAAAAAAAAAGGCAAGGCTGCTGGTCTTTGGATCAACTAGTTTATTATCTTTAAATTAAAAATCGATACTGTAATGAACGTTAATATCTTACAGTGTAATTTTTAGCTATCTGTGTAAGTTAATCATTGAAGGATTTTTCGGATGAATTATTTTATTTACTTTCGAATAAAAAAATAAAAAATTACGGCGTGGAAACAATATGCCGGTATGCAAAGAGGTCGTCATTAGGGGAGGATAAATGACATTTTGGAGAAAAAAAAAGTTTGTCAAATACGTTTGCCTTTCACTGTGACATCTTCAAGGCGGAATAAAACATCAGAGAGGGGGGGGTGCCGAGGGAGGGGGGCATTTGCATGTTATTTGACATACGTACATACGACAAGGCTGCTCCAGCAGCTGTATATTGGCCCTTGCCCTGTCAATCCTCGTTCGGCCTCACCTTACTCCCTTCGGCCCTTCTTTCAATAAGCCGTCCCTTCGACTATGTCCAAGGAATAAATGAATATATCTTCACCGCCTTCGTCTGGAAGAGGACGACCGCTAAACAGCTTCGTGGGTGTGACTTGTCACGGAGAAGACGTGTTTCACAGAAATAGCCAGTAGATTTCAGACCGCGTGATACCTAATATTTAACTAGAAGTTCATAGTTGGATCTATATGTGTACATATGTATATTTTAATTTCATTTTATGTAGATGGTCTCATTACGTACAATTGTCTGACGCCAGAGCGCCTCCAAACTTATATTGTACCTTTCTTTATTAAAATAACATTACAATCTGCCTTATTGGGCAATAAGTAATTGTGATAAATGTTCACATTCATACCATATTTACAATTTTCATCCACTCGTTAATTCATACCGTATTTACAAAACAGCCCAGAGACCTCCCAAATCCAGATGTTTGTCACCTTCCTCCCATTCGAAAGAGGAAGTGGAGTCTTGGGAAGTCCCCCATGGTCCTCCGTCAGCCGCGTCATTGGATACGAGCCAGTAAAGGCTTACTAAGAGCGTGAGAGCCACAGACGCTCAGGACATGATGGTTGGAGAAACTTTGCCATAACTCCCACTGTCACGTATTATAGGTGAAGAGGCCACTGCCGCTTTAGTGTCCGAGGAAGATTATAGTTATGTGTGGCGCGGCGTAAATACTGCGCTAGTGGATTAGGGTGGTTGGATAGGTTATTATGGACTTTTTTGAACTTGAAAGCTCATCCCTTGTAACAATGTAGGGTATATTAAGATCGTTATGAAGGGTTTTGTTGCTGACATAATAAGGGGCATTTACTATTGTTCTGAGGACTTTTGATTGAAAGGATTGGATACGCTTGATGTTCGCCTTTTTTGCTGTCATCCATAGCTCTATTCCGCATGTCTAAATTGGCTTAAATATAACTTTGTAGATCAGTAATTAGTTTTGTATTGAGAGATGGGATGACCTTCGAAGTAGTCTGTACAGTTGTCCAAAGCGTCTATCTAAAACTAAAATGCAATTGATACTTAAACATTTTATATAAAGAAAAATAATACTACTAAAATACTAATGTCTAGTGGTTCTTGGGGTTGAAATGATATCTTCTTTTTAGTTAACCATTATGCACCCACCTTCAACTAAATTATTCTTGCTACGCTTACAGTTTTCAGGAAACCTTCAAGATCTCTCTTCTACTACGTTTATTAATAAAGTCAATGTCAGTGGTATCATGAGATGGAAGTACGCCGAGGTGCATTTGTTATTATTCTTAGAAATTTATTGTGGATTCTCTACAGTTTAACGAAGTTACTAGCACATTTCATACTCCAGGATGGTGATGTATAGGTTAGCGGTGGTCTGACAAGATATACACTAAGAGCTTTTTTTAAATCTCTATTCTGAGAACATGTGAGCTTGTGATTGGATATCGGCAGCAACCGAATGTTTTGGGATGCTTTTTTTTTTTTTTTTTGAAACTGGAGAGTTGGAATCACGATGTATTTTCCTTCCTTCCTTCGAACTATAATGCAAAGGAACCAGGAAGGAAAAATTTCCGATGACCCTGAGTTGCGCAATATCAAAATATTTTCACTACACATTTTTTTTTCAATTTTATAATTTTTTCATCAGAGTTGCTGAACGCAATTCGGATAATTTCCAACAGTAAATAACCGCATCCATTCTACAGCGGTTTATACGCTTGTAAATATTTTTTGCAGCAATTTTCAAAAGAGTTGGTAGGGAGTGGTGCATGTGAAAACGAAAAAAAAAAAGGGCTGTGAAGTAGCAGGTGTCCCGGATTGCGACGAAATACGAGCGGGCAGCGACCGTGGGATGTGGGTTTATATGCGGTTAACTTGGACTGCGACCGGGGGAGGATTTGGCTTAAAACAAGACTAGAGTATTAATCCACTGCAAAAGAGTGCGCCGGCTGCATCGTGGGTTGTCAAACGCTTCTCCAAAAATCCTATCGTAATTGATTTTGTACCCCGAGCTTCGAGGGAAATATGAATGAACGAAAACCCATTTGACTCAAACTAGAGCTTTTGCCGGCTAGGAAGGTCCCCAATTTGACGCCTTTTCTAAATAAATCGAATCAAGGGTGGTTATAAACAATTAATGGATATAAATATTTATATATTTTGTCAAAACAGATACGTGTTTACGACAAGTCTTGAATGACTTTGTAAATGTGTATATCATATTTTAGCTATTTTTCATTGCAAATTACTGCTAGATCTCGATTTATTCATCGGCCAACGTATTTTTATGTGGCCATCGCCAATTCCAAATTGCAGCGTACACCTTTTTTTCCCTCACTGGTAATGCGTAAAAATCTCGAAGTGAGAATTTTTGTTTAATTGTATGCTTATTATAAG
This sequence comes from Acanthosoma haemorrhoidale, assembly GCA_930367205.1. Taxonomy (NCBI): domain Eukaryota; kingdom Metazoa; phylum Arthropoda; class Insecta; order Hemiptera; family Acanthosomatidae; genus Acanthosoma; species Acanthosoma haemorrhoidale. The sequence goes on from OV884009.1 coordinate 44,982,683, forward strand.
CATTAATTCTATCGATTACATATATCTTGTTTATTTTATAAATTTAGGGAAACATTTTAAAAAACGCCTCCCACCATATGTTCCACCCGGGACGGACCACCCTCCAAGCCATAAATCCGTCAAGTACCACTAAAGAGACGAATTTTAATCCCATTGAAACGTAAATTAAAATGTTAACTATCATATTGCCAAATTATATTGTTAAATTTGTTTAAAACAAGTCTTTTTATTATTTGCTATCATAAACACATGATGAATGGTTGCATAATGTGCTAACTAATCTTAGTTATGAAAGTAAACCCTTCTGGCTCGTAAATTACAGTCCTATTTAAATAATATTTGGACGCTTTATAATTTCTACTGTTGTTTGAAGTGTCAATTTAATGACAATGGACAATCTGCATTTTATTGGGCAATAAGCAGGTGTGATTAATGTTCTCATTCATACCATTTTAGACTTCAATCACTCACTCGTCCGTACAGTATTTAGACAGCTCAGAGACTCCCCAAATACACACGGTCAACCACCCAGTGGAGGCTAATCAAAAGCGCGTGAGCTACAGACGCTCAAGACATGATTGGAGAAACTGGCCATTTTCAGGACTGCCCAAGTTAACTAATTACCTTTGAGAAAATAGAATTTGAAGATTTAAATCTGCTTGGAAATCGCCTAAACTCAATAGTTTATGGTTTAAAAATATGATAAATTAGAAGGCATTGCCAATTGACAAAATTTATCTTACTTTGGCATAGTAGAGAAAAGCATTTAGCGAAACGCATAACCTCAATGCTGATTCGTTTTATAAAAACGATGCAGAAAACAATTCCTTTATCTTTTAAATAACTTACAACGGTATATAATTTATACTGTTATTTGAACCATGAATCTATTGAGAATGGACAATAGCGTCCCTTGAAAGTGAGACAGGCTGAGTGTAGGGAAGTATTGATCGTCAAGGCGCTTATGCGATGTTTTAAAAAGTAGTTTTAATGAGCCAGCTCCTAAGGGCAATAATTCAAAACTAAAGTGAGTTGAGGGATTATGGGATGCACATGTAATTTCTTTCCGTCATAAATAGTGGGAATAGGATCTATTCAGGACCTAATCTCAAAGTTCTACGGCTCCACTCTCGGGAAAAAGGCATAAAAGAAAACTTATTATTATTTTTTTTTTTATATTTCGGATCGCCGCGAGAAAAAGCATTAAAAGTCCCAACATCCCCCGACGCAGCCCCTACCCCCTCCTCCTTCAAATTAACATGTAATTGGTGAGAAGGAACGCTGTTCCGTGACGAGAAATATTTTTCATTTATATCCAGGAACCTGAAGAAAATCCCCCCCATCCGCTGACACACCTGGAATTCCAGATAAGCTTCTGAAAACTTAATTTGCATCTATCTCGGATTTTATTGTGATTTTAAGGGTATAATAAAATAATTATATATACAATAAAAGCGTGCTCGTGTTGTATAGCCGCAATTCTAGATCATAACCAAATACTTGTAATTAGTATGTTTCAGCCATTTAATTATAAATATCCTTTATTTTTCTTTCAAACTAAAGATCGCGAATTATCAAAAAAAAAAAAAAATGTAACTGCCCATTCTACTTTTATTTTCTTGCCAAGCACGAAATAGGGTCTCTATTTTCAAACGAGCGTAAAAACTCTATAATTTAAGGTATACTAAGCAGCATTGTGGGCCAAACCATTTTGTTTAGGTTTTAAATAATGACGAATGTTTGTTTATGTTCATAAGCTTTTCGTTAAATGGCAAGTGTATTCATTAGCGAACATCTGTCACCCTCTGGCGTTACACAGCGATCAGTCCACCACTACAACCTATGGATAATTGGACTAGTCAGACAATTTGCAAACTTTGTTTTAAACGAAAAAGTGATAATGTGTTTTTGATGTTTTTTCTACTTGGTTAAGAGCACATCAAGATATTTTTTTAGTTTCTTCTTCTTTATTGAATTTGTATATCGTCACCTTAAAATGAAACAGTATTAATATTGTATGAGCTTTAATATATGTATATATTACAAACGGTAACACGAGATCTTTCTGACCTTCACACACCTTTCTCACAACCCCTTTCTTGCTTTCTCTACCACTCTCTGGAGTTACCTCCCTGTTAATATTCAAGGTGATTTATGCTAGGGTACTTTTAAACACTCCTATACCTAAGTCCTTCTTACCACTCGATCGACGCTTCCTAGCCTAAGACAATTACTATTTATTATTTTATTAACAATATATGATTACTACCATTTAACCGGTGAGAAACCATTAGTTGCAACCTACCAAAAGGATAGTCATTTTTCCTTCTTTTTTTTTTCAATTTAATTGTGAATTATACTTGTTTTCTAATCATACAAATTATTGGATGACATTTTTTAATTTGTGGCATCCTCTATAGTTTTTCATCAGTATTTTATTTTCTATGCGATGCATTGTTTCTTTTTTTTAGGCCAGAGTTGTATTTTTTTTTGTGAATTGTAAGTATTAATAGAGGACATGGTCCGAGCACAAAGATTTCTTCCATTATATTCTGTGTAATCACAATTATGGAACATCACCAGGGTGATCTACTTCAACGTGGAAAACAATACATAGAAAATTTGAAAAAAAGTGAAAACCTAAGGTTTCTGGTTTCAAGAAAATCCCTAGAAAGAATCGATCCAATTTCTATCTCGTTCCGTGTTTTCTACCATCAATAATGACCGCCCACCTTGAAGTTGGTATGTGACTTGCCAAGATGGTCTAAAAAGATAAGTGGAAATGTGTGCGGGGGGGTGTGTGATTGGGAGGCTCGATCCTTATATCACGGCAGAGACCGGAAGTAGCCTAATGGATTGAAGTAATTGCCCTAATTGGATGCTTGTCCTAGGAGCCTCTTATCTACAGGTCGCAGCCTAAGCAACTTTCAGTTGGGATTTGACTTTTCCACCTCCCAACACGCAACATTTGTGCTTCATTGTATATAACTAATAGTGAATTATTCTTCATAAGTAATACGTACATAAACCCGAAATAAGTATATATGAAAAATAAGAAAAAAACTGGGGAAAACATTAATTTATGACTTATCTGTTAGGCTCCGATAAAGAAAGCAACAAACCTTATATTGATGTATCAAGTAAAGGAGAGGTTGACTTGCAGCTTTTGGAAGGAATTAAGAATAAGGAAGAATGGATACGGGTCGGCTGCATAAAAATCGGTTAATAGAAAATGATTCAAGGTAAATTTTAGCGTTACTCGAAAAATGATGTTTCCACTTATCACGTTTTAAGAACTGACCATTCCAAGGCGGCATCAGTGGGGCAAAGGTGGAAAAAACCCTCAAAAATGAAAGTGCTATTTTTACCAATCAAATTAAAGATTCTTAGTGTCAACAAATTGTATAATGTTGGACACAATGACGAACATCAATTAAGTTATTTCATTGTAAAAATCTAGGACCACGCGAATCCAGGGAAAACGTTTCAAAATGCTCAAAGTAAGTAAGTGCTTGCAACTTTTGTGGGGCTGAATTTATAGTATTAAAGGACTACATTTTTGATTAATATTATAATATAGGTATTGGGAGATTTATCAGTTTTGAGGGTCCCCAAGGTGGGGAGGAGACGCCCGCCGCGGGCTAGGGTCGCTACAACCTCTAGCCACCGTCCGGCGAGCGCCAAGAAATAGATAAGACGGGTGGACCTGTGGTCTTTCACCCTGGCTGGCGGCCTAATAGGTGGGCAGCTTAATTCATTTTGATCTGATTCCATAAGATCTTTGAAGGTGTGCCCCGACAGTGCAGTATGTTCAGAAGAAGACGGTATCTGAGGGTAGGCGAAAACCGTCCGGATCCCAAAAGCGAGTGTGAACCTGAGAGAAGCAGACTGGGTTGCCATGGGAGACACTACTAGGTAACGTTTTTAGGGCCACGGCAACCGTTGTCCGCGAGGAAGAGGTCTCTCCCAGGGAGGTGCTAGTTTTAGCGAGACGAAGGCAGTGATTCCCACTAGGAAGGTGTGGGGTCTGACAACGCCGGACTAAAACATAGCGAGGTTAGGAGAGAGAGAGAGATGCAGAGGTAGTTGAATGAGAAGGCCATGGTTTGAGTGAGCAGCAAGCGCCAGTGCAGAGAGAGAGAGGAGGATATATGCTTTTCCACGAACATTCAGTACACAACTATGTAAACATCGGAGGACTGTGCTGATGTATGAAATACTGCTATACATCATGGTTTTTACCCACATCGATCAGTCCTCATGTCCTTAAAATGAGAATGCATCTCCTGGCTACCTGATAGGGGGGACTGGGGACCCACCTGTGCCCCTGGTCGGCCTTGGGATGCCTTGGGCTTAATTCTCGCTATTGTGTTCACTGGGGTTCATAATATATATATATATATATATATATATATATATATATATATACTAAAACTCCATTAAAACCCCAAAATGTTCACAAATTTCTTGTGCCATAACGTAATAATGAAAGGACAAATAATTAGCGAATCGTAAATTCATAATCGATAAAGTCAAATACGAGAGTCATTGTCGTCCTCTGAACCTTGTGGTTTGACTTGCCCCCCCCCCCAAAAAAAAAACACAGAAACATTACAATAAAAACTACTTCGGCTTATCGCTAGTGTACGTCAGTATACCAGAAATAAGACCTTACACAGAGGTACATAGGGAATTCTGAAAAGTTTCCGACCTAACAAAGCTTTCATTTCACTAGCTTTTATTTATTTTATTATCATCTTCATGTTGAGGTCGGAAAATTTTCAGACCGCCTGTGTACCTACATCAGGACTATGTACAAACGACTCCGTCAAAAACTATACGGACACCCAAATCCTCACATACTTGGACTACCAACACAAGACAGCCACAAAGACACAAAGATCGTACAACAATGCCTTCTAGATAAGCCTTCCCGAAATCACGGCTGCTCATCCTGCACCTCTCTCCTCAAGTGTCTCGGCCCCTGGAGCTCCTCCCACTCTGGACGAAGAAAAAGAAAGGCCCTGTAGTTTTCTTCTGCATTTACCAGCGACGGCAGGTCGGACTCTTCCACGCTGTTCTTCCCCAGCGATTGAAGCAGCCGTGCTCTCGAGGGTGCTAAGGCTCGACAGTGTAAGCAGTGCGGGTCTTCACCAGTTTGGAATTTGCCAAATAATATGATCAGTACTAAAATAGCGAAAAATCCATACCAAGACATCTCATTTACTGGTTGTGTCATTTATTTTCTGTATACAGTTGAGAATAAATCAATAAGATAAAAAAAACAAAAAACTGCTATAAATATAATTGTAATCGGTAAATATTTTTAAAAGGATACCGAAGCTACTGGTCCACGGATCAACGGGTTCAATAAACTTTGATTGCCACAAATAATAGTCACTTGTCGAAACATTGACTAGAAGAATGGACTGGCTGGAAAAATCTAAGGCTTGTAGTCGTACATTTTACTTTTTTAGTATAAAAAGGCAGTATAAAAAATAAAATAAATAAATAGGAATATAAAAACATTTCTTTATAACTTATTGTGCCCTAAACTTCAATATTATTATTCGGAGGATACGTACTCAAACATAGACCCTTGAATGTTGATAGTTATTTAGAAAAAAAGGAGTCTCTCCCAATATATATTTTTTTTACTGATATACCATCCTCAGTCGACGTTTCCCCTGTTTCAGGTCTCCTAAGGACGATAATTTAGAACTAAATTTTAAATTTGTGAAAGTAATTGTTGTAAATGTAAATTTATGTGACTTGTCCTAAAGTGTAGTCCTGAGGATGACTGAACAGGCGAAACCTTGACTGAGGGCAGGGAATCAATAAAAAAAGATATATTGGGAGAGACTCCAGCCTTTTATTCTTGCATGATATAAATACCAAGCCCTTGTGGGTGGGTAATTTATCTTAGTGATATTTTGAAGTTAGGGATACTCGCTATATTTACATTTATCTACAAATTGTGTGTAATCTTATTTTCCAGGGTATTGGTGATGTGATCAGAGACATTTAAGTGTTTAAATTTTTACCTTGGTTTGTTTAATAAAGGTTGAGCCTCTTCATATTATTTTTATTAAAAGTTAAATCGTGTATGGTATCAATGTTTCGCCTAGTCATACATCTTCAAAGTCTATAAATTTTGTGGTCATTCCTTTTAAAATATCTAGAATATAATTATCTTTGGATAGATCGTGCTACTTAACTATTGCACTATACTTTGGTTTAACTGTACAGACTGCTTCGAAGGACATCCCATCTCTCAATAGAAAATAAATTACTAATCTACGAAGTTAAACTTAAGCCAATCTGGACATACGGAATAGAGCTATGAGGGACAGCAAAAAAGGCGAACATCAACCGTATCCAACCCTTTCAATCAAAAGTCCTGAGAACAATAGTAAATGCCCCTTATAACGCCAGCAACAAAACCCTTCATAACGATCTTAATATACCTTACATTCTTGAACTCATCCCTTCCAAGTTCATGAAATTTTATACTAACCTATCCAACCACCCTAACCCCGTTACACAATTATTACACTGCGCCACTCATGACTCAAATATACGTCGGAGACTAAAGCGGCAGTTGCCTCGTGACCAGCTATAAATACTTTACGTAGGAGTCCTGGCAATGGCCAATTTCTCCAATCATGTCCTGAGCGTATGTGGCTCTTGTGGTCTTGGTCAGCCTCCACTGGCTCGTATCCTGTGACGGAGGAGCGTGGGGATTCCCCATAACCCCACGTCCTCTTTCGCATGCGAAGGAGGTGACAACCGAACGGATTGGAGAGGTCTCTGGGCTGTTTGTAAATACTGTATGAGCAAATGAATGAAAATTGTAAATATTGTATGAATGAGAACGTTAACAGAACAGTAATTTTATCATAATAAAATATTTTAATAATAAAGTACCTTGGTTTGTCAACATTTTTTAAACTGTTTTGGGTTATTTAGGGATACTATTTTTCGGTACAAGAATGCTTCCTCCGAATGAAAAGCTCTTCATTAATACAAGACCGTCTGTCGTGTTGTATGTGGGTTTGTATTCTTCGATTAGTATCTAAAGGTCGACAAATTATAAAATCTATCTGAAATTGTATATTGCACACAGAGCTCCCTGTATATGTTTTGGATAATAACAGTAGGTATACGACAAGAAAAAAAAACAAAAAAAAGTCGACCCTCCTTCTTGGAATCGATATTTCATACGGGGTTTTCCCGGGGGGGGGGACTTATGATGTTCGTGTTTGTAGTATTCCTCAAACTGGCAAGCATAGTTTTTATTTAAAAACGTTCAGAAAAATAAAAAACATAAGTACTATTTACAAAGATGCTTACACGCTATTTATGAACTATTACAACTAGTGCATTCTCTTCTTTATCTAAATTTAACTTAATTTTCCCAGCATAATCCAACTTATTCTGTGTATACAGTTCCTATACGCCAACTCGTACAACAATGCCTTCTTGATAAGCCTTCCCGAAATCACGGCTGCTCATCTCGCACCTCTCTCCTCAAGTGTCTCGGCCCCTGGAGCTCCTCCCACTCTGGACGAAGAAAAGAAAAGCCCTGTAGTTTTCTTCTGCATTTACCAGCGACGGCAGGTCGGACTCATCCCCAGCCGGAGCAGCTGTACTCTCGGGGATGCTAAGGCTGGAGAGTAAGCAGTGCGGGTCTTCACCAGTTTGGCATTTGCCAAATAATATGATCAGTACTAAAATAGGGAAAATCCATACCAGATACATGAGATGGAGGATTCTGATTTCAATGCTTTGAAGCACTTGCGAGGAATGATTGGTACTAATTATGCTAAAAACGTACAAGACAACATACTGAAACTGACTGATATTAAAATACTTACATTAGAAAAATCGAAACAATCTCCATTTTTTTTTTTATAAATTATCATACAAAGACACAGAATTCGGGGAAATTGAGGTAACAAAAAATCCAACACCAATTTTGCCCTGAAGCAAGCGAATTTAAGAAGATTAATTCCCTTGAAACAGAATTAACCAGGGTTATCAATCTTTTCAACTCTTTGTCCTCCCACAAGTTTTTTTTACATTATGTATGTATTAACTTGAATTTATCTAGTGTTAAATTAATAAAAGCCTTATAAAACAAAAAATTATTCTTTTACCTTTAAAATTAGCCGGAAATGAAAATTTTGAAAAATTGACAAAAATGATAAAAGAGCCAGTTTAAAGGGGCGTAACATCATAGCAAAACAATATTAATGCCTAATTATAAGTATAAAAAGTAAAACTAAAGGATTTATATTAATTAATCATTACCTTTTTAAGAAACTCAAGTCTAGACAATGGGCCTCATTTGGACTCTCGATGTAGTTGCTTCAATGTCTTGACCTCTTTGATTTTGTACCTTGGTTTGGCAGATATTATTCTTGAAAACTTATTTCGGATTATTTGAAGTTGGCTGATATTTGTATGAGCTGCTAAGCTCTTACTAAAGTTTCGGCGTCATGCGTATATAGTAAGGAAACCTATTGCTTCCCACATTTAACCAGGGTTATTAATATTTTCAACTCTTTGTCCTCCGACAATTTTGTTAAGATTATGTATGTATTAAGTTTAATTTTTTTTAATGTTACTGCAGCGACCGCTAACTACATAAGATAAATCACCCTATATCCTATTGTATATATATTGTAAATTGGTTAAAATATGTTATAAATTAATTTAAATAACATAACCAAACCATAAGTCATACCAGTGTAAATATTGTAAACAATAAAAGACGCAGCTGCAAAAAAACTAGTCAGAGGCCCTTGAAGGGGTAGTCAGGAAAAGGCTAGGGGGCTGGGTAGGACCCGGTCTAGCGTCACCACAACCCTGCGGTTTGGTTGGTCAGAATAAAACCCCAGATCATTAGTTACTGGGGGCTATACATACCCCCTAGTTTTAGCCGATAAATCACTCCGACTACAACTCTCAGGACTGGTACTTGCTGCTGCTGCTGCACTGATGTTTCTAGATTTGGCCTTCTCATTTAAGAAAACCTCTGCATCTCTCTTCCTAACCTCGCTATGTTTTAGTCCGGCCTCGTCCGACCCCACACTTTTCTAGTGGGATTCTCTACCTTCGTCTCACTAAAACTAGCACCTCCTACGGAGCGACCTCTCCCTCGCGGACGACGGTTGCCGTGGCCCTACAAACTGTACCTAGTAGTGTCTCCCACGGCAATCAAGTCTGCCTCTCTCCGGTTCACACTCGCCTTTAGGATCCGGACGGTTTCGCCTACCCTCAGATACCGAGTGTGAATTCGTGATCATTCCAAGACCACATAAACTACCTACAATACCTACCCTATACCTCTTCTCCTGAAAATAGTGCACTGTCGGGGCACATACTTATCAAATATGGAGTCAGATAGTACAGTAGTAAGACCCGTCATGAAGCAATTGTCCAATTCATAGCCTAATCAACCCTCACTTTGTCACTAGGGCTAGGGTAACTAGGCACCCCCTCGTGACGACCCGACAGTTACATTAATAAAAGCCTTAAAAAAAAATATTCTTTTACTTTTTAATTTTGAAAACAAGGAAGTTGAAAAAAATGCTAAAAGAGTCAGCTTAAAGGGTCGCATTATCATACTATAACAATATTAATTCCCTAATTGTTACTATAGAAATTAAACCTGAATTATTCATAATTTCCTTTCACTAACGTGTAACAATTGCTAAAAAAATGTTAAATCGTATTTTGCCTCTGGGATGCATTGCCTTTTTTGTATTGTATCAATTTTCAAGGAGGGGTCCGAAATATATTTTTATTTAAAATTCCATCTCCATTTGTCTTCGTCCGGTGTTTTCTACATTACATACAAAATCTCAGTTTTTGAAAACCACTCCTGGAGTCTCATAAGAAAATACTCAATTTCCCAGAATCAGCCATTGGAATTCACAGATGATCCTCACTCTGTGGTACTCTCTTTCTCTCTCTCTCTCTCTCTCTCTAGTCAGAATTAGACCCTATTTATAAAAGTATAAGGTGCGTTTAACAGAAACCAACGGTAAAAAAAGGCCACTTAAATAGGTTTTTATCGTATTGATTGCCGGCATGAATCACAAGTGGCCCACTCTAATCCTGGTGGTTATATAGAATTTATGAGCACTTGCAGTAACAACTCCAGGTTTTATTTCAATTGATTTCGTGCCCGGAAGACGTAATCTGTTAGTGGAATTACCCGAGGGCAGCTCAGGATCCTTCCCTCCAATACTTGAGAAAACACTCACAGCCACACACTTTTATAAACCGTCCACTTATTCCCCAGGATGGATATGTTTTTTAAATTTGATTTATAAGAAGATTTCGACTCCTGAAGGCTATACAGATGCCTGAAGTATTTTTATTTATTTACAGTTGAATTTATAAAATATACAAAAATAGGGAGGATCAGTAAAAATCTATTACTTCAAAACATTACGATCATATATAAATACTCAAACATAAGGGTATAGTGTAGGGGCGCCCAACCCAAGGCACGCGTGCCACAGTGACACGCTGGGGGTTTGGAATTGGCAAACGGCCGGCCAGTATTTATAAAAAATTGTGATTTATAACTGTTGTTATTTAAACATGATAAAGCTCTCTTTCTGAGATAAAATGGTAATTTAGAGTCGGCATTATGGTTTGTTCAAACCCCGACCAGGGAATGGTATTGTACAATCGTTAAATAACGTTAAGGAACTGATTGATTGATGTAGACCGACTGATGTACCCCATCTGTTGGCGGAAAACACGGTTCTCGATTATAGAGACCATGATCGGGGGATTTATGTCCGGACTTCAGACCGTATTTGCTCAATTGGCACGCCATGGGTAAGTACAAAATCCTTAACTTTAACGTCGATGGTCTGATGACTATACTCGAAGAAGTGGAGGCCCTAATAGCGATCTCCGCACCAGACATAGTCGTACTGACGGATACGAGAATTGTGTACCAGAGCGTAGAGCTACAGGGCTACTCTGTTGTCATCGAACGGAGCGATGGGTAGGGTGAATTACTAGTACTGGTAGCTATTCGACACGGCATCGCATGAAGGAAAGTGGCTCCGCCACTAACTACATTTGATGTCAGCCTCCACTACTTGACGGTTGAAATAAACTTGGGGACACTCAGGGACACCATTGGGGATACCGCCATGTATAAGAGACCAAGGGCGTTTCTCCAAGAGTTCTCTGCATTTCTTAAAGAGTGTGCTAAGAACAACCACTGGGTTTTTGGAGACTTAAATGCACGCCATCCCCTGTGGAATAATGCAAGTCAATCCAGTGGGTAGACGATTGGTAAAAGGGCCCTTTACTCTCATTCACCCCCAAAACTACACTTTTTGGCAAAGACGAGACAGTGGACTGACCTCCAGCCTAGATCTCTTACTCACAAAACAGCCGCACAGGATAAACAATTGGGAGACCTTGGACTTAGTGACTAAAGCTGTGATCTCTTGTCCCGAAGTACGACTATCGTCGAGCCGACTAGGAGCTACATTGATCACAACTATACCCACCAATTGCATATGGTTCCTGCTCTCCAAACTACAGAGGAAGTGGAGAAGTGGAGGAAGTAGCTTTCCTAAGCGAGGTCGTCGATGCAGCTGACACTGCCACTCCGAAGTTTAGCCCGAAGCCACCTACGCTACAAAAACTACCAGACCATATTCTTCGACTTATTGTATTAGGCAATAATTGGAAGAATAACTGGTATAGAAAAAGGAACCGCCAAGGCAAGAAAGAAGTAAACTCTCTCATAACGCAAATTTGTGGCTTGATGAGGAATTGGTAGACGGCGATTGCTTAACTCGTTAACCTGAACAATTCTTGCATCAGGTTGCGATATTTCCCGGCAGCGTGGAAATAAGCTATCGTGTTCCCGCTGCGGAGGCCCACAAAGAGAGGGACCACCCAGCCCACTATCGCCCGATTAGTATCCTCCCTCACATGGAGAAGATTTTCAGACTCGTCTGACTAAAGAACATCCGCTTGTCAAGGTACAGACTGAAGCCACCCTCGGTATCAACAGGAACACAGCAACTGATATGATCTCATTGAACTGCACGCAGGCTTTCGACTCACAGCGTCCCACGGGATGCTGTGCCGATAGATTTACGACTGGGAATGCCCAGAGCAGTTATATACCATGTTGGTTTTGCTTCCTGAAGGAGCGGTTTTGTCCCCGGTACTTTTTAGCATGTAAACATCTGACATTGTTGAACTTCATGAAAGCTGCGGTAATCGCTCTCGCCAACGATATTGTGGTTTACAGAAGCAGCATGAGTGCACAAAGAGCTCTTACACAGGCCGAGTCAGTTTGTAACGTAATATGTGACAGAATGGGTAGTTTAAACCTCATTATGAACGCTGGGAAGACCGACTGCGTAATCTTTTCCCTCCAAAAGTGGAAAAAGAAAGCTTTGCCAAAATCATATACTATAGAAGGGCAAGAGAACTCACCGGCTTTCTCAATGTGATATCTGGGTATAAAACTTGATAGGCATCTCCATATATCTACTCATTTTAGTAGAGAAAGTACGACACAGGTCTTACCGGCTTTCGCACTAGCTAAATTCACCCAACTTGTCGCTTCGTCTCAAACTGGCGATACATCAATGTGTCCTCAGGCCAGCTCTGCATTAAATACGTCCCGCTATGTACTCAGATGACTGACAATGCAGCTAAAAGTCTCCAGCGATTTTAGAATGGGGACCTGTACCCGTTGCTTGGTGTGCCGCCGGTGGGTGAGTTCATCCACAGGAGACACATCAACTTTTTTGACTCGTTACATCATCTCATAAACCCAGTGTTTAACACTATGATCCAACCACCTGCCCCACAGCGATGGCAACAGACTGTCGGGGAAAACTAGGTTAAGATTTAGTTTAAGTTTTTATTGTTAGATGTATGTTAGTTTTATGTCTATTATAAATACGGTGAGCCCCATCACTTTTTAAAGATGTTCAATACATTGATCTATAATTTACATCATTATAATTTTGTACAAGCGTAGACCGCAATGTAAAGTTATTAAAACTTGTATAAAATGTAGCCAAGCTACAGGAAATACGATAAATAAATTTTAAATAGATTCATTGTAGAATTTATATTGAATTATGTAATGATTTTGTAACAAAGGGATAGAAAAGAAAAAAAATTCTGGGCATTCACGGGACAGTTGTGGAGACGTACTCAGTCACGGGCACTCGCTTGGTCTGTTGCTTCTACATCAGATGGAAGACATCGATGTACACTAGTAATATTTAAGCTTTATTTATAGCTAGTACAATAGGTGTAATATGTTCATCATTTTGAATTGATAGTAAAATCAGTCATTCCTCGTGAAAACATTTTAATATTTTGTTGTTTTTATGTCTTGTACATCCTATTTTAACATTGAATTCCTCTCATTTGATCGTCACGTTAATTTATTAATGTAAATTACTTTGCGTTTAGATTCAATTGGGACCAACAGAAAGTAAATTGAATATTTGAATAAGGTATAATTTTGTACAACTTTACGCTAATGCAATACGCTCAAGATTTGAGGAATCGAATCTGTCAGTAGTTGAATAGCTAGATGGCATCCCTAGAAATTAAATATTCTAATTACTCAGCCTAATTAGCGTAGTGTTCGAGGGTAAGTCAGGTGAATAGATAAACGGGTATATGTATTATTTAGAAAAAATACATCCTTTATTTATTGCCTTAATGTTTTATATATTTGGGTACAGTTGTGTATCGGATAGATAGTCTATCCATAAATAAATAAATGCATTTACTAAATTCCACGTCCACCGAACGTAGTAGCATGTTTGATATAGGTAACAAAATTACTATTCATTGATTTTGAAGTTTAGAGCGAATTTCGTCAATTATTAATCCACCCTTTCATTAAAAAAACCTGAAGAGTTGAGCAAATGCTCTCTCGGTTTGCAAACTGAAATAATCGATTTCCGAAATGATGCGCTTCTTTCTAAGCACGTACAGGGAACAAATGAAGTAATCCACCCCCAATCCCTAGCAGATTACGTTAATATTTGGATTCTTGTCATCAGTAAATTTTATTCAACTCAAAGATTTCACTCTACAATATTGTCGTAGATTTATAGGATTATAGGTTTGGTTCAACATATACATCGTACACTTCGCTCATAGATTCTCACTTGAATAATTTATTAATCATGTCTTCAACCAGAGCTAAACCTGACTTTGAAAATCTGGCCAAACAAAAACAGATTCAGCAGCCTCATTAAGTACCGTGCATTATTGTATGAATTATTTTTTACTTCATTTGCGTATTTACGATTTTTTTCATTTATTTACTGTAATGTTATTACGAAATATATATTTACTGAAATTATATTTTTTTTTGAATATTTTTACTAACATGATTTCCTTCATAGATATTAGAAAAAAGATTTTACAATAATATACATTTTCTAAAAGGGTGGAAATTAACGATTAGCAAGTAGGTCCTACGTGGTCACGCCTAATACACATTTTTATTGTTTAAATGTCATTAACTGTTTTCATTGTATATACCTGTACGTCTTAAAATTTACAAAAGAAGAAAATATTTTTTTAAAACCAGCGCTTAGACTTTATAAAAATAATTATTACGAGTGTGGCAGGATATAGGGTAAGGGATAGAATGTGGCACACCTGAATATGGGGAACCCTTGGTTATGGCAAAAATTATAAAAGGCTGGGCACCTCTGGTTTAGACCATAATTTATACATAAATGTTTTTTTACCATGCTTGAACTACAAATGAAAATTCTACAGCTGGTTCCCAAAACTGCATTTTATAGAACATATATTTGCGTCATCGTCTTTTAAATACTTTAGCCATCGAAAAAAAAATCAGAACTTCAAAACTCGATTAGTTTTTTTATTTTAACTTGGCAAAATGTAACTTTCTTTTTTTATACTTTCTGATATAGTATTTAAACCAACACGAAATCGGCATATGTTGTGGTGTTTCAGAATAATGAATCATTTTTATGACCACTGTTGTCTAAAATGAAGACCCTGCTTTTTATCATCTCCGGATAATAGTAGAGCCTCTCCCTTCGGGCTTGATGATTAAACATAAACACCAAATTTGATTGTGAGATATCACAATAAATATTGTTTTAAGAGCTAGCATTAAAAATCTCTGTCCTATATCGAAAATAAAAATGGTGACTCAGCAAATACTGTGAGAATACTCGAAAACGGGGGAAATAAAATAGATTAAGATTTTTCTGGTAGGCTCAGCAAATGAATACGAGCAATAAGCCATACCTAGATGTATCTGCTAAAGAAGGTGGAAACACACCTTTGAGGAATTGTAAGGAATTGTTGGATATAGGGGGGGGGGGTTATATGGGTAGGCTTCATACAAACCACTATTATTATACTGATATGAAGGGGGGATTTAATCAAGATAAATGTGTAGTGATATTTAATATATTTAAATACTATTTAAATAACTAAACACCTCAGAGACCCTATTTACTATTGTCAGCCGTACTTATGCAACATAATTGGGCGTTATTACGATTTAAAGTAAGTAGCTCCGGGATCATCAGTCCAGCTCCTTCCAAACAGTCCATGTAGGGAAGTCATGTCTATTGCATACTTACTGTCTTCTCAGCGTGTCCCTGAATACCATCCTACATAAGCAGATATATGATGCTATTTTGTATTATTTAATTGGTAGAACGTGTCGGGTCGTCGCGAGGAGGTCTAGTTGTACTAGTACTGGTGACGGAGAGAGAGTTTAATAGCCTGACAGGTATGTGCCCCGGATAGTGCACTATGTTCAGGAGAAGAGGTACATGCTAGGTATTATAGGTAGTTTACGTGGTCTTTGAATGACCACGAGAACACAATCGGTATCTATCAGTAGGCGAAAACCGTCCGGATCCGGTGTGAACCGGAAAGAGGCAGACTGGACCGCTGGGGGGGGGGGGGGCGTTACTAGGTACATTTGTAGGGCCCAAGAGATCGTAGTATGCATGGAACGGTTGCCTTCCTAGGATGCGCTATTTTTAGTGAGAAGAAGCCAGAGAATTCCACTAGGAAAGTGTGAGGTCTGACAACACCGAACTAAAGATAGCAAGGTTAAGGATATAGAAGTGAATGTTTCATAAATTATAAGGCAATATTTAGAAACATTACTGCATCTGCAAATACCAGTTCAGAGACAAGCCACAGCTTGAATGCTTTGTCGGGTTGTCCCCCTTTTTAAATATTTTTATTCGTATAAGTATATACGATAATAATTTAAATTGAATGTCTCCTTGTACTCCTTCTATGCATTTTAAACCATTTTTATAAAACTAATCCCTTGTTGGCTAAAACCACGGGGTATAGCCAGATATATATAGCCAAAAGCAGCCAATGAGCAAGCGTTTTATTTCGGCCAACCAGCAGGCTTTTTATACTGGCTAATCGTCTCGCATGCCTATGTCCTGCTGTTTGGCCCGGTGACTCTGAACTCGGCTGCCTGTGAACTCGTCTGCAGCTACGTCATTCATTATTATAGAAATTTTTTAATGTGATAAAATTACAGTCTGCCTTATTGGCCAATAAGCAATTGTGATAAATGTTCTCATTCTTACGTCATTTATAGTTTAACGATATTTACAGTGGTATAACTTTGTGATTTGGTTATATTATTTACAACTGTGTATTTACATAATTAACAATATATAAATGGCAAACTCAGTTAAATACAGTAGAGGGTAATTTATCTGGTGTAGTTAGCGGTCGCTACAAAGGTTATATTTCATTTTGGTTATTTTGACTAAAAATATAATTTTATTCTCAAACTTTTGATATTTCTTGTGATTCTTAAATATAATATATTAGATCCCTCGGCGTGTTATAAGGACTTCACAAATGTTAGAGCACGTCGAAGAAAAGACTTTACCACGGCCGCTCCAACACGGAGAGCGGGGGGCAAAAGCGGAGGGAAGCAGACAGGTAATAAAAAGTACCATAGTGTATGTCTTGTACAAATATACACTATTATTATTACAGATACCTTGCCGGCGTGAAACATTCAAATTCCTAAATTAAATAAAAATAACAAGCTATATTACTTGACAAATACTCTCTAATACTTAGGGTACATCGCCAAAGCAATAATTACGATATTTCAGCCTCAGGATTCAGAACCGCGCATAAAGCAAATTAATCAAGTAATCCCTCCGAAATTTTATCGAGGCTGCTTATTTTTCATCATGTAATCGATATTCGGAGAATAATCTGTTATCGAGCATCCCTCTCCCCGACGTAACCCTCCTCTGATGTTTTATTCAAGTTCCAAATTTGAGATTAAATCAGCTCATAGCATTAAGCAGTCAGTGGCCATTCAATGGGCCACTAATAGAGGCGCACTTTGTGAACAGGATCACGTATTTATTTACTCTTCTCAGGTATATCAGTAAGAACGGTAATAATAATAATATATTTTATTAATATCCTAAGATTTAGGAGATCCCTCACGCTATTCCTGCAGCCATGTTACCACTAAGTAGCAGTGGGAGCTGAAGGAGAGTGGGAGAGCCACAGACTCTCAAGACATGAGAGAAGAAAACTAACGAGCGCACAGTGAATCGCTAGGCTGACAATGCCCTAAGTAGATATACAGACACCTTGCTGTTTTTATGACTTCTTGAAATATTAGTCAACTTAGTCATCATCGTCATGCAAATCAACAATTTGATTTCCCTACTAAATATTACAGAAAAATAATATTTTTTTAAAGCGTAGATAAATGAACAATGATTTTCATTATTTTTCATAAGGTTGCTATTATTTATAGCATATGGGATCAAGTATAAGTTCCTCTAAAATAACATTTCTCTAAGAATAACTAAGGCTGGCAAGAAATTTAGAATAAACTTTTGATAGCAATTTTAATGAGTTCACTTAGTTATCGTCCATATTAGTTTCAACAAATATCACATATTATTATTCAGGACGCTTAGATCTCATTAGTCAAGTTCATACCCAACAGAATATGTAAGAATCTTTTTTTTATAACATCTTTATTTAAATAAAATAACAATCTGCTCTAAAAAGAAGGTAGAAGAGAGATCGTATTCATACAATATTAACTAATTTAATTTACTCTCTAATTCATATTGTATATACAATTTACATTCATAAAATATAGACGTATACATATAGCCCTTCCCGTATATTATATATATTGCAACCATCCCGCCTATGCAGAAGGAGGTAGTTTGGAAGATTTAGGAGATCCCCACGCTATTCCTGCAGCCATGTTACCACTAAGTAGCAGTGGGGGCTGAAGGAGAGTGGGAGAGCCACAGACTCTCAAGACATGAGAGAAGAAAACTAACGAGCGCACACTGAATCGCTAGGCTGACAACAGTCATTTCTATCAATAGAATAATTGATTATGGTAATAACAACCCCCCCATAGGTCACAATTCAAGTTATTATAAATAAGTTACTACTTTTTATTTATTGTCGATTACGAATTCGATTTGAAAAAAAACAAATCATTTCTCTATTATATATTATTGATTCTCAATTCAACGCATTACTGTTTATTGAACTTTTAACTCGTAATCTACCCCCCATAAAACGTAAATCATCGAATTTCAGTATCAATCGAATGATTTTCAAACGAGATACGATTTTTGGCCATCTAGATTTGCGATTCTACCCACTGTGCTGCACAAGTCTCAGTGACTAAATATTTACAAAAATCAAGGTACCCCTTCCGCTGTAATCTTTAAGAAGGGAGGGGGGTTGTAGGGATGGGTAATACTTGAAGGTAATCTTGAAACAGGATATTAGAATCACATTTTTCCCCTTCTAATTAGCTTATTAATGACCATTCATAGTATTTCATAGAACTGGTTTTATTTTTATCATCACTATTTTTTTTTTCATAGCCCCTTTAAATTTACAGATAATTAAAGATACTCAGGCGAATCTATTTAGAAATTATTTTTGTATTTCCTGTAGCATCGTTACATTATATACTGGTTGTGTTATTTTATAAAAATTATATAATGAATAAACAAGTATAATGATACACATTATGTATATTGTATTCACATATGTGTCTCTGGCGGATGAACTCACCCACCGACGACACACCGAGCAACGGGTGCAGGTCAGCGTTCTTAAACCTCTCGAGAGAGGTATGTCGGACCACTTTTCGCATGATATCATTCTGGAAACGCTAGAGACATTTGGCTGTATTGTCATCACTGTTTTTTTTTGTTTTTTTGTTTTTTTTCCCCTTCATAGCCCCATTAAATTTACAAATAATTATATATAATTATAGATCTTCAGGTGAATCTATTTACAAATTATTTTGTATTTCCTGTAGCATCACTACATTATATACAGGTTTTGTTATTTTATAGAAATTATATAATCGAATAAACAAGCATAAAGATATACATTATACATGACTAGACTAAACTGACTAATAAGGTGATGGGGCTCACCTTTTTGATCAACCTTAAAACTAGCTTACATACTAATTCTTATCCTAATTTTTCCCCGACAGTCAGTTGCCATCGATGCGGGAGGGGTGGTGGGGTCATATTGTTAAACACTGGATTTGTCAGGTGCTGCAAACGAGTCAAAAAACTTAATGTGTCTCCGGCGGATGAACTCACCCACCGACGGCACACCAAGCAACGGGTGCAGGTCAGCGTTCTTCAACCTCTCGAGAGAGGTATGTCGGACCACTTTTCGCATGATATCATTCTGGAAACGCTAGAGACATTTGGCTGTATTGTCATCACTGTTTTTTTTTGTTTTTTTGTTTTTTTTCCCCTTCATAGCCCCATTAAATTTACAAATAATTATATATAATTATAGATCTTCAGGTGAATCTATTTACAAATTATTTTGTATTTCCTGTAGCATCACTACATTATATACAGGTTTTGTTATTTTATAGAAATTATATAATCGAATAAACAAGCATAAAGATATACATTATACATGACTAGACTAAACTGACTAATAAGGTGATGGGGCTCACCTTTTTGATCAACCTTAAAACTAGCTTACATACTAATTCTTATCCTAATTTTTCCCCAACAGTCAGTTGCCATCGATGCGGGAGGGGTGGTGGGGTCATATTGTTAAACACTGGATTTGTCAGGTGCTGCAAACGAGTCAAAAAACTTAATGTGTCTCCGGCGGATGAACTCACCCACCGACGGCACACCAAGCAACGGGTGCAGGTCAGCGTTCTTCAACCTCTCGAAAGAGGTATATCGGACCACTTTTCGCATGATTCCATTCTGCAAGTGTTGGAGACATTTGTCAGTCAAGTGGGTGAATAGCGGGGCACCGTACAGCAGAGCTGGCCGGAGGACACATTTATATATCATCAATTTAAGACGAAGCGACAGGTTAGGTGAAGTTAGCAAGTGCGATAGCCGGTTGACCTTTGTCGTACTTTTTCTATTTTATTACTAAAATGAGTAGAGGAATCACTATTTAGAAATCATCCCTTTTTTTTTTTTTTTTTTTTTCTTCATAGCCCCTTTAAACTTACAGACAATTATATATAATTATAGATCCTCAGGTGAATCCATTTACAAATTATTCTGTATTTCCTGTAGTATCATTACATTATATACAGGTTTTGTTATTTTATAGAAACTATATAATCGAATAAACAAGCATAATGATATACATTATACGTGACTTGGCTAAACTGACTAATAAGGTGATGGGGCTCACCTTTTTGATCAACCTTAAAACTAACTTACATACTAATTCTTATCCTAATTTTCCCCTGACAGTCTGTTGCCATCGATGCGGGAGGGGTGGTGGGGTCATATTGTTAAACACTGGATTTGTCAGGTGCTGCAAACGAGTCAAAAAACTTAATGTGTCTCCGGCGGATGAACTCACCCACCGACGGCACACCAAGCAACGGGTGCAGGTCAGCGTTCTTCAACCTCTCGAAAGAGGTATATCGGACCACTTTTCGCATGATTCCATTCTGCAAGTGTTGGAGACATTTGTCAGTCAAGTGGGTGAATAGCGGGGCACCGTACAGCAGAGCTGGCCGGAGGACACATTTATATATCATCAATTTAAGACGAAGCGACAGGTTAGGTGAAGTTAGCAAGTGCGATAGCCGGTTGACCTTTGTCGTACTTTTTCTATTTTATTACTAAAATGAGTAGAGGAATCACTATTTAGAAATCATCCCTTTTTTTTTTTTTTTTTTTTCTTCATAGCCCCTTTAAACTTACAGACAATTATATACAATTATAGATCCTCAGGTGAATCCATTTACAAATTATTCTGTATTTCCTGTAGTATCATTACATTATATACAGGTTTTGTTATTTTATAGAAACTATATAATCGAATAAACAAGCATAATGATATACATTATACGTGACTTGGCTAAACTGACTAATAAGGTGATGGGGCTCACCTTTTTGATCAACCTTAAAACTAACTTACATACTAATTCTTATCCTAATTTTCCCCTGACAGTCTGTTGCCATCGATGCGGGAGGGGTGGCGGGGTCATAGTGTTAAACACTGGATTTGTCAGGTGCTGCAACGAGTCAAAAAACTTAATGTGTCGGCGGACATCACTATTTTTTTTTTTTTTTTTTTTCCTTCATAGCCCCTTTAAATTTACAGATAATTATACATAATTATAGATCCTCTGGCGAATCTATTTACAAATTATTTTGTATTTCCTGTAGCATCACTATTTTTTTTTTTTTTTTTTTTTTTTTTTCCTTCATAGCCCCTTCAAATTTACAGACAATTATATATAATTATAGATCCTCAGGCGAATCTATTTACAAATTATTTTGTATTTCCTGTAGCATCACTACATTATATACAGGTTTTGTTATTTTATAGAAATTATATAATGTATAAACAAGTATAATGACATAAATTATACGTGACTTGACGAAACTGACTAATAAGGTGATGGGGCTCACCTTTTTGATCAACCTTAAAACTAACTTACATACTAATTCTTATCATAATTTTTCCCCGACAGTCTGTTGCCATCGATGCGGGAGGGGTGGCGGGGTCATAGTGTTAAACACTGGATTTGTCAGGTGCTGCAACGAATCAAAAAACTTAATGTGTCTCCGGCGGATGAACTCACCCACCGACGGCACACCAAGCAACGGGTGCAGGTCAGCGTTCTTCAACCTCTCGAAAGAGGTATGTCGGACCACTTTTCGCATGATTCAATTCTGGAAGTGTTGGAGACATTTGGCTGTATTGTCAGTCAAGTGGGTAAATAGTGGGGCACCGTACAGCAGAGCTGGCCGGAGGACACATTTATATATCATCAATTTAAGACGAAGCGACAGGTTAGGTGAAGTTAGCAAGTGCGATAGCCGGTAAGACCTTTGTCGTACTTTTTCTATTTTATTACTAAAATGAGTAGAGAAATGGATCACTATTTACTCCGCATAATCATTTTTTATGCAGTCCAACTAATTAAACCTAACGAGAGGAATCGTCCTCAGGAAGGGGGAAAAAAAAGTCCAACTAATTAATGAAATTCAATGCTCTCAGCTATAGCTGTATTTTTCGTGGTTTTGGATTAAAAAAAAAAAACAACAGAAATTGAATATGTATATTCATATTCATATATATTCAACATAAAAATCGAAATTTTATACTTTTGGACAAAATTCATAAAAATCTCTTAAATTTTAAACGAAGTTTTATATTTCATTCTATAATGCGTAAAAGGTAAATTCCATCTGAAAACTGCTCTCATTGAGAAGTAATATTAAATATTTATTTAGTAAAATTTATCGAGTCTTTACAAAAAACGGTCATAAAGTATTTACTTCGTTATATGCAATGAAAACACTCAGCTCTTCAAGAGAAAACATCACTATTCTATTACGAAAACTTAATTAGTTTATTCATAATGGTATGATCATAATGTATTACAAATGAATTAAAATTTTGTAAACTATTATTATTAAAAAATAAATAGAATGTTGATCAGAGTATCTTGAATCATGAAGTTTGTCTGGAAAGAATTTAATTGATTTTTCCATTGAGCCTTTACAATACTAACAACTTATTATTTCAAAATTCAGTGAACGAGTGAAATTATGTCACTTTCGTATAATTAAAAAAATCCGAAAGGTCCACACTTGGACCATCTCTTTTTATTGTTCATTCACGTTTCATTTATTTCGATTACATATATTTTAAATAAATAGTCCCTATAGTGAGTGATTGCAGAAATATGTTTATAACTTTTTTATGAAACCTTAGGGACCATGTCCCACCAGACAGGAGAATTCTCACCCAATACTATACACAACTAGGCAGTCAACACCAAACATGAACCCAGACGAGCCAAAATATTCTGTCCTCGGATTATCTTACTGAGCAACCAGATGTTCTCCATCCTGACTTCATGTCTATTTTTTTTATAGTTCCTACGCTTTTTCATCAGGTACACATCCCTGCAATAATAGATTTAAACAACGAACTACAGGTACACCGAAGGCCACTTCTGGTGTTACCTTTGTACAAAATCCTGTTAGGTTAAGTGAGGTTAGACATTTTATATTTAGCCATAATAGTACTAATGGATTAGTATTTAGGTAATTTCTTTAAAACGCAAGCGTCTCAGATGGTGATTGTAAATTTTACCCTCAGATAATGATAGTTGTTTTAATTTCTATAATACTATTGTAAATAAAATTTTATTGGCTTAATCTATCTCAACGGCCATTACTTATTGATTATAAAAGTAATTATTGCCTTGTTTAATTATACAAATATTGAACCAATTTATTATTATAGCCATCATTAACATCCAACTTTGGTATGTATCTTTTGATCGTTGATTCGTCTTATCTTGAGGTCGTTAATTACACCAAAATTACAGGAAGATAAGTAAGGATCGAGCATTGAAGGTGGCAATTTTACAAACAGGAGTAATAATCACTACGATATATATATATATATATATATATATATATATATAAGTTATCGTCTCCCAGCTGTAGACGATCAAGAAAAAAGAATGAATGAGGAGGTAGATGATATAACGTCATGGTTTGGTTTATAACTGGCTTTATTCTCCTCCTGATCCTCTGTACACACGTTACGGGTTTGTTTACCTTAGGCTATGTGATATTAGGCTTAACATTGCCGTACCACTAGCCATAACTTATATATATATTCTCCATTTTGCCAATCCATTTTCAAAAGCAATTAATTTGTACTAAGGTTTTTGTCGTCAACTTTTAGTCCCTCAAAATGTCCTTTTATTGTCAAAGGTATCATCGAGAACTCAAACATTGAAACAAGATACAGATAATAACATTAAAGAAACAAGATATTTCAAATTTTGGGTGTTTCAAGGAAAAATAATTCTTAGTGAAAGTTTAAACAACTAAACATTAAAATTTGGAATGTTACAAGAAATATTTTTATTAAATAAAAAAGCTGGAAAAATAAATACACATTAAAAATAGTACAGCACCAAATCTGAGATATTGTTGTTTATTATGGCATGATAACCCTTTATATGTGTGAATAAATGAAGAATAGGTACATTGAAACAAGTTAATAAATATGATGTTTTGGGAGATGTTACATAATCAGGTGGGAAAAGGATTCTAACCTATATTTACTTTAAAGAAATCATAAACATCTAGCATTTTTTATAATTATATAATAAATAAAAATAAAAACTTTGCAATCATTCAATTTAAATATCAAGGTTAGCTGGATCAATTAATAATCTGTCCAAATCGTTGAAAATATTTGCTTAGAAAGGATTGAGGTACTCGCAATCTGTTTCGTAATTAACAACATTATTTAAATGTTTAAGTGCTTTTTTATTTATTAGGTTCATTTTGTAAAATTTGTGCGATGTAAAAATAAAAGTTATATTTGTAAATTTTAACATGCAGTGCAACAGCTGTTTTTGGTTCCATGTTTTCAACATTTTTAGAATCTTATAAAAAGCAATCAAGATAAAAAAACTGTTCGATGAGAGATTAAAAATTGAATGGGATTTCTTGAATCTGCTGACGGGTGTCTGTTCAAATAAAATGGCTGTACAAGAGAAGCTTTTCCGTTGGAGGGCTAGGTCGCATATTTTATCTGAGATTATTAAAGAAAATGCGTGTGTTCCTTGCGGCAGGGAACAGTGGAACATTCACACCCTCGCACAAATACAGGCCACCTGTTGCACCCTCCGCTCACAAAGCTTAATGCCCTCTAGTTTTTATTCAGTCTTCCATAAACACCCTTTTCACTTCTACCCTTGTGTACTTACAGATGAAAAAATCCTGGCTTTTTCATTTTTTTTTTTTTTTCATGTCGTACGCCGTCTTCCTTTTTTGTAAAGAGTCGTTTATTTTGTAAATTTTACAAAAACAAGTGCAAAAGATATTTTTCTTCACTCAAATCCGAATAATTTATTTTCCATATTTACATGATAAAAATAATCTTTTGCTGGTATGCATCGCAACTATTCTGTAAATAAGATCTTT
This sequence comes from Acanthosoma haemorrhoidale, assembly GCA_930367205.1. Classification (NCBI taxonomy): domain Eukaryota; kingdom Metazoa; phylum Arthropoda; class Insecta; order Hemiptera; family Acanthosomatidae; genus Acanthosoma; species Acanthosoma haemorrhoidale. The sequence goes on from OV884009.1 coordinate 45,008,245, forward strand.
ATTAGAAAAAATCACAATGCATTAATAAAAATCAATGCATAAAAATACACTGCATTAATTGTTGGGATTGAAGATTTCATTCATACTCATGTACAATTTCCATGTAGACAATATATACATACACATTATCTATCCCTCCCCCACTTCCAAGATCCCCTCAGCAAGTTAGTAGAAAGGCCGGAAGCAGCGGAGCTCCCCCCAACCCCCTCTCCAATCGTAAACCAGAAAGAGGACTTGAGAGCCACAGACGCTCAGGGAATGTATAGGGATGGTAGCCAGTGCCAGGAACCTATAGCTTACATATCTATTTACAATATAACGGACCCAGCTGTTAAAGGCGACGAGGAGGATTGTTAGGATGGGTGTTACTGGATATGGAGTTCACAAAAGGATTTAGATGAGTGAATAGGTTTTATTGAACTAAACAGAAATTTTAATTTAGGAGTTAACATAAAATTATTTCTTCATCGTACTTTATATTGTGCCTTAAGCCCTTATGTTCGTGTAATTCATTTTAGTTAACAATATTTTGAAGTAATGGCTTCACGGAATGTTAAAATTTATTTATTCATTTTCTGGTTATCCAAAATATCTAGGATATCAGCTTTTGTTCACGTCGAGTATCTTAACTATTGTGTACCTTGGTGTGTCTGTGGTTTGTGTGCTAACTCTTTTCAATATTAAAACATAGTATTTTTAAATTAGTTATTTTTTTTTTTAACCATGACAGACATGAGCTTACATTTTATCAAGTACCTAAAAGTTGATATAATTTGTTTTGGGTTTTTAAACAGATTTTATTTACATTATTGAAATGAAAAATATAAACAAATTAATTTGAATGTTTCCTTTTCGCCCACTTCTTTTTTTGGGGTTTAGTATTTTTTTTTTTCAAAACTAGTTACTTTTTTTCAGTGTTTCTGTGTGTTGTTGTTTTCATAAAAATAACTTCACTTTGTAAAACACGAAATGTACAAATAAATATTATATTATATGAAGATACAATGATTGAGTAATAAGACAGTAAGTGTGAGTGTTCCTGTTTATATACCAGAATTTATGATAGGAATAGAAAGTAGAAGCGTAGAGAATGAAGGAGATCCTGGATTCCTTGAATCATCCTGAGAAAGGGAGTAAAGTAAATATCATGCTGTGACAAAAACAAGTTATAAAAAATTACAATCGAAGGTTATCAATGATTTCTAGGGACTTGAAGGTCAAAGGGCACAGTTATGATTCGGTCATCTTTCCTGGCCTTTAGCGTATGGTGAGCGTATAATAAACCGTAAAACATCCATACGGTTATAACGGAATACCAATCATACGGTTGTGTGGTCTACGGTGTTTACGGGGCTCGGTTAAATGCGTCTGATAAATTGTTTCTCATGATTTATACTCGGGATCGCTAGAGTTGGGATGACAGCACCCTTCCGTCCGTGGCCAATACTTCCTTGATTCACTCCTCTTCAGTAATAATGACAAAGCCTCCTTACCTTCACGACCTCTTCCAATTCCAATGACCTATCAAATCCCGTAATACTAGATCCTAAGCTTCCAGCCTGTATTTCCCATAAATTCTCATAAATCTGCTCCTTTGACTGTTCTTTTCTAATCAGTGCCGCAATACTTTGGAACTATAATTCCCATCGATATTCATCGTTCATAAAATCTCCCTCAAATCTATTTATTTTCCCCCTCTTTCCCATCCTGTAATAATGCCTGTGTTTTCTCTATTTTTTTTTCATGTCTACTCAATTATGCTTTTGTTACAAAAACTGTTGCTGTTTGTTCTTTCTAGTCATCTCATATGTCCATAGCACCTTTATTACTTATAAGCTTAACGAATCAGTTTAATGTTTGAATTGTTTTTTAAGCTAGGAAGTTTGGCCTATTTTGCTCTTCTTTCTTCCTAGGAGAAATTACAGATAAGAAAAATGGAGTATAAATAAAAGTACAACCTTTCCCTCAGGGCTCAGCTATAAATGTCTGGCTAAGAGTGAATTGACAAGAAACATAGAACTAAATGACGGGGCGAAGTGGAAACTATTCCCGAATCGTGGAGGCAACAGGTTGCTTTACCTTTAGCACCTCAATCACGTTGCATCGGCTGGCGTATCAACACGTGGTCGATTTGTAATTGGCGGTCTTGGGTCACGGCGATCAGATTTGTGACGTGATGTAGGCCAGCACGGCAGTGAGCCAGGCGTGAAGAACCGTACGTGTGTGTGTCACCGGCCCTTTCAGGGAACGGCACAGAATATCAAAATGGGCAAAAGGTGAAGAGAAGTAAATTTTTCAACTCAGCGGAACAAATCTATCGGGTGTATTAACAATTGGGTATTCAAACTTATAGATGTAAATACGTATGTACCTAGATTCACGCTTCAAATAAAAAATAAAAATAATACCCTAGATATGCACTAATGCGTAATAGTAACCTACATTATATAATTTGCCTATTAATAAAATCAACATTCTTTCATTAATTAGAACTCTGCGTAACTACTCATTTGTGTATGATAACAAAAATCTGGCGTTTGCATATTTAATGAAGGAGCTTAGCGAAAGGCGGGAGGGGGAGGGGTAGAGTGACAACAGATATTGCGGTTATGAAGCGGGAATTGTGTAGTATTGTAGTGTATACAAAGAAAACAAAAAAAAAAGTTTTATATGTCTTTCTTGTCAGCACAACTAAATATTAACGTTTCTTTTATCATTTATTTATTATAGTCGATCCACGTCATATGTGATGTGATGTGTCATGAATAAAGCACGCATGTTAGCAAAAAGCATTACAGATGAGCACATGTTTTACTTATGATAATAAACGATAATTCATTATGTATGTATGTATATCATCATTAAGTATAAAATAAATGATAATCACTGAAAAAAATATTGCTACTATCATGTTTAACCTAAATACCGTCTTTTACATTTTGTTAGTTTTGCAAAATGAGCTCAACATTTGTTATATTCTACATTTGAAAAAGGTATTTAACGATAAAATAAAGCACCAATATTATAATATATGTACCTCTACTAATATTAATAGTATAGCAAAGCACCAAAGTTCAAAGAAAATTATTTATTCAATGATAATAAGTTGGGGTAATTTCAAACAGTAGATTTTGAAAATACATATTTTTAAAATGGCGAAAAAAGATTCACCTTGAATATACACTAGAACCTAGGTTTTCATCTAGACAAAAGACTGACGTTGAACCCTAATACAAGACTTGAGAGACAAAAATTGTACAACCGGTATTGACAGTTAGCACACACTCCAACCTCACACTAAAATGTGCATTTACAAACAGTACCTAAACCCGATCTGGACTTACGGACAAGAGCTATGGGGGGCAGCTAAACCTTCTAACGTCAAACGAATCCGAACAATCCAATCCCAGGTTCTCTAAACTGTCAACGCACCCTTTTACATTGAAACTTATCCCTTCACATAGATCTTAACGTGTCAACGGTCCTTGACCTATACCCTCAAGATTTTCCTTATTCCACAAAAACCAATTCGCTCATCCAAATCCTACTGTCAACTCCTTATCTAGTAACATCCATCCTTACAATCCTTATTTTAAACCGTGGTGACCGGAGCTAATTATTTCTTAGCATATGGGTCACAAAGATTTTGTTAGTAAGTAGTAAACAAAGCGCGTTAAGCTCATATTGTTTTGTTTTCATATTGTTTTTCATCAGGTGCGATTTCTGTAAGGCAGTTACTTAAACTGCCTTAAACTTAAATAGTAATAAGTTGTCTTTGAATGTCTTAACACATGATGGAGGGAGATTTTCAAAACCTGGCTCACGTCTTTCACAATTCATTAAAAGCTGTCAGTTTATTTTAATCTAATATTTTGTGGACGGGATGAGATAATTTTAAGAAGTTAAGAAAAAGCTTAAAAATGTATTTTGAACTCAAATTTTGGAGGTCAAGAGTACTTTTTTGAAAGTTCTTCAGACCTCAAATAATGTAGTTTACTTAGTTTATTTAGTATGGAAAGGGGTATAACTAATATCACTCAGTTTTAAGAACATAATTTTAGTTCAATCATAAATATTAGAATTATTAATTCTAACGTCGATATCTTTAATTTCATACCCTACTCAATTTAATGGGGTTTTTTCACTACTAATTAATTGATTATATTATAGAGTTTATATTTTAACATCATTGGGATCTTAAATAGAATTATCAAGTGAAATTTCATTCCAATAAAAAAATTACACATTATTGTTGCAAAGAGGATGTTCCTTCCAGAATGTTTTTTTTTATTGCTTTTAGTTAATCAAATTATTCATTCACAGGGTTCTACGGCTGAAAACTATATTTTAGGTTGTATTCGGAGTTTGATAGTAATAAGAAAATAGAACATAACATTACGCTCACCTCCGCTCAAAAAGTCACTTTTTATATATTTGTTTCAAGCACTTCATTTTAATAGTAATTATATATATATATTATTTCGTTCACCTAGTCCAGTGGTCGGCAAACCCTTATTAGCCAAAGATCCAAATATGAACATTACAACAATTTTTAAAAAAATTGGGAGCCAAATCTGCTTGTTTAGTAAACTTTTATTACACTAAATAAGTAGTACACTAAATAAAACTAAATTTCATACTTAATAAATATTTATTAATGCGAACAATGTGCTTGCATCTCCTTGGAAAGTTTTAGTAAGTCAGGTTTGTATGTTTAGGCAAGTTCTCATCAATAAGACGACTTCTCAGTTTACTCTTCATGCTTGAAAAAGATTGTTCGTTGTTGGGGGGCGTAACTATGGGAGTGCCTGATCACTCTAGCCCTGGTGACAAGTGTGGATTGTTGTAGTTATTAACATGGACCATGTTCCATGTAGGCGTTAATATCTGACTCCATTTATTGATAGGGATGTGCCCCGACAATACACTGTGTTCAGGAGAGAGGTTCAGAGGTTCATAAAGAATAAGACCAGATTTCAGAGTTCGAGCGGGAGATCGGCAGCGTAATAGTTCAAGTCGTCAGAGGGTCTGCTAGAAGCTGTGAGACGAGGTGACTGCCCAGAGGTGTGGCAGAGAGAGAGAGTAGACTAGTAGAATATTCCAGGGCCCCGGGGCTCTGGAGTATCGCGACTGTCTAGATGCAGAGACTGGAGAAGAGTAGAGTAGTAGAAGACTGAGTGGGCTTACTCCCAGGGCCCCGGGGCCCTGGCGTATCGCGACGAGTGATAGTGGCTGTTTAGGTGAGGAGCTTGGAAAAAAGTGTCTCTACAGGGCGAAACTCCTTGATTTAAATACTGTGGTCCCTTCCTCGTGGAAGGCGGAGTCGGTTGAAGGGGGTATGTTTTATGATGCCCAGGTGGCTAATCTCCCTTAAGTTTATGACTGTTGGCCTAAAAGGGTGTGTTTTATGATGTCACACCTACCGAGATACGTGATCGCTCGTCACCTAAGGACTGTTTATTGGCATGGCTTTTAGATTTTATGACCCCGGAAAGTGACTGAAGGTCTGCATGGGTCTATTTATGGCAGTCAGGTGGCTTATCCTCTCAGGTTTATTGCTGTACCTTCGACCCTCTGTTACTTGTTTACATCTGCCGATCCCTCTATGTATTATTACTAGAAAAGGCTTTTACTATGTTTTACATCTAATTACAATACATTATATGCACCAGAGTATAGGGTAATTTACATATATGGGTAGCGCTTCGCTACATTCGTATATATATGTAGAACCGAAAAGGGAAAGAACAGCAAACGCGATCGTAAAAGTCAGGGATACTGTTCCAAGCGTTGAAAATGATCATGTCTTCCTTCTCCAGGTCATTCAAAGCAGACCACTTGTGTTGTGAACTAAGATCACACAGAAGAATTTAGTGGACAAGTCTTGCGACAAAGGGTGAAGGTAATGTGGGAGCATTTTGCTTCATTAACTTTGATCCGCCATTGATTGCACCAATACTCGATCTCGTTAAGGTGTTTTTGAAGGTTATGGGATGCTATGTCGGGGTCTGGGTGGGATGACAAGACTGCAGTGTCATCTGCAAATTTGGCCAAGAAGGTATTGGGAGTAGAGGGGACATCAGCGGTGTATAGGTTATAGAGGACGGGGCCTAGGACACTGCCCTGTGGAACTCCTGCATTTATGGGATAGTAGTTAGAATATTCTAAACCACAGCGGACTTGGAAGAAGCTGTTTGAAAGGTAGGACTGTAGGATTAGAAAAAGGGTCTGTGGTCAATGTCTTTTGAGCTTGTAGAGCAAACCTGCGTGCCAAACCCTGTCAAAAGCTTGAGCTATATCAAGAAAGGCAGCAGTGCAATACTGTTTGGTTTCACGGGCTGAGGAGACGTGATCAACAACGCGAAGGCCTTGTTGAGCAGTAGAATGTCGTTGGCGGAAACCAAACTGGTGTGTGGGACAAAGGTTTTTGGATTCAACAATTGGAAGTAGACGTTTTAGTAGGAGTTTCTCAAATATTTTTGAGAGGATAGGGAGTAGCCTAATTGGACGGAAAGAAGAGGCGTCATTGGGTGGTTTACCGGGATTGGCGAATAGGGCAATAATGGAATGTTTCCAGAGGAGAGGAAAGTGCGTCGTTCGGATAATGCAATTATATACATAGGTTAGGAAGATTATGGCTTTAGGAGGAAGCTGTTTGAGAATTTGAGGAGTAAGGAGATCATATCCAGGGGATTTTCGGTAAGGTAAGTTTTTCAGAAGGTATTTGACCTCAGAGGGATTAACGGCTTTTGGTGGGAGAGAGAGAGAGGAATGGGTGAAGTGAGGAAATCTTCCACAGTTGCGCTGTGAGTATGGCTTTGGTGAGAAAGGTGAGGTGTGAAAGTATGGGTAAGATGCAGTCTGATTAAATTATTGAAATATTCTAGGTGACTAATGTTTATTGAAATACTAATAACAAAAGGATCTTTTCCAATACTTTGAAAATGGGCTCTTAGTCAATCGTCGACGAGACATCTTTTTTCGTTCATTTTATTTAATTTTTTCCTCTCCTTTTCCTTTCAACAAGGTAATAAACATCTGACTCCGATATCGTTTGAAATATTAATGAGATATCAGTTCAATGCAGAGCTTGAAGGCAATAAAACCAGCGTATTGATTGGAACCAGTGTACACCTCTACAAAACATTCGAACCCGTCTTTTTCCCATTAGCGCTATAATTTGAAGCTTTATGCCCAGGTAAAAATTAAATCTGAAATATAAATATTTCTTAGAGCTGTAGATTGATAAATCTTACAAGTTAGTCAAGCGGGCGAATATTATCTATGTATAATCATTATTTGAGAGGGCCAATTCCTTCAATAAATATTATTCACATCCAGTTTCTGATCCAGAATCCTCCACAAGATAGCCAATGATCCCTTATATGTCTACCACCGTACCCTTCACGCTATTCTTAATATCCCATTCATTTAAGACCTAGCCATCTCCCGCTACCAGAACTTCCATTCCCACTCCCTGGCCATCCTAATCAAGGTATCAGCAAGGTACGCTGATGCTCTATACTCCCATCTAATCACCGGCGATCCAGAGTGACACCTGCAGCAAAGGGGCCCTGGCGACCTCCTCTAGCATTTTGTTAATAGTGAGCTTCGTAGAATGGTGATTACTAAAGTGGTTTCGCTAGTGACCCCTTTTCCCCATAAATACGTAGCGTAAGTTCTATGTACTGATTGCATATAACATTTCAATAAAAATATTAGAATTTTGCCAAGATGATTAATGATATACTTCCTGTTAGTAATCGGTGTGTTATTTAATATACCTAGAAATATATAAAAGTCCCACCTCTCCTCTTAGCCTACAGGAGATAATTCCCTGTGGAATGTAACTACAAAGATCCTTAAGTATCATCTTTTCATACACACTCTGTCGTGATGATGGGTCCTGGGCAGCTTCAGATGAGGAAAGGTTGGAAGAATTCGCTCTGAACCTTTCCCGTACATTTACACCTCACCTAGTCATCAAAACCATACTCATGGCACAACTGCTGAAGATTTACTCACTTCACCAGTGAGATGGATCTCACTTCCACCAAAAGCTGTTAACCCTTCTCAGTTCAAATAGTTTTTTCAAAAATTACCTTACCGAAAATCTCTTATCTTCCCATAGGGTGACAGTGGGCGTCCTGGAATTGGTCAGTTTCTCCAATCATTTCCTGATCGTCTGTGGCTCTCACGCTCTTGGTCAGCTACCACTGGCTTGTATCCGGTGACGGGGCTAATGAAGGAGCGTGGGGGAGTTCTCAAGACTCCGCACCCTCTTTCGAATGCGACGGAGGTGACAACCAAGTGGATTTGGTAGTTCTCTGTGCTATTTGTAAATACTGTATGAATGAGCGAGTGAATGAAGGTTTATCCAGTTACTACTTTGAACCAATAAATTTCCACTTTCACCTTCCTCCAGTCAAGTACTTTTAATCATGCTTTTCCTAGATACCTGTCCCGTTACTATGTACATCAGGGACTTGCTCCCTCCTGTTTTCTGTGTATTTCTCTCTAAAATATTTATTTTGTCTTTAAGGGTGCTTTTTCTTAATTGGTCTGATCATTTCTGTATGCTCGCTCTATCGTTTTATTTTCTTCTCCCATTCTCTGGCCTTGTCTTGTCTTTAACTGATATTCTTTCACTAATGAGATTTCAAGAATGTTCCTACCTTTCTTCCTTTTTCCTGTTATCCTATAATATCTTCTGTATAACATCAATACCTGTGAACACTTTATCTGCAGTGTCTCCTTCTTATATAAAATTTTTCAAAAACTCATTTTGAGTAAAAGTGCTGTAAATCTTTTCCTAAAACCTAAACCTAAAGCTGTCTGTTGACAGACATTAGTTTGATTCTAAACTCGGGAATCATTAGATGATAATGTCTATCAATTGACATCTACCACCTGTTATTATGCTTCAATCTTATCCTTTCGTTAACGTATTACTGGTTCAATCTTCAATTTCATTTATTATTTTCGAGGTTCATAAATAATTAATTAAATCTATTCTATATACATCTATTATTGAACGAATTATTTATCAATTTTTTTTTTTTACTTATTTTTCAATAGAAACGTTTTTAGCAACGGTTGTATTAACTTCCGCAACGCCGAGTTGGGGATCTTAGTTACCCATACTTTGAACTTTGAATAATCCAAAATACGTTTCTAAGAATAATATTTGACAAACCAAGATACACTAGATTAATGAAGTTGCACGAATTTTCCAAATCTGATAATATTCTAGATATATTATAGACCAACGAATTAATAGATAAATGTGAGAATCAATTTGATCAAAATACTGCTAGTATAGATAAAGCGCCGAACATGAGGGCATGACGTATAATGTTGAAGATTTTTCTATTACTATGTATTTTTTTGTTTTTGTCGTTGCTATTTTTTGCAAAACAGGTGACAACCATGTGGATTTGGGAGGTCTCTGTGAATACTGTAAGAATGAGCGAGTGAATGAGAATTGTAAATATGGTATGAATGAGAACATTTATCACAATTAATTATTGCCCAATAAGGCAGATTGTAATTTTATCACATTAAAGAAAGGTTATAATGTTTTTTTCAAAAATTAAAATTTAATGTATAGAGATTTTATTCATAAACAAGTGCGAGGATTTTTTTTTTTTTGGTTTAGACTAGATTATTTTTATAATGTAAATATTGGATTTAAAATATGCTCAAGGCCTTGAAATTATATCTTCTTTTTTAATCAAAGGACAATTTTTGAAGGCCTTTAAGTTACAAAATAAAATTATTCTTGTGCCTGAATTTAATAAAACTTGCATTGTTTGTAATGCCTAGAATCTGCTTTGAAAATAGGCTTTTCCTGGACTTTTTCCGATTAGAGGTTCATCTTAAACTATTCAATTCATTCCGAATAAATGACAAATAAGAACAAAGAATTTACACTGATTTGTTTCTATTTAGATTCAATAACATTAAATTAAAAAAAATAAATTGTACGCATGTCTATAATATATTAGATTCTGCTTCTCTGGAATATTTTCCAATTGGGGTAGTAAGTAGTATTAAGTAAAAAATGTTGTCCGGACACGTCTATAAAGTCTTTTTTCGGATGATATTACCGTAAATCGCGGGGCCACCCCTACGGAATATAAATGAACTGTGTAAGGGCTCCAGCTCTAAAATAAAGTAATCATGACAGATGGAGCTGTTGCAAAAGAGAAAAAAGGAAAAAAAACTAACGACTTTTCTGCAGCCTGCTGTCGACAAATGAAATTATACAACCCCCCCCCCCACTTTATCGAATCGTTTAATTATGAGACTGAGAAATGTTCTGTTAGAATTTACAGTGCTTAATTGACTGTTTCGCAGGGAATAACTCATTGGTACACTCAACGCTTGTACAACTAATTATTCTCAATTGTCAAAACGGTGTTAAGCATCTTGCTTTGAATAGAATGATGTTTCGAGATTCATAAAATTCCATAATAACCTATCCACCCTCATCTCTACAGTCATTACACTGCGCCACTCATCCCTATATATCCCTATAAGCGGCAGTGGCCTCGTGACCTGGTATAAGTACGTGACAGTGGGAGTCCTGGCAATGGGCAGTTTCTCCAATCATGTCCTGAGCGCCTGTGGCTCTTGTCCAGCCTCCACTGACTCGTATTGGGTGACGTGGCTGACGGAGGAGCGTGGGGAACTTCCGAAGACTTCGCTTCCTCTTTGGCATGCAAGGTAGGTGACAACCATGTCGATTTGGAAGGTCTCTAGACTGTGCGTAAATGCTGAATGAATGAGCGAGTGAATGAAAATTGTAAATATGGTATGAATGAGACCACTTATCACAATTACTTATTGCCCAATAATAGGCAGATTGTAATTTTATCACAATAAAGAAGTTTTTATTTATCTAAAAAAAAAATAGAATGATGCGATTGATCAGCTTATTTTAAATGGTTTTGCTGTCTATGTTTTATACAATATTAGAATAATTATATTATAATAATAGACTAGAATACGAATAAATAATTTAAAAAAATTACATCTGGAAAATGAAAAGACCTAGTACATCATAAAAAAAAATGACAATGTAAAATAAAGTGTAAACCTCTGAAAGCATAAATAATAATAGAATAATATAATTTAACTGCATTTAGAAAATTAAGTCATAGCTTTATCCAGATAGAAACAAAAAAAAGTCCGTTCAATAGAATAAATTAAATGAATACAAAAAAACAACAACGTGAAAGCTAAACATACAATATTATAAACCAAAGCAGGTGGAATCCAAACATTATTATACATAGTAGACACTAAGAAAAAAATATAAATGCAAAAATAAATGTACGAAATTAATTAATTTTGAATGAATCGATCCCAAACTACCAGGCGTCTTTGTGTATGGTGTGAAGGTTCTGGAATAGGAGGGCTCTGAAGGTTCACAAGGATGAAGCATTGTAGATATTAGGAGGTGGAGAATTCCAGAGGGAAGTAGAGGAACCAAGGCCGATCGTATGCTGCAGTTTTGTGGGCAGACTGAGGATTCGAACTGTAGAATCTTATATGTATGTCTATAAGGTGATGGTAGTTGATTATTCAGAAAAAGAATGAACCAAGAAAATATTTTGCACGGAAGGAGGGGAAGAACCACCCTGATGGGAGACATATGTGATCCCCTGAGTCCCAAAGACCAATCTTAATATTATATACTATATTTAAGAGAGAAAAAAAGGACCTGCTTGACCGATCCGAATTAAATTTTTTTTCCAATATTTTTTTAAAGGAATTTTTAGTCAGCATGATGGTTAAAAAAAAAGTGATTCAAAAATGCCGATTTTATTTATTCATTTTTTTTTTGTTTCAAAACCTTTCATTCAATATACACACAGTGAGTTACAGATTTAACAATATGGAATCTTTACATAAATTCACGCCTAATGCTAATTATATTTACTGTAGTGTAGCTACATTTTATATGATGTGTAAGGTTGAAGAATTGTTCTATGATAAACTAATGTACAGGATACAAGGTTTTTGAACATAGAAAGTGGTCCGAATATGGTCTTTTAAGATAATGGCTTTTTTCTTGTATTTTTCGTTTATGATGTAAGTAAAAAATTTAATCTGGCTATAATTAAAATAATAATCTTTGATATAATACAGAAATGTACACGGGTCCCATGACCCATCACTGGTGGTGCATACGGTTAGAGTTTTAATTTTTGTTAATATTAACCCCCCATCGGGAAAAATTCTGATTTATCTAACTTAGAATTAATGTAGTAAGAATAGATGTTTAAAGTTTTAAGGTTAAAAAAAACGGGTTATCATACATAAGATCTTTCACCTTTGGTTTCCCCAATTATTTGTAGTTTAATTTAGCTATATAATAGATCAATAAAAACACATCTTCCCTGGTGAGTTAGGAAATATTGAGAAGACAAGAGTTGTATGAAATCGAAACACACTTCTGTTAATTTAAGTATTTGTTATACAAAACCATCATAATGGAACCACAACGAGAACGAATTTAGATAATTATTAAAGAACAATAGAATGTATGATAAAAATAGATTTATACCTATAGGTAGTGAAACAAGTCATAATAAAACACTGTGAACTAAATACTCCAGAAAAAACACAATATATCAAGCACATTACTCGAAGTATTACAAGATAGCTCCATTCAAAATACTCTTGATTACAAAACAGATCATCGACTCCTTGCAAATAGTGAATTCTTAAACAATTGCTTATGCCAACTAAAGTCCCTCATGTACTCATGGTTGTGGCAAATAAATAAAATGTAGATGTATAAGAATTTCATCTAACCTGTCTTTTTGGTAGATTTGGTTCAACAAAGCTGTTGTGTTACCTAAAAAAAAAAAAATAATAAACCATTAATAACCAATATATTAACACTAGGTTAAGATACTTATATTAGACTTGTACAAAAATTCTTGTGCATGAAAACAATGTTGTCTTTTAAATTACATATTTAATCCTTGACTGTTTAATTTATATAATTTTTTACGTTGACTAATCATTTATTCAATTATATACGCCTAACCGATTTTTCACTCATCAACTATTAAATATTACGATGGGACTGTCCAGAAAAAACTCAACTGGAAATAATAGTTGAGAGCAAAGACGGTAGCCAAAGAAATTCGTTTGGTGGTAGATGAAGAGGTGCTGCAACGAAACCACAAAATTGTCTCAAACACTTCAAATAAACGTTTTCAAGCGCGATCAGGTCGCCCTTTAGTGGTCGATGGTGATAAATTACTCGAGGGTTTAATCCGGGATTCGTATTAGTGCCCACACAAGTATGTGGTACTGTAATAAAATGAAATTACTATACTATTAATAATTACTTATACTAATAAAAAGGCGTGGCCACGCTTCGTTATCTTGCTATAGTATTCATGCTAATATAATCACCACTTGACAATGAGACACAAGGATTGTTAACATTAGCCGCAGAAGAAGACGCGGGGACTGTGGACTGGCAGGAGTGTGAGGGGTGGAGACTAGCAGCATGATTGGTCGATAGTTCTTTATTACCCGTGACATTAACATTAAATGAGCCTAACTTGCACTAATTTGGATGGATCTAAAACTTCGAAACAGTCGTTTTACTATTATCCTAATGTAAAAAAAGGCTTAAAGACCGGAACTTGAACCAGTATAATACTGGGTACCCTCGCAACCAAACACTATTTATTACTAAACAATAATGAATCATATACTATATATAGATCCACTAGAAAGAGAGCCACAGGCGCTCAGGACATGAGTGGAGATGGTAGCCAGTGCTAGGAGGACTCCATACTTACCTATTTAGAATAGATCGCGAGGCCACCGCCACTTTAGGCGTTGAGGAGGATTGTACGGCTAAGTGTTAGTGCATAGATGACTATAGCGTTTGGACGGGTGGATGTTTTCATGCCATTTGGGAAATCTTTTGAGTATAAAATCAAGGACTGTACGTTCATTGAGATCATCGTGAAAGGGTGAGTTTTCGAGGAAGAAGGGAAGGTTGACTATAGTTATGAGGACTTTAAATAAGGCATGTTTTAATTAGTTTGTTGTTAGAAGGTTTGGCTGTACCCCACAGTTTTAACCTGTATGTCCAAATCGGTTTTAATAACCGTTTTCATATGTGGCGTTTGTTTTAAAGAATACGATGAGAATCATATTTGGAAAAACTCCATATTTGGACTCCAAGAACCTGGTTCACTATAGATAATTATCACAAGTGTTCACCACATTAGATGAGATAGACAATAAAACGAAAAAAATTACTCGAGATGGCTAAATAAACTAACCAAGTCAAGTTACAAATAAATAGATAAACATTCAATAGAGGAAAAATGTATGTAACTGTTCATTGGGGGAAGGTGACAGCGCTATCTGTATCTATGAGAAATAGGGTGCTGTGACCGTGGTCTAAGTAACAGGTTCCATGCTGGTAACAGGTTCTACTCCGTAACTCGGTTCGCTCCATTAACTCCGGTGTGAAACCGAGGCGATTTGTATAGACGGCTTGTCCTCCATTCCTTAGCTTCGCGCATTACTTCTCTTCCCCCTTTCTCAATGTTAGCATGAAAGTGACTTTTACGAGCCAGTGTCCCGATCTGAAATTTCTAACATGGAATATTTTGGTTAAGTTGGTTAAACCCCGGTGAAGCGTGTGGTTTTTCCTCACACATTTAGGCTCGTGGGGGTACACCCGTACCTCTTCTAAGTATATTTTTGACAGTTTATTAAGAAACTTGTTAGTTAGGTCTAAAAGAGTAAACAAATACTGAAATAATACATTAATATTAATTTTAAATCGTCGGAAACAAAAGAAAACATACCCAAAACCAGAACCCCCCCTCAATATCCAGTCGAGAGCAACCACCCTAAACCAACCTAATTTTAATAATTAAATTTCATAATAATAATACCGATATGTATACATATTACAATATGTATAATTCAAATAAATCAATACTTTATTGTGATATAATTACAATCTGCCTTATTGAATTATTGAATATAAGTGTTCAATGTTCACATTCATACTATATTTACAATTTTCATTCACTCGCTCATTCAAGCAGTATTTACAAACAGCTCAGATACCTCCCATAGCCACATGATTGTCACCTCCCTCGCATACGAAAGAGGAAGCGGAGTCTCGGGAAGTCCCCCACGCTCCTCCGTCAGCTGCGTTACCGGATACGAGCCAGTATGATGAACATGATTGGAGAAACTGGCCATTGGCAGGTCTCCCACTGTCACGAATTTATAGCAGGTCACAAGGCCACTGCCGTTTCAGTCTCCGAGGAGGGTTATAGGGATGTGTGGCACAGTGTAGTGACTGTGCTAGGGGATTAAGGTGGTTGGATAGGTTTCGATGGAATTTCATAAACTTGGAAGGGATGAGATAAAGAATGTAAGGTATATGACTATTGTTCTCAGGACTTTTGATTAAAAGGATTGGATGGGCTTCATGTTCGACTTTTTTGCTGTCCCCCATAGCTCTATTCCGTATGTCCAGATTGGCTTACGTATAACATTGTAGATAGATTAGTAATTTATTTTCTATTGAGAGATGGGATGTTCTTTGGAGTAGTCTGTACAGTTGTCTAAAGTGTCTGTTTAGTTCTTGTCTTTTTAGTCTCGTATGTGGGTTCCATGTCAGCCTTTTGTCGAGATGGAAGTCTACTGCCTCGGATACAGGAAAAGGAATGGAATTAAAAAAAACTACTAGTGGACAGGACTTGCGGAAGCGGGTAAAGGTAATGTGGGAACATTTTGCTTCATAAAGTTTGATCCACCATTGGTTGCATCAATACTCGATCTCATCAAAGTGTTTTTGAAGGTTATGGGATGCTATATCGGGGTCTGGGTAGGAATATGTATAATAAATAAATTTATATTGTTATCTTATAAAAATAATTTGTAAAGAAATGGCAAGACTCCTGATCAATCCTTGGAACCACTAGCCGAAGCGTAACTCAATGAACGTTCTATAAAATGAAAATATTATTCAGGTAATGATCTTCCCATCCTGGCGACGAATAAGAAAAATAAATTGCATAAGAAAGTTTTTCGATTACTATTACTGGCTTTGTCAACTCCAATCTCGGCCTTATATAATTACATCTTTTCAACCGGGCCGCAATAAAATAAACACGATTTCGTCAACATCTGAGAACTTTTGAAACATCAGCATATTTCACTAACTGTTGTGTCGAGTTTTCTTCGGTCTAACTTCTGAGGCTGCTGGAAATTAAGTCAGAGTGTTTTCATTCTTTTTTCCCCACCCTCGAGTTGCCACGGCGATAAAAATAGTTAAATCTTTTCCCTTCGGCCTTGAGAAGGGTGAGGGGGTGGGAACACTTTTAGTAAGCGTTCTAAATCTGATCGCGGTTGTGAAAACTCTTTCCATGGAAGTCCATGTTGAATATAAAGGGGTAATATTTTACATTCATAAGTTGGCGACGGGGCGGGGAGGGGGGAGTAAAGTTTCCTTAAACCGAATGGGACAGGTTCTGGTGAGCACAAATAGTATTCAGTCCTCTGCGGCCAACCTTAGCATTTACATACATTTCAGGCTCGGGCGCTCCCCCCCCCCCCCCGATTCTAAGCCGAGAGCTCTACACTAATTGCGTCGCTGTCGCCACTGCGAAAATGTTTCAGGACTTGAGAGTTACTTTTTAAAAAAAATAAAATAAAAAAATATTTCAGCCAATTTGTGAAACTTTTTTTTTTTTGTCTAGACTTATATTCAATCAGGTGTGACCTGTTGTGTTAACACGTCCGACCTATGGCAGTTGTCGACTAGAGAAAATCGATTGTCAATCTCTGCAGAGCCGGGAGGGATAGGCTCTACTTTTTAACAGGTAAAACACAAGTAACCTATGAAAATTTGAACTTGATAGTGATGATATAGGGAAATATTATTTAAATTTTGTTAATTTGTTACCCAGATCACGACAGTGTAGTTTAGATCTTTAAACCATAGTATGCACTATAGTTGATCCACCAGTCCGTAGAGTACGCGCAGTATGGTCGCTCCCCTGTGCCCTCTCCCTAAACCCCATCCTCATTAATATGATTATATTAATACATAGATTATCATATATGATAATTTAACGAGTTTTGGGAAAGATTTTTCTTTTTGTGATTCTTATTATTTTCTTTTAATGCTTCCACCACGCTACCATGATGTCCTAACGAAATACGCATTGGAACCTAATAATGAAACAAATTCCCAGCTATCTACTGGAAGGAGACCAAAGAATAATTATTTACCATAATGTCTTTGTTTATAATTGTTCTTCGCTTTGTGAATATGAAGGATAGGTTCATATTTATCAATATTTTGCTTTAGTTTCCTCTTAATCAAATTATATATTGTTTATAGGGCCTTATCAAGCCTATTGCTGAGTGTATCTGATCGCCTAGTTGTGGTATACATGGTGGCATCAACGGCGTATAAAATTAATAAAATTGGTCCTAACACTGAGACTCCACAGCTTTATGAAAGTAGATCTTCCCTCGGGATCGGCAAAAAAGAAATACGGCTCTTTGACCGCCACATGTATCACTGCACTTACGAGAGCAGAGAAGTCGCAGGACAAATGTAGGAGACTGGTGCCCCAAAAAGACTGGGATCCGGACAGAGAAGGAGTGGGGTCCCATGGATATAGAGGGGGGGGGGGGGTCGGGGTCGGTTATCATTCTCCCGGCCCCGAGCTCGACTCATCCCATTTAACATTTCCCCCGGGGGGGGGGGGGTCGCCCTCTTACCATCTCTTCTGTCATCCACCCGGGCAAGGATCAATCCACACAGGGACCCGGCGGTCTCTCCAATTGAATGGGGTGCCGTTTCACTGGCCCTGGGTTCGTGGTGGGGGAGGGGGTTGGAAGTTATTTACTAATTGCCGAAAAAGGCTTTTCTCCCTAGAGATACAGTATTTTCGACCCTGTGCCATTCCCGGGCTGTAGTTTATTACGTCAACTCGTTCGTTCATCAAATCAACCTATCCAATATCAATCAACTTCTGAACAGTTAATCAGAAGTAATGCAATGCATTCTAGACAAATATTTCTAGAATGGTTAATATTTACTTTTATATAAATTTAAATACGCCAAGTAACTTTTTATATTCCTTAGGTTTGTTTTAACAGTAGTGTACCAAGGGAGGGGGTCAACCCCAGGTGGAACATATTTCGATATGGATAGAATCAATACTTTAAATGTTATACTGCCAACATTTTTATACTCAATCAGTAAAAAACACGTGGCCCACAAATTTGGAATTCACCATGGACACATACGTCTCCTGGTGGTAAAAATAAGAACTGACAAAGAAAATACTTTTCAAAAGGCCGCTTATTTCAAAAGAAGTATTGCAATGTCAAAAATAGACGTAATGCTTAATAAAAACTGTTATATTTTTGTTTGGCATACGAAAGTAAATAATAAAATAAAATTGTATTGACAAAACATCCTTCAACAGTCAACGTTTCACCTGTTCATGGATCATCAAGGTCTACAACTTGAAGCTAAAGATATATATAATTACATTAAAAAATCAAGAGGTTGGGGGGGGGGGTGAATCGCAATTAACCCACGATCCTCCAATCTCTTTTCACATTACCGGCCTGTGATCGTTTTACGAAAAACAGAAATCCTTAACACTAAGTGAAGTAAAAAAATTATAATGCAGAAAAAAATGAAAAGAGGCGAAAGAAGAAGCAATGGTGAACATTATAAACCTATCTACACAGAAGATAATACAATTTAATAAATGGGTTCTGTGCATAATAATTAATAAGATAATTTCTTAGTCTAAATAAAAAGAAAAATTAATGATTTTCAGATTGGAATATTTAAATAATAACTAACTGTTATTATTATACGAAAAAAAAATGTGTGAAGCGAACCGCGGTTTGATAGTGAGAGTGAGAGAGGTGATAAAAAAGCTTACTCTACAAGCAATGGCTTACAGCTAAGACCTCTCTCTAGAAGTCTTACCTGGCCGGTTACTAGTTTTAATTCGTAATTTTTGGATTGAAAAGAATTTAACTGTTTAATAATTCCAACAGAACGAAACACATTAGGACACTAAGTAATGTAACGTAATGAAGTAATAGGAAATGAACAAAAAATAAAATTATTAAGTGTATACCTTTACGTTTAAATTAGCTTGGAACATAAACTAAATTATGGAAATAAATGGTATTTCGTCAAAAGAAACGAAAAATTTCTGGATTTCAACAAAATAAAAAATTAATTAAACTATTTGCGAATATAAAACAAAACAAAAAAAAACAATAGATACCAAACACAAAACAACTAAAAACAGTAGGCCACAATAGATAAATATAACGAGTTATATCTGGCCGCAACACAAGATACAAATTTAGTGTGTTTAAAAGAAACATAATACAAAGTAAAAAGGATTAAAATTTGGAATTTTATGAGATATAATTTATTAAATAAAAATATTGGTTAAATAAATACACTATAAAGTTATCATAAAACAACAAACTGAGGTAGTTGTTTTCTATGATGACATGATAACCTTTTTAAGTATTTAAAAACTGTCTAAAACACAGAAAATCTCCTTTTGAGCAAACAACAAATATTGTTAATAGTTTAACTAAGTAAAAATAAGAATTAAAATCAGTAGACTACTTTTTCGTGGTTTCTTAAAATAGTGTTGACTCTCAGAACTCAAGAACTTAACTGGAGAAAGCTTAAAAATCAAAATGTAGCGGCTACCCCAGAAAATATAATAGCATATCGAAAAATGGACAAAAGAGTACTTTTTTGAAAGTATTAATAATCATTCTTTTACTTCGGGCTTGGGAGTTACTTTAGTATTTTGTAACGTTTTATGTTTATTTGAATTTATTCTTTCTTTTAAGTAAATAAGCGGATTGTCAAAGGTTGACTAATTTGTTTTTAAAGAAGCGTATTTGGGAACGTAAGCACTAAAATAATTAAAGGCGGCACCTGTTTAACCAATGAGCGGGTTTCGGTGGAGCTCGTTTCATGTAATGGCAGTTAGTCGGAAGCCGGTGACAGTTTGATGACGATCGTTATTAGCAGCGGTTGGACATACGAGTTAGCGAGATCTCAACCAACCAATCTCCATATATAGGTATACACAAATTAAATTACTATAACTGGCCTAAAAATTTGTGGTAAAATATCTGATTACCGTCTCTCCCTCTCCCTCACCCTCTACCCCTGTCCCTCTACCGCCCCCCCCCCTCTCTCTCTCTCACACATACACAGTAGGAAAACAAATTCATGTTTTGATATGAATGATGCTTTTCCATAGTTTTTACAACAATTTCATCAAAGTTGGGCATTTGAGTTACTCTAACTCATGATGAAAAATATTGAATTTCTTATTTACAAAAAAAAATACAGAAAAACACCTATCGGGTTACCCAAAGATCAGTAATGTATTAATTTTGTTTTAACTGTATCAAAGATTAATTTCATTCATCATCTAAATTTCGTTCAGTCGTTCCACAATTACGAATTAATTAAATCGTATTTCTTTTAAATGACTTCGAAAAATATCTAGAGATGGTCTTGGACATAAATCTTAAATAATTTCTGAGCTTAAACTAGTAAAAACGTAAACTTTATGGAAATGGGGATGATTATTTTTCTTCTTACAGTGTCTATACCATAAACCAAAACCAATCATCAAAATCAGCGATAAACCAAAACCAATCATCAAAATCAGCGATAAACCAAAACCAATCATCAAAATCAGCGATAAACCAAAACCAATCATCAAAATCAGCGATAAACCAAAACCAATCATCAAAATCAGCGATAAACCAAAACCAATCATCAAAATCAGCGATAAACCAAAAGCAATCATAAAAATTATCCTACCCTTCCTACCTGTATTTCTCTTCTCGTCTGCTTCATTTAAACCATCTTTTCATATCCGTGCCACAAACCTTTGGAACTCAATTCCCATCGATAATTGTCATTCATCACCTCTCCCGATCTTTAAATCTAGACTTTACCAGTTCCTTATCACCCTCCAACCTAATAATTTATAATTATTTTATTAATTTCCTAATTCGATACATCCCAGCAACCTTTCACGCTATTTTCCACCTTGTAATAATTCTTATATTTTCTCTGTTGCAATTGTCAGAGAATAATAATATTCCCTTCTACTCATTTATCTACCTTTATTATTTACAAGGTCACATCATTGTAATGTTATATATTTTTTGTCAGTTAGACATACTTATTTTGTACCTTTTTATTATTCTTAGTGCTAATGTCCAAGAATAAATAGTCTCATTTCATCCAGGTGGAGGTAGAGCAAAGGAGGTTGAAAAACACGTAGGATGAAGGAGTGAAAGAAGCTTTTAGAAAAATAGGGTGGGAGGAAACGCTCCATCAAAAGATGTTCCGAGACCGTGGAAGCACGGTGGCGCTAAAAGAAAAGAATATTGACTGTGACATAAGACAGCAAATATCATTCTGAAGGAATACGTGCCAAAAGCAGCGTTGTAACAATAATACAAAAGTTACTAATAATCACGAATCGTACAATAAAAAATTTAACAAGCCCAAAAAACAAATTCATACTCTCAAAAACGTTTCAATAAAGACTAATGAAGTTGGTTTTGGAAATTGGGAGACGTAGGTATAATACAACCAAATGTGTACTAAACAGAACCAGTAAAAGCTTATTAACCTGAATAACAGTAAACAATAAGAGAAAATAGAAATGAAATGTCTAACCCAGGTCTGAAATGGAAAAGTTTTTTTTTTTTTATCTTAATAATCTCTTTGTTGGTTCTTTGTAATATCATTTTAATATAAAGCTTACAACAAGGAAAGAAACACTTTAATTCCAAAGCTACCTACAAACGTATTCTTGATGAACCGAGGACCATTTGCCTCGTCATTATTCACCAGATCAAAGCTTTTATTGAGATAAACTATTGAATAACTTAGCTATGTCCAAATGCAATTAATACACAGTATTTTAAGCAGTGCTTATAACGTTCGTTACGCTTTTTGGGGGAAAGGCTCATTAGCCAAAACCACTCAATAGTTTATCAACTCGTCACATTGATAATTAACACACATCTCATAATAAACAAAATGCTATTTGGTTTGTAGGAAATCGCGAGGCACACACGATTAGGACGGCCAGGGAGGTGGGAATGGAAGTTGATATACTTAGGCTATCTTGCGGATTCTGAATTGCAGTGACTGAATGCGAAGAATATTGTAGGGCTTGGAATAGATTCAATGAATTGCATTTTTTAAAATACACTAAACTAAAGACCCAGAAATGGGAGGAACATATTCGAGGGATGATAGATCCTCGTCAGAATCGGCGTGAATATTTCAAAAACTAATTAAATCATTGTGAAAGAAACAAATCGGCAATTTCGAACGTTCATCGTTTAATTTGCTAAACCATATTTTGATATTATTTTTACTTTCATCATACTCCATGCGTCCTCTGTCCCCCATATAACTAAACTTATATCTAACCATATGCTTCTCAGTCCTACCTTATATCTATATGTACATATTTACAGTGACTCCTCTGGAACCGCCGATACTTTAAATTTATCGGTTTTTACATGACATTTTAAAATTCAAGGATATAGATGTTAAAACGCTAGATGATTACTGTACCAGTCTCAAGTAAATACTTTCACCAATTACGTGATTTATTAATTACGTAGTTCTGAAAATTTTATTGACACTCCCTGTCTGTGTGGCTAGTGGAGAAAGAAGTTCATTCCAAATAAACAAAAAAGTGCTACTTACTGAGTTCAATAAGCAACAAAACTTAGAATGTGGCATTAATTTTTATTGAATCCTCATTGGCTACACATCCCTAACTAATGAATTTGATAAAGTTAAAACTTAGTCGGTTGTTATCAATGTATTGACTTGTTTTGGTTGATAGTTGGTGTTATTATTTAAAGTAGTTTATATTTCCAATATCTGATAACTGGTAATAAGTTGTAAAGCTCTGCAATGATAATCTTAAATTATTGTGTTCTCTGATTACCTTTCGCCAAAATACAAACAGGGAAGATGAATTAATGAGATCTGGAATAACAGCAGGAGTGGGAGAGCAGTTATTGGATGGCTAAGTATTCAGTATGCACGAAATTAATCAAAGTATTAACTGCGCATTCAAGCTCGAGATGCTTTGTAGGATTAATAAATCACGTTGACCATCAAAGGGGAAAGTTTGCCGGGAAAATGGAATGCTAATCCAATTGTAAGAAGCGTCTTGCCAGATCTTAAATCATACCGAAAAAAAAAACTTTTTAATTCTTCTTTTCTTATTTCTTTCTTTTCCCGAGAGGTAGGATAAATGAAAAACAACACAAATTTGATTGGTAAATGTTACAATTTCGACAAGAGAGGTATCTAAATTAATCAGCTTCAATCCCTTCCAAAATAAGCAAAAAATAAAATCTGTAGTACTACCCAGTTTTTTGATAGTTAAAAGTGGCGTAGCCAGGAATTGATTCAGTAAAATTATCTATTTTTTTTTCTACAATTAAATATCTCAATCAGTAATATTTGTTATAAACTACGAGATATTTTACTGCTCACCGTCCCCACACACGTCCTGAACGTCTATGGCTCTCTTACCCTATCTCTAGTCTTCACCACATGTCGAAACGGTCTATGATCCACCAATTCCGGCTTGCTAGGGGAACTGCCTTTGGAAAGGGGGAGCTCCTGGGCATAAGGTGTGTGTGCATATTGTATGAATGAGAATTGTACCTAATAAATAAATTCTTATAGGCTCATTAATAATGCTCAGCAAGGAAATTTTATGTTTTCAAATAAAAACTTAATATCAAATATTGCTTATTGTATCTGTTAGAACTCAGGGACGACCTCCAATAGTCGGTCTAGAATACATTTTTGTTTTTTATTCAATCGTTGATTAAATTGGATGAAAGTCATGTTCTAAGTAGTACGATTTGTTTACATTTTTACTTTTCCCTTTTTATAAATATTCAGAAACATACCATTTGACTAATGATTGTTATTACAAACCTTTTACCATTAAAAAAATATATATATTTTTTAAGACGGAACCGAGTTATACTGGAACATGTGGCAAATTCAACTAAATCGGGCAGATACCTCGGTTTCACGAAATTGAAACAGAAAAAAATCAGCTGTTATGGCAATGTCAAAAAAAACAAAAACAGGTGACCAAAAAGACTCTACTTATTTCATTGGCAAGCGGTACTATGAGAGCGTCAGTGAAAAAATGGAGCGAAGGTCTGGAGGAAAGAGGAAATTAGATAATCAAAAAGAGAGAAGGCCATTGTAGGAGAAGTATAGCAATAAAAATAAAAATGTATAAAATCCAAAGTCTTCAGAACTTCAGTCAATGTTCCCTTCACAGTGATTTCTATGTGTCAACTGTCATTGACCTTATATACTCAAGATGTTCCGAATTCCATGATAACTTATTTGCTTGTCCAAATCCTTTTGTCAACAGTGTTACTAGTAACATGCAAGTAGTTTACAATCCTCATCGTCACATCGTGCATTCCCGAACTGTTGCAATGGCACTGGCCATCATCTCATGTCGTGAGTGTGGCTCTCTTTCTGGAAACTGTCAGAACGAGTGGGGGGGGGGGGGGGAGATCCACTGCTTCCAGCCCTTCAGCCAGTTTACTTGGGGAATCGCGTTAGGAGTGGGAAGCACCTGGGCAGAACATCCTAATTAACAATACTGTAAATGGTCAATTGTAATTTTTCAAGTAACGATCTTCACTCAGTCTGTCTGTGACTGTGGATCCATGTTTTTATAGGCGTAAATACAAGTAGTCAAGAACGCCTTGGGAGTTCTTGGTATACGTAGTCTTGAATAGTCCAGGAGCGTTTAACCAAACACCCAGAAGCCGGCCAAGTTCCCGGTGGCACACCAGAGCCAAATGCTAGGCAGAGTTTACTATAAAGTATGAAAATAGTTTTATTTGCTAAAACACCTCTAAAACAGCTTAAATATTGCCGTTAAGAAAAAAAAAAAACCTATTATGATGGGTTTTGTCTCTCATAAATTTCTTTAACCGTGACTGAACGGGTACGAATTTTGGACACTTGTGTTATCTACGGCCGATGTGGCTGGATCTACATTGATCTTAAAACCCTCACTTTGAAAGAAAGACATAACAAGAAACACTGTAATTTGTCTTTCAGGAACAGCTAATGCAATAAAAATTGGCTCTGCCTTGGGATGGTAAAGGATTTCATTATCGCCGGCCAGAGGCTTTTAAGGGCCAGCGGGCAAGGGAAAGAAATTCCCTTTTGGATGTAAATTGTAGCATTTATCTCTTGACAGGGTGTGAGGCGGACTGGATCCCTTCACGACTCAATACCAGACTAAGCGGTTTCTCTATCATGTACTAATAAAATACACAATTGAGTAAATATCTAGATTTATTAAGCCCTTTTTGACATTCAGAAATACAACACCGAATCAAAACCAGTACTACAAGGATAATTAAATCGATATACAGTAATCCAACATTCGCGAGGTTTACGTTCCAAGAAAACCGCGTGAATGCTGAGTTCATCTTCCAGCGTAAATAGAGGTGTTTTATGATAGCCGGCAAAGGACAAAGAATTATTTTATTATTTCTAATTACACTGTATATATAGTTTACATACATTTGTAAGTTTAAATTGATTTTTGCTTGTAGATGGTCGAAAATAACATGTTATTTGGCTGATAACGTTAATGACTTTTGAAGTTCAACGAATGGGGTCACCACTATCTCAATTTCCCTCTTAAACTTTAATCTTCGGTCAAGAAATTGGTCAGATTCACCTTTGAAAACCTCGCTAATAGTTTTATAATTCTCAGTCATTATGGTTCTGAGTGACGGGAAATAATGGTTCCCGTTAACAAAATAAACCATTTTTTTTTTTTATGGGTTTTTGATGAGTACGTTCTGGAAAAATAAAAAGTACCTATGTTAAATATTTCTATTGTAGATACTTCGAAATGTTAATCAAACGCTTTACTGACGAATATGGAATTCTTACACAATTTGACATACACGCATAATCAAAACTCACGGATGTTGAGGGATTGGTGTACGAAAACATTGCTTACCACAAAATACATTTTGTATAACCTTATTTCACAATTTATTATTTGATATGTGGTAATATTCTAAAGAGCAAACACTCTGGAAATAGGTACTGTATTTTAATATTTATACCTATGTGAAAAACAACTTCTTCAAAAACGTTAATTTACTTTCACATCACCAGTCGACATTTCCTCTTTGACTAAAAATCACGCTCATAGCAAACCACATAAAATATCAAATATTTTTTGTATACATAAAATAATAAATAATAAAATTCATGGTAATCCAAAGAATAAAACAACAGATCCATGAATAACTACATAATCTTTTCTTCCATTCCGTTATTGCATACCGAATCCGCAATAAATTCTATATATATTACTTTTTGGTTCAAAGTGAAACAGTTTAAAAAAAACAAATAAAATTTAATCAATTTCTACGGTATATGTAGTTAAATTAATTTGGTTAACGATGGGGAGGAAGCTATTTTGACAGTGCTGGTAATTTAAGTTAAATAAACTTCATTTACCGTTAGCTGGAAACCCCTTCGATTTTTTCGGCACTAGAAACGTTTTGAAAAATTCACTCCTAAGACTAAACACAAAACAGACAGTCATTTCAAAATTATTACCGAATGGAAGATAAATAGCAGAATGAGAGGAGTTAAACTGGTTGAAAAATATTGAAGCAGCAATAAGGACTGACAGAGGAGACGCGAGAAAGAGAGAAATGAAAGACCCCTGGTATTAAAGAATAACTCAAGAAGAGAAAAAAAAACTGCGGAATATGTTTTATGTGAAATGGCTTGTTGTTATTATTCTGACAGTAGTCAGTTTATTGTCAAATATTTTAGATTTTTATTTTTATTCAAGTCTTTATTGAAATTTTTACATGGGTTCAATGTAGAGCTTCAGTTTCATGAACGCCCCGTTACTTTATTTTGGGAAAAAAGCTTAATAGCGAAAGCCGCACAACTTTTCACATTGCTAATTAACACAGAGGTCGTTATAAACAAAATGATAGTTGGTTTCCAAGAGGTCCACCTCCACCGTAGGCGTCACTGCGGGTGGACAGGGATATAGAGCATCGCCATACGGATGGGGATGGCCAGGGAAGCGGGAATGGAAGTTCTGGTAGTAGGAGGTGGCTAGGTCCTAGATGAATAGGATGTTGAGTTAAGCATGAAGGTTATGGTTGTTCATTCAGAAGGGAGCATTAGCTATCTGGATTGCAGGGTTGGATGCGAAGAATATTGGAGGGCTTAGAGCCAAGCCTACTTTCTCTCTACTCTAAACCAGCATTTTTACCAGAAAAACCACCCGACATTTTTTATTAAAAACGCTGTAAACAGTACGGTTATTGATACAGACGGGAGTATTGGCCGCCATATTGTGGAGGATTCTAGACGCAAAAACGTTGGAGAGCTTGTCAAACTCCACATTTAAAGGGAAGTATGATTTTGTTTTCATTTTTGTTGTTGGCCTCATCTACTGAAAAACCACCCGACATTTTTTATTAAAAACGCTATAAACAGTATGGTTGTTGAGACAGAAAGGAGTATTGGCCATATTGTGGAGTATTCTTGACACGAAAACGTTGAAGAGCTTGTCAAACTCCACTTTTAAAAAGAAGTATGATTTTGTTTTCATTTTTTTTTTGGCCTCATCTACTGAAAAACCACCCGACATTTTTTATTAAAAACGCTATAAACAGTACGGTTGTTGAGACAGAAAGGAGTATTGGCCATATTGTGGAGGGTTCTGGACGCGAAAACGTTGGAGAGCTTGTCAAACTCCACTTTTAAAAAGAAGTATGATTTTGTTTTCATTTTGTTTTTTTTTTTTTTTTTTAAAAACGCTATAAACAGCACTATTGTAGTCGGCCTCATTTACTCAAAAACAATACGATATTTTTTATGTAAAACAATAAACAGCTATGATATTGAAAAAATAAAACCATGTTGAAATGGGGTGAAATAATATCAATTATGCGATTACTATTATGGCTCCTAAACTGTTATTTTCTGTAACCATTTATTAATTTATTTTTGCGTTGACGTCAGCTCAATTGTGAGGAAACTACTGTGTAGTTTCGAGCCCAACTTCACTTCAAATCCAAAATATGCGTAATAATAAATAATATTTTGCTATTACGCAATACATCTAGTTTAAAACAAAAAACAAGTTAAGATCGTTGGTCTTGTTTATGAATAAAATGTTCATTGAAATAAACATAAAATTTAATTTACGAAAAAATATTATTAAAAAAGCCCTAACAACAAAAACAAACAAAATTAAGTTACTAGAAGGTAATATAAATAAAATTCTTCATAATATATTATCCCCTTAGTCCTTATGTCTGAGAGTAATTTATCTATGTTGACAATATTTTCAAGTAATGAACCCCGCTTTGTTTCCACTTAACTATAAATTTTGTTGTTATTGCTTTAAAAATATCTAGAAAATAATCAGCTTTGGATCCGACTTGTAACTTGATTTGTCAAATATTATTCTTATCTTTATATATAATTCCTTTATTGTGCTAAAATTACAATCTGCCTTGCTAGGCAATAAGTAATTAAGATGTACTATCATTCATACCATATTTACATTTCATCATTCACTCGCTCATTCATTCAGGACATGATTGGAGAA
Source organism: Acanthosoma haemorrhoidale (assembly GCA_930367205.1). Classification (NCBI taxonomy): domain Eukaryota; kingdom Metazoa; phylum Arthropoda; class Insecta; order Hemiptera; family Acanthosomatidae; genus Acanthosoma; species Acanthosoma haemorrhoidale. The sequence continues at coordinate 45,037,050 of OV884009.1, forward strand.
ACTGGCCATTGCCAGGACTCCCACTGTCACTTGATTATAGCAGGTCACGAGGCCACTGCCGTTTCAGTCTCCGAGGAGGATTATAGGGATGAGTGACGCAGTGCAATGACTGTGCTGCAGGATTAGGGTGGTTGGAAAGGCTACTGTGGAATTTCATAAACTTGGAAGGGATGAGTTCTAGAATGTAGGGTATATTAAGGTCGTTATGAAGGGTTTTGTTGCTGACATAATAAGGGGCATTTACTATTGTTCTCAGGACTTTTTATTGAAAGGATTGGATACGCTTGATGTTCGACTTTTTTGCTGTCCCCCATAGCTCTATTCCGTGTGTTAATATAGACTTCACTAACAAATTGTAAGTGAGTAATTTAGTCTGGGTATTAAGCTTGCAATTTTTAGAAATGAATGAAAAGGGGATACATTCAGCTGATTCGTATATAATGTGAAAGTGAGTCTGGGGTCTAGATAAGCCTCAAGGTACTTTACAATTACTACTGAATAGGACACAGTATTTATTCATAAATACAATTTTTTTACAATTTTAGGTCTTCTTTTAGGGAAAAATATTTCTTCAACATTTATTTTTAAATTCCAGTTTCAAAATGATTTATCTAACTTACTTACAAAAGCCTGTAGTCTATTCACAATTGTGTCACACCTACAAAGCTATGTTTAACAACTGCACTAATGTTACGTTTTAATATCCGTCATTTTTTTTTTACAAAAAGAATTGTGAAGGCAATAAAGCGGAATTTAAAATTTCCCAATATATACATTGCTGAGGGGTCGGGCTGCCGGCCGAGGGAGAAAATTTAATTTTACGACCTAGGGGTTGGCGAGTGGCACTAAATTGCAACGGCGGCACGCACGGTCCCGCAAGACCGGAAAAGTGTCCAGGGCGAGCGGTCTAGAAAAACAAAGTAATAAATAAATTGTACTGCGAGGTGAGGGGGGTGCGGGGGGGGGGTGCACGAAACTGTGGGTGATTCATGCCGTATAAAGTGGCATCGGGATGGAGCGCCTGTACAGTCAGCCTGTCATCAACCGGCGCCAATAAAAAGGAACGGTGACAAGGTTTCGTAATCAATTATCCCCCCCTCCAACTTCCCGAATTCAAGTTGTTTTCCCCATTTGTCGTCCACGTATGTAGTACATTTGTACCACGGTGTCACGGGCGTCAAATGTTGGACGAAACGGACATATGTCATGAAACACAAACATAAAAAAAACAAATATTAACTGACAAATTTCCTTTTCAGGCTATTTCTATCTAACATTTTTATTTTCACTTCCATCCGTCAATTCCAAAGTGACAAAAGCTCATTTTTCTTTTCTCTGAAATGGTCATTAGATGTTTTCACTTGAGTTTTCATTGTTTCAAATTGAATTGAATTTCTCTATTTGAAATTTTTACATTGTGTATCTATTTGTTAAAAAAGATATAATGCCGAATGACAGATCAAAATTAAAAAAAAGTATAGTCTGGGTTTTTTAAAAATCAAAATATACTTACGACAACTTACTTCGATGCTAAGACCACCCACTTGGGATGTACAGTTCAATGTACAACCCTTGCGAAAATCACGGTAATTCGTAATGATTTTCGTACCCAACACCTACTGACCTGCTAAGATTTAAACGTGATGTAATTCGTTAGTCTCTGTTGACGATCCCGTTTATTGGGGGGGGACCCCCTTCTTCCCAAGAAGGTCCCACCTTTTTCTTCCCACTCTGCAACTCTCTTAATCACGTTTGTTTACTTTTTTTCTTGATACATTGGATTCGGTATCCTTTATTTTTACTTCAGTTAAGTGTAGTTCCGCCATGTGTTCAAAACGTGTATGGGTGATCCTTTTTTTTTGTATATATAACAACTTTATAATGATAAAATTACAATCTGCCTGATTGGACTATAAGTAATTGTGCTATATGATCTCGTTCATACCAATTTACAATTGTCATTCACTCGCTCATTCATACAGTATTTACAAACAGCCCAGAGGCCTCCCAAGTCCACATGATTGTCACCTCCCTCGCGTGCGAAGGAGGAAGCGGAGTCTTGGGAGGCCCCCCACGCTCCTACGTCAGGATAGAAAATTACGAACTGAATTAAAATCTTCAACGCTGAAGAAACCGTGTTGTTTTTTAAGTGCCTCCCAGATCGTGTTTCATAGACGAAAAATATCATGGTGTGAAAAATAGTTAAGAAAGTTCCACTATATTGTTGACTGCAAATATATGGACGGGACTGAAAAGTTAAATCCTTTGATGATCGGCAATTCAGCGAAACCCAGATGTTTCAAACACGTAAAATCATTCCCAATGATCTATCGCTCCAAAAAGAAGGACTGGGTCCGATTTATCGAATGAATGGCTGAAATTTTTGAAAGGTGACATGACATCCTCGTTAAATCCTGATATTTATCGATAACTGCATTGCCCACAACGGCATTTCGATTATGTGAAAGTTAGCCATGCGAAAGTTTTTGCCGGCTATAACACGATCTCAAAACTTGAGCACCTTGATGAAAACAAATGTTGAAACGCTCTACGCAAGGAAGTCGTGCAATTGCTGATAGCATTGAGAGCAGAAAGGAGCACAATACCTCAATACTTTCAGCTCTGAAGAGGCGTGGAGAAATGTAATTAAAATAACTTTGCACGTTCTTTTCTGCGGTTGTGGTATCATCAAGGAAGGACTGCGTTCATCTGTTGATGATGAGAATAGTTTATCAATTGGTATGGACTCTTTAGAATGAAATCGCCTGCCTCAAGTGAATAAATCGCGCTTGATGATTTATTGACGATGACGTGGCAGAAGAAGAAGGAAACAGCTACGATGACGGAGAGACCTCTCAAATGTTTCTTTTAAGAAGACGAAAGCTTCCAGAAATATTTTGCCTCATTTAATGACCAGAAATTTTGCAAATGGTGATGTTTTCTCTGAGATTGTGACCCTGCAAACCGCAATTGATCAAGCGTGCCAACAATCCGTTCAGAAAAAAATAACTGATTTATTTTCCACTTGAGGTATTTCAGGAATAACTAAGTTATTACATACATATTTCAGTTTGTTGTTTTGTATTTTTTATTGTACATTATGGGACTTTAATAAAAACTGATAATTCCGTTTAAATTTTTCCTTTATTTAACCCTCAATAATTCGTAATCTCGTTATTTTGATAGTCTCAATAATTCGTAATAAGCCCTCGGTCCATTGGGATACGAATTATCGGGATTGTACTGTATCACTTTAATTTTGGTAATGTTCTTGGGAGGCCGAAAAAGCACGATGGAGGTATGTACCAAATACGTGTACTGATCAACAATCACTAGACAACTATAATTCGTACTATGGCTTGAGGGTGAGACCTGGGAGATTCTCAATAATATAAAAAAAAAAAATTTTTTATCCATAACGTTTGTTAACATATTTCACAAGGCCAGAAAGTCTTCTGACAAGAGCTTTGTCCGGTCGTGGTCCAGCCGATTTCAATGAAACTCATAGGGCGAAAATAAGGTGAAAAATATCCGACTGGCGCCCAAGCATTCTTCTCAATTCTAGGAAACCGAGAACAAAAAAGTATATTTAGAAACTCCATTTTTTGTAACACCGTTTATGTTCCTTATCTCATTGTGCAAAATTGTTATTAAACATCGTCTTATTTGTTATTTGCACAGAATATGAAAAAAGAGTGAGCGTATTTAATGAGCGTCGCTTATTAAAAAGTTGAAAAAAACAAGGTGACGCTTCAAGTAAAGTAAGTAAAGAAACTTTTTATGGAAAAAAAAAACAAGTTCATATTCTATGAACTTCATCTATAAATCTTCCTAAAGTTAAATAACGTCACAAAGATTATTGCCCTCGTCATGCAGATTTAATTAAATAAAGATTTATTGAATTTGTAAGTTATTATAATTCAGTATTACGATTATGATGGACTACCATAAATATCAGTGGCGTCCCTTGAGCTTTTACAACCTTTTCTAAGTCAATTAAAATTATCAATTACTGAACATAAACACATTTATTTGGTTTGCTTAAACATATCGTACACATATTGATAAAATATAAGCGTGATATTGTCTTTACTAACATTGTCAATCCTACATTTAAATGGCACCAAAACATATAGAAATCGGTATTAGTTTTCATGCCTACTTTAAACATTGCGATAATATTCTTAAAACAGGCGGCCCTTTAAAAAGTTATTTGTTTAGCAGTTCTAATTTTTACCTCCAGGCGACCTAGCTTCATGTGGCCGTCGCCAATTTCAAATTCACAACTCACAAGTTTTCTTTACTACACCATAATTAAATGTTTTATTTTTATATATTTTTTTTTTCTTATAATCTCACACAGGGACAGGGCTTCCTTGCGAGCCCGTGATGCTGGCTCGGGGGTTGGTTCTCAACACCCTCATAGTTCGGGGTTTCCCCGCAAGTCTCCAGGGGCTGTTTTGGATGACTGTGGTGCTCGTATTCCAATGCAATTGGGATTATTGCACCTGTCAGCGCCCCTTAGGTAATTGTAATAAACCGTCTTTTACTGGAGCTGCCTAAATGTAATTTAAACAAAAATATTTTTAAAATGACACCAGAAAAAGCCTTTTGGCATCGCTCCCCCTATGTTAGCTACTGATAAGTATAAGTTATTTAAAACATTTAATGATTATATCCTTTTGTTTATACATTAGTGACTTCGAGACTTCTAATGTATTATATAAACGTCGTTTCTGTTTAGGGCGTCTCTTCTCGGGTGCATTGGTGGGCTGACTCTTTAAAAAGACATTAAAAGGGGACCCCATTTCATAGGGTCTAGTTGTTAATAACAGTATGTCATTTCTTGACTTATTAACTACTTACAAGGAAACGAAGATTAATTATAAAAACACGCTGACTAGAATGGCAGTATAACCTCCTCGAAACCAACTAGCATTCTGTGGTAATTAACCTCAAGAGGCTAAAGTGGCAAGTTAGGTGGTTTTGACTATTGAGCATTTTTCTCACAAAAATGTACCAACACGTTAAAAACTGAAGACATACATGCTGCCTTAAGTATTATTTATTGATTGCATGTAAACATTTAAATAAAGATATATAAAGAAAAAAATCATTTAGGGGGAGGAATCCGTTCGCAGAGTGACATAAATTGTGAATGATGAAGGACAAACGAACGGGGCCATTTTTTGAAATGGATCATTAAAAGTGGACCATACCGCTAATGCGTTGACAAAGATATTATTCTTTTTCTTGGACTAATTGAGTGATTAGAGGTGGTGGGGTTGGTTGGTTTAGGTTGAGGAGGGGGGGGGGCGAGAGAGTGATTGATGTATCGGTCTTGGAGGTCCCCAAATTGAATGCTCTCTCCTCGAAGGGAAAGAGAGGAGCTCGAGAGAGAAAAGTATCTTAAGACCCATTCATTTTACTTGCTAAGACGACCCGGGTCGGAGGCTATCCTCGGACAAGGCAATCCGATGTGAAATATCACCGAAAGCACCGACAACCCCCTCAACCCCCCCCCCCACTTCCAACCCCTCGCCCTGACCATTAACTCCCAAACAGATTAGCCAAACTGTTAGGGAAAAAAAATACTTTTCATAAATACTTCATTATCTTTTCATTCATATAAACTTATTAATCATTTATTCATGGGAATTTAAATTATTTTACTTTCCAATTAGTTTATAATTTGAGGAATTGTAATGAGTTAGAGGCGTTTCAAGTTTCCTGTATTCTAATCTGGAGGTTTTTCCACAAATATTTTTTCTTTTTAGATTAATTTTAGATACTCAATAAATTAAAAAAACTCACTCAAGGTTAATAGCAAGTAACATACCTTTGGGGGCGGGGGGGGGGGCGGTTCGATCCAGACATATTTTGGGGTGGCATTTTTTATATTTTTGTTTAAATTATATAAAAATAAACTGTATGCTATAATAAACAGAATCAATGATTATAATAAACAGGTAACTTGACAAAATTGCATACTAACCCCGGGGGCCCGTTGTTGATTTGACCGTTGATGTGACGTTGGCTTTTTGAGAAAAGAAAACAGGTGCGCCGAAAATTTGGAATTGACGAGGAGAAAATATTGGAACTGCTAAAGAAAGTGCTTTTTAAAGGACCCAATGTTTCGAAAGAATTATTGTTATGTCGTAACAATGCCTAAGACGTAATTAGGCATACAAACGGCTATCTTCTTGGTTGCAATTTAAAATTATATAGAAAAAGAAATATATTAACATATTTACAGTTGCTCATTGTATGTACAATCTTTTTAAGCAAATGCATACATATATTTATTTATGTTTAGTAAATATTAATAACCTTTTGATTTTGATAGTTAATGCCCCTTATTACGTCAGCAACAAAACCCTTCACAATGATCTGAATATACCCTATATTCTTGAACTCATCCCTTCCAAGTTCATAAAATTCCATAGTAACCTATCCAACCACCCTAATTCCCTAGCACAGTCATTGCACTGCACCACTCACCCCTATAATCCTCTTCGGAGATTAAAACGGCAGTGGCCTCGTGACCTGCTATAACTAAGTGATAGTGGGAGTTCTGGAAATGGCCAGTTTCTCTAATCATGTCCTGAGCGTCTGATGCTCTCGCGCTCTTGGTCAGCCTCCGCTGGATCTTATCCAGTGACGCGGCTGACGTAGGAGCGTGGGGGACTCCACAAGACTCCGCTTCCTCCTTCGCATGCGAGGGAGGTGACAACCTTGTTGACGTGGGGGGCCTCTGGGCTGTTTGTAAATATTGTATGAATGAGCGAGTGAATGATGAATTGTAAATATGGTATGAATGATAACATTTATCTCAATTACTCATTGCCTAATAAAAGGCAGATTGTAATTTTATCTTAATAAAATTGATTGAAACCGGAACCTTTTGATTTTGATTGACTTTGAAAGTGTAGAAAAAGTGCTTGTATGTACGTAACATGTATTATGTTGCACTATTTTTAGCTTTCATTTTATATACTCAATAAACTGGGGAACAAAGCAACTGTTAACGAAGGTTTTATTGCTAAGCAGTTTTAGAAGTTTTTTTATGATTAGAAAACCAATTAACGGCTGGCTTCCTCGGAATACATCCCATTCAGACTGAAGACTTAAAATTGTTGAAACTTCTAAAACAAATGTCGGCTGATATTTTATTATTGTGCCACCGTTCAAACTTTTAGTATTTATAATTATATATCAGTCCTAAACTGAAAGATCAATAATCTGAATAATAGAATATATTTTCCATAAGAACATGTCGTATGTATGAAATCAATATTGTTAACAGTTTTTCATCACTTTCAGGCCGTGAAACTGCTTATTTTATTAGTGACTGTTAGAAACTTGACAGCATTACTACTCATATACCATGGAGCATCAATGTACTGAATGATATTGACTTTGTTAAGGATTGTTATGTTTTAATTCGAATAATTTTTTTTTAGTGGTATATTCAAAACATAGACCAATTCCTTTAGCACCAGCCTATTTCAGTTGAAACGGGTCTTTTTCTGGACTTGGGCTTCAATTGAAGCTTGGCGAGGACTTCAGGAGAAGAGGAACAGGGTAGGTTATAGGTAGTTTATGTGGTCTTGGAATAACCACAAATTCACACTCGGTGTCTAAGGGTAGGCGAAAACCGTCCGGATCCCAAAGGCGAGTGTGAACCGGAGAGAAGCAGACTGGACTGCCGTGGGAGACGCTACTGATAAGGTTGTAGGGCCACCACAACCGTCGTCCGCGAGGGAGAGGTCTCTCCCAAGGAGGTGCTAGTTTTAGCGAGACGAAGGCAGAAATTCCTACTAGGAAGGTGTGGGGTCTGACAACGCCGGACTAAAACATAGCGAGGTTAGGAGAGAGAGATGCAGAGGTAGTTGAATGAGAAGACCATGGTTTTGAGTAGAGCAGCAAGCGCCAGTGCAGAGAGAGAGGAGAGAGTAGTGTTCCAAGAGACGGTCCGGTTCGTTATGCTAATTTGGTCTACTGCCGGGGCTTATATAGCAGGTCCCCTAGTGGGGATAGGCCCCCACCAGGCCGCCAGTGGAAGTGGGGATGGGTCCCCACCTGCGGCTATTTATCCCACTAGCTCCTTCCGCTACTCTCACTGACGTCATAATCTTTACTAACAACAAATATGGAAACATAGATAGGTATAATATGATTCGAAAAGAGGGGAACTTTTAATTATTCGTAATTAAGAGGTGGCCACAACAATTACATTTCCAGATTGCGACGACTATGTATTATTTTGTATCCAGATAACTTTCCGCAACACTGAAAACCTTTGGGAAAGGAAAAGGGGACATAGTTTTGAATAATTAATTTACAACTTAGAAGATCTCTCTATTTATTTTATTTTTTATCCCAAGTATTGCTTTATGTATTCGAGAAACGACAACGCATAACGAAATTAGGTAGCTGCATTCATCCTCTCCATTCATATCAGTTAGTTTTGAAATCCCTTATTTGTTAGTTTATTCAATTCACCAATATTTAACTATTCTGAGAGCTACTTAGAAATTATTAAGATTCTGCCAGCAATCACTAATCCGTTGTTCATTTTTTCTGTTTGTTTATTCTATGTTATATTTACAAAACATGCGAAATTATTTGCCTTTTATCATAAAAGCTTGTATATCTTTTATTTATTATTACACTCATCTAAAACATAATTATCTATATGTCGATGAGTGTCCATAAGCCAGACTGTAGCCCAACATAGTTGACATTTTTTTTTATTCTTATGGGACTGATGCCCCATTTTTCATTCCATTTACATTTTTCTGCAAAGAATCAAAACCAAATTTAGAGGTATATCAGTGCCATCATTCCGTTCTAAAAAAAAAAAATGTTACGCCGCTGTGAGAAATTCAGTTGTGTTTCTGGTATCGGTCCTTTTCACCTTAACTGAACTCCTACGGTATCCCAGATAGGAAAAGTCTCATTCAATGGCTGACAATCAAACTCGACAATGACAAGTCCAGGGGAGGGGGTGAGGGAGGACAGCCCGACAACTAAGGGAAAATAAGATGACATTTAGGGCCCCAGCCGCCTTCCGACTCAAGAATAAACCAGTTGTGTAAATGTTCAGTCGTTGAAAAAGGGCACATAAAGTTACAACACCAATCTGGAGAGCTGATTGAGTTGAAGATAACCCGACATATCAAGAGGTATACCCTCAAAATATTAATCAAACCCTTTTTTCCGAGGAGCTATAAAAAAAAAAAACGTAAGTACGCCACCGTTGTAATACAGCAGGCAGGATAGCGTATACTTTAAAAAAGAGTTTGAATAGAAATAAACAGATGTGTAGAAAGTGTGAAGTGTGAATTCGTTCGCACATTCATGTGTCGTTAAGGGTGTAAACGCTACACCCTATATTAACGCAGTATGCCACATTCGTGTGTCGTTAAGGGTGTAGCGTTAATATGCCACATTCGTGTTTCGTTAAGGGTGTAGCGTTAATATGCCTTATTCGTGTGTCGTTAAGGGTGTAGCGTTAATATGCCACATTCGTGTTTCGTAAAGGGTGTAGCGTTAATATGCCACATTCGTGTGTCGTTAAGGGTGTAGCGTTAATATGCCACATTCGTGTGTCGTTAAGGGTGTAGCGTTAATATGCCACATTCGTGTTTCGTTAAGGGTGTAGCGTTAATATGCCCACATTCGTGAGTCGTTAAGGGCGTAGCGTTAATATGCCCACATTCGTGTGTCGTTAAGGGTGTAGCGTTAATATGCCACATTCGTGTGTCGTTAAGGGTGTAGCGTTAATATGCCACATTCGTGTGTCGTTAAGGGTGTAGCGTTAATATGCCACATTCGTGTGTCGTTAGGGGTGTAGCGTTAATATGCCACATTCGTGTATCGTTAAGGGTGTAAACGTTACACCCTATATTAACGCAATATGCCACATTCGTGTGTCGTTAAGGGTGTAGCGTTAATATGCCACATTCGTGTGTCGTTAAGGGTGTAGCGTTAATATGCCACATTCGTGTTTCGTTAAGGGTGTAGCGTTAATATGCCCACATTCGTGAGTCGTTAAGGGTGTAGCGTTAATATGCTCACATTCGTGTGTCGTTAAGGGCGTAGCATTAATATACTCACATTCGTGTGTCATTAAGGGTGTAGTATGGATGAAGCTACCTTATTTAAATAGATACAAAAATTTATAATGTGTTTTAGATGAGTTATATATCCCACATAGGCAATAGGAGATGACTGAGGATGACAGCTTAGAGCCGCCGAAAGCGTTATTAAATTAAAGAAGAAGTTATAAGTTGTGGAAAGACTATAAAACTATTTGATAATTATACCATTCCACATTCCGGCAGTAATTTATATTTTTATTTATAGCGTACCACAGCTCCCTGTCAATTTATGTCACTACCGTGGCATCTTTAGTGCTAATCAATTTCAATATGCTGGTTCTGTTGAATATATTTGTGAAGGAAATTCAATAGTTAAGGCAAATTATAAGTATTTCTGTATATATCATAAACCAGCGATACTTTTTTTTAGTGTAATAATAATATTTTCATTCTGTTAGTAGAGAATAACGATAACATCTTGCATGCATATTCCTAAGTGTTGTGTTTTTTTCTATATTTCTAATGTTTGTTTTTTTCTATTTAATAAAACCTTGTTGTTCATGGTTCTTCACATATAGTGTTTTTTATATTGATGTTGCATTATACGAATAGCTGCAGATTAATTCAGGATATTTAACAAATGCTTTTTATCCATCTGTAACGACATACCTTTATGAACGAAAGGTAATTTATGGATCCCGATCAAACAGATATATTGTTTTTATTAATTACCAAAGTATTACAAATATTAAAAGGGCTGAATATGTTTTGATGCCAGTGACTAAGAAAATGTCAGCCGGTGTCATGACGACCTTCGGAGCGTGGGTTCTTTACAACTTTATTGCCTAGGCCCCAATAAGATATTACAAAAGTTAAAAAAAAAAAAAGTAGGATTAAGTTAATAATTTCTAAATGATCAACGATAAGAAATTTAATTTCCCTAAGTGAGACCTGGGAAGGGGCGAAACCTTGCGCTACAAACGGTTTTTTTTTCTTTCCGCCAAACCCTCCACTGTGTTTGCTTCCCGATTCCCTGAGATTTTTTAATCAGGTTTAGTGTACTAAAACTTAACTACCAATCAATAAGGTTACATTCAATTCGGAGTTCTCACCTCCTTTGTCTAGTTAAAGGATGGGAATAGTTACTATATGGTTAAAATTAACCTGTGCGAAAATTGAGGTTTATGTTGAAATATTTTTGAAGCACTTGTTTCAAACAGGTACGTCTTCTGGCTGTAAGTTCTGATATCGCCTATACTTCACCACTCATAGGAATATGACGATGATTGTTTGGTCGAAATACAATAATGGGAAGTATACAAAAAAAAAAGGAACGTGAAACGGGCTTGTTTCGCTAGCCTTTTACAATTGAAATTGCGAATTTCATAAGATAATGTAATTTTAATAGGTTTTTTTAAATCAATGTTTTAGCAAACTACATATTTTTTTATTTAACCGTTGCTCTAAGGTCATTGATATCAATCAAAACACTTAATTTTTTATAGTTCTGGCAATGGCCAGTTTCTCTAATCATGTCCTGAGCGTCTGTGGCTCTCGGGCTCTTGGTCAGCCTCCGCTGGCTCTTATCCAGTGACGCGGCTGACGTAGGAGCGTGGGGGACTCCCCAAGACTCCGCTTCCTTCTTCGCATGTGAGGGAGGTGACAACGTTGTGGACTTGGGGGGCCTCTGGGCTGTTTGTAAATATTGTATGAATGACCGAGTGAATGATGAATTGTTAATATGGTATGAATGATAACATTTATCTCAATTACTCATTGCCTAATAAAAGGCAGATTGTAATTTTATCTTAATAAAATTGATTGAAACCGGATTTTTTTATAATTTCTGAGCACCTGAGTTCATCTGTCATAGACACAGAGGATTCACGGAATTTTACATCCTCAATACCATATCCGCTTTACCATCCCTTCATCGATGACATCCGGTTTGTTGAAAAGGGGGCCATCAAGGTTTAAGTTAGTTTCTAAAGTTAGCCCCCCCCCCACCTTTTAACCTAAAGGTGAACGACGTAACTTGGCCCAGTGTACTTTGTTTAATTTTTTACAGTAACTTGAACCACTAAATTGTTAGACCTCCTTAAAATACTGATGCAGTACAAGAAGCTCATTTTAATCTATAAGTATTTTGTATATATGCGTGTAAATAACACGTCTTGAGTCATCGTATTTGCTCATTTTAAATTCAACCGAACAAGGATGATCTGGGCGGTGGCAGCACAGCAGGGCTAATCAATAAATCAATATATTTATATATGTTATTACTGTGTTTTGTCTTTACTGTAATTAGCGCATTTCTGGTGAGTTATTTGTGCTAATAAAGTGTTTACTATGGTAAGATCGTTAATTGTAGAATAAATATACAAATAGGTGAACGACGATGTCCCAATATTTTTCCAAATTGTTCCTTGATTGTAACGAATGTCTCATAGGTGTATCCCATGCTCCCAAGTAGCAGTAAACAACATTATAGTTGTTCTCGCTCAGTCTAACGTACCCCCATTAGGAAAATTGATCATCCCCCCCTTACGGCGTATAATTAGAATCCGGGCTGTTACACATTCGTGGTAAAATATCGCCACGAGCCTATTCTGACGATTACATTAGCACGGTATGAGGGATCGCGTACCACCCCAGAGAGATATGACGGCCACTTGGTATGCTAATGCGATGTGGGTGCGCCCCCCACTCTTAGGGACCCTATAACTTCATCAGCAGCCATTAATAGTAATATATTACCCTCGTAAATGTTAAAAAGGTATTTTGAATAATTTCCAGTGGGGCAAACAGAAGTGGGTAACTAGCCCTAAACGAGATAACAAGTCGTACATCCTTTAGGTATATTTTTGGACGCTTTTCGTAATGATGATAACAAGCAGCTATTATTTTTTTTTGTAAGTTTGTTTTCCGGAAATAATCGTATATCGTTATCGTTCAATAAAAAGCGAAGGCTGCTGCGATTGTCACGATTAGTAAATCCTTCATTATCCAAGTTGGTCAGTTATCTTCACGAGGTTGAATGAACCCCGAGCAGACCTCTCACACCTCAAGTCATGCTAACCACTGGGCTTCGTGGGCAGTCTCAGATGTTACTAGTGGAAATTACAGCGGTCACTTCGAGCCAAATTTCAATTATTAACAAATTCTTTAGATAGTCATTTTCATGAATCTGTTATACAAAAACTGGTAACATTTAACTGTAAACTATAAATCTATATAACCATAACTCAAGTCAAGAAACCTATCTTACACTAAATAGCTTCTACTTACCAATAAATACTGTAGAAAATGAATATGTTCAAGTGACGTGCAGTGTAATATAATAGCCATATAAGTATACAGATTTGTAACATATCACATTTTATCTGTCATGTCCACTCAGAACTACTTGATACCCTAAAGAGGCCAGAAATAAGTTTCCAAAATTTTAGGGCAGCTTTAAAAAGGATCTCATCTTGAAAAATAATATATTATACAAAATCATTAACAGTTCCAATGGGCTGCCCCCACCCCGCGCCGAATTGAACGAATCGAAAGAATTAATGATTCATTGATTCCCTGTGACTTCTTTTCCATTATTTTCTTCCGTGACTAGATAATGTTCGTTATGATTTATAGCTGTGTAATTTATATAGAGTGATGGTAGATTTAAATTTATGATCGTCTTAACCAAACACTAAAATGAGATCAGCGGTCACGACTGAGGTTTCGCTATCTAACGCAGCTGATTGCTTAATTTTTTTTTTTTATCTCAACTAAATTTTTGGTGCATCATATAAAAACTTGTCTTTATTTTATAAAATATCTGTTTAAGCTAAAAATACAGTAAATTTTATACGGCGTTCTTTAACCTTAAATTAGGGGAGGTCCACGAGGGGAGGTCATGATACCAAGAAGACCCAAAAACTATACCCATCTCCATAAAGAAAGCGTAATTAATTAATTATTTAATTAGTAAAAACTTTTAATAATGATTAAAAAATTTTGCATCCTTCGGTAGAATTTGTTTTTATATTATTATTTTTCTAGGACGTTTCGGACTCTATTAGTTCATCATTAGGTAGAATCTACACAACCACAAAAAAAAATTGCTATATTCACAATGAGTAATACAAATTTCTTTAAGAAAAAAATGTATCACGAAATGTAAACCTTTTGCTTAATACTCAATGCTGTGTCATCCCAAATTAAAAAACTATTAACTGTTGTTAAATACTGCTTTAGAGATAAATGTATGGGATATTAAGAATCTTTTTCTTTAATTTCGAGAAGGGTATAATAAATTAAATACCACGAAGATTAACAATATGCAATTTATGTTTTGTTTTTCTTATAAAATTACAAACTATGAAATCCGTCAAAATTGTCACACCGTGTTTGCAACTTTAAGTGTTTTGTTTTTTAAAGGAATGCTATTTTGCAGAGTATCATTTGATGACCCAGCGACCCTTAAAATAAAGGGACCTCTTGAAAACCTACGAAGGCTCGATTCAAAAATGAAAACAAACTCATGGCGTTAGACTTCATGAATAGTTAGGGGCTTAGTTTGTGAATGGTTTACTGTGATCAGCACGAGGAGTTCCTCTCGACCTTAAATTCAGTTTTCTTTATCGAATTCGCTACTTTTTTTTATATTCGAGCAGCTACGCTAATAAGTTCACAGGTCGTAGACATAACTCCGAGTCACTGTAATAATCCCGTCCAGCATGATATCCACAGCACCCTTCACTCATCGGCGGTTGACAAGACCATCATGTAGGTTTAAGATAAAACTGGTCACTCATTTTGTAACCCAAAGGCGAGCTCCCACCACCTGGTCCCTTTACACTGTATTTAATTATGTTTTAACCGTTTTGTTAGCTTGTAAGGCCTATTTAAAATGTAGCTCGGATACAGTAGAAGGTATATTGGGACCTTTTTTGTTAAAAATTGAAGGTTAGAACAGAGGACGACACACGTCTTATCGGTTTCCAACTTGACGCTTCGTCTCAAACTGATGATATATAAATTTGTCATCCGCCCAGCTTTCCTGTACGGTGCGCCACTATATACTCGCTTGACTGACAATACAGCTAACAGTTTCAAGCAATTTCAGAACGGGATCATGAGAAAAGTGGTCAGACATACCTCTTTCGAGAGGTTAAATAACGCCGACCTGCACCCGTCGCTGAGTGCCGTCGGTGGGTGAGTTTATCTACTGGAGACACAAGTTTTCTGACCGGTTGGAGAACAAAACCAGTGCTAACACTATGACCTCACCCGCATCTATGGCAAGAGATTGTCTGGAAAAATTCGCAAAAATCACTTTTAAACATATTTAGACAATCAATATAGAATGCACATTATACATTCATTGTCTAAACCTGTTTAAAAGTGATGAATGTAGCCAAGCTACAGGACATATAACGACCTACTGTAAATAGATTCATGTAGAATCTATACTGATTCAAATAATTTATAATAACAAGGGGATATGAAGAAAAACAGTAGTAAAAACACGTTTTAACTATTATGTTTTTGTACCCATTTGTATATTTAAATAAATAAATCAACAGGCGTTCAGGGGAAGGGATGACTGCCACACTGTTAACATTAAACCTGTGCCTTCCTGTCTCTGTCAACCCTCCTGTATTAATAGTCCGGACTTATGAGTTCATTGTTGAACATATAGGCATACGCTATACCATCACACCTGTATGAAGCATAACCTTTCGGACTATGAAAATTACAATTAGTTCTAAGCCCTGATACCGCATGAGAATATTTTTCAATCGCGAGAGGGATGAAATTTTCAGTTTTCACCTCAAAGGCAGACAGACATCTGTGACCGCCGTCAGCTGTGCCAGGACTCGCTAACACTCGGCTGGCAGCAGCCACCCCGGGTTCATTAATATGTAGTGACTCGCCGGTTCGTGTTGCATCGCAGAGGCCCAGGTCCAAATCCGAACAGGCAAATTTAATTTTCCCGAAAATTCGATTCCCGACGCTTGAATTATCTCGTTGGGAAAAGCCTTAAATTTTCAACCACTCTATACCATAACTTTGTAAAATGTTGTAAATCTGTGAAGAGTCCTTACCATTAAATGACATAAGGGCCAAGCCATTAAACAATATTTTTAACTAAACATCCGGAAATAATCGAACGACTTTTAAACTTTGAAAATCCACTTTCTAACTGAGTTCAATAGTCATCTATCATTCATAAGAATGATTTTTATAAACGTCAAAGTACAATAAATTATTAGCTCAATTGAGATCCACCCATAATAATAATTACCAGTTTTGTTTAATCGAATTATTTTTTAAGTTTTTTATTTATAAAATTGCAATTCGCTTATGCACCATTAATAATTGTGATTTAAAAGCTCGTTCATACTTTATACACAATTCCACTCACTCAATATGTACAGTTCACGCTCATACCAACATTCATAAAAAATGTACACAGCCATTCAGACAGGAGCCCTACCCCCCCCCCCCCAACCCCCGAGGTATTTTAGTTATTATTAATATATAGTAGGTTTATGTACATGTTGATACGCACAATACAGTCAGATGTTAACTGATTCCCGGAAAAACATAAATAGACAATGTAGCGACAATAAGATAAATCACCCTATACTCTATTGCATATATATTGTAAACAAAAGTAAAATAACATGAACTAAATATATTATAGACAAAGGTAAATAACATGAACAAATACAAATCATTGTAAATGTGTTAAGCAATAAAAGGCGGAAGCCAAGTAACACGAGAAGGGCAACAGCTGTCAGTCATAAACAGTCAGGTACTCACTCGCAGGGCCTAAGAGCCAGATGAGGAGGGTACCACAGGTCATAAACATAACAACCCTTCGGGCCTCTCTACCTCCAGGGCTTGTCCCCTGGTCGGGTAATCAGGCGGCGGTCACGAGTCACCACCACATGTGTGAAAACCCAACCGCCGGCCTAGGCCCTTGCAGCCCCCAGTAGAGAGGATACTTAAGGCAGGCTTCTGGCCTTGTTAATTAGTCTCTCGTGATGCGTGGTTTCCGCTCGACTTCTGAAAACTTGACTAGTTCTTTATGAAAAACCTCTGTACCTCTTCTCTTGAACATAGTGCATTGTCGGGGCACATACCTATCAATAATGGAGTCAGATAGTAACGCCGTCATGAAACAATTGTCCAGGTTATAAACTCGAACAATCCGCACTTGTCACTAGGGTGATCAGGCACCCCCCTTACTGACGACCCGACAGAAAACATTGTAAACTCGTTTGAAATAGTGTCACTCAGGTATGGTTTTCTGGTTGGTTGAATAAGGCAAACTAAAAGTATTAGATATTGAATAAGCTGCCAGTTTGACAATTTTCTAATTTAAGCCTTCTGACAAAGCCCAGCATTGAAAAGGTAGGGGAAAATATATCTGAACAATATTCAATTAGAAAGCCGGATGTATCCCTCACGGTCTACAATACGATGTTCACGTAATAAAATACTAGTTCATTCATGATATTCATTAATAATGTTACGCTTTCGGAAATATGTTTGGTTTTGATTTTAATAATTGTACAATCAGTTTCTCACGCCACTACCGTCCCTAATTAAACGTTTTAATTATCATCACAAAGGTTTCAATAATTGCGTTTTCGTTTTTTTGCTATGAAAATTGAGTTAAATGAAAAAAATCTGATTATATTATTAGTTAAATATAAATGAGATGGCACATTTTTTTTTTTTATGTAAAAAAAATTATTATAACCTAAATGGTATTCTTTTAAATTCATATATAAACGAAATATGTATAAAAATTTGTCGTGGCATTAGTGGGCCACAGTAACAAAACTGTATTAAAATTACTAACAAAAGCGTATTCAGATTGATAAAAAATAAGCTTGTCTGAAATCCTTTTCTTTCCGGGTTAGGGAATTATTAAATAAGATAATTTAAACATTAAATAAATGAAAGTTAAATGACCAATGTCTAAAAAAAAAAGAAAACGTTAAGTTATTTCATTTCAATGAGGGCAATTTAAAAATATATATTTTCTAAGGTGCTTTAGTTTATATTTTAGTTTATCTTCGGAAAATTTAATGATCCCAGGAGATATGAACAAAATAATTAAATATTATGTAGAAGTTGATTTTGACGATTCCTGTTTGACTCTAAGGTATGGTACTTTTCTTCAATGTTCCACTTGATGTTGAATATTAAAGCAATAACATAAAAAATAAAGAAGGGTGATCAATCGATCATATGATAATTCACAAATAAACACTTTTCTGCAGTACTGAATAGGGTATGAAACTAAAATTAACGATTTCCTGGTGAATAATATGTGTATATCGGACTATATAATCACACTAATTAATTAAAAAGTCATTAATATATATTTCCCTATAGGGATAAGCAAAATCCTCAAACATCAAGCGAATCCAATCCTAGAGTCCTCAAGACATTAGTGTAATTGGCCTTTTTGTACGACATATGGAACCCTCCATATTGATTCATTCCTACTATACAAAATCGCATTTCCTTGAATGCTTAAACCTCCATCAGAAACTATTTCACCGTCAAAATTCTCTTGCAAGACCGCTTTTAGGTATCATTTGAATAATATATAATTTTTAATGAAAAAGATGAATAATAGAAAAATTTGTTCACTCGTAGCTCTAGCCTTGGTCAGTTTTCTCCCCTCATGTCCTGAGCGTCTGCGGCTCTTTCGCTCTCCTCAGCCTCCACTCCTACGTAGTGGTGATGTGGCTGCAGAAAAACAGAGATCCTCCTATTCCTCGCCTCTTTCTACATAGCCAAGAAGCGGACAATACTGCAGGCGAATCGGGGAATCCCTGGGCTATGTATACAATATTGTATGAATGTATATTGCGAACAAGGTATGAATGAGAGAGTAATTGTGAATTTGTAAATATGGTTTGAATGTCATCTTTCATCACAATTATTTATTTCCCTTCTACGGCAGATTTTAATTTTTTTCAAATAAAGATATATTAATATATTCTTGGCTTGAGGTCCAGAAATTCAAAACTATTTTTTTTAATGTTTTTCTTAACTTGAAAAAAAAAGGTGACTTATTTAAGATTTTAAACACAGCGTTTTTGTTACTTGTTTTTATTCTTTTGTTTAGGGATTGTAAGACTCGATGAGAGGTGGGGGGGGGGGGGGCTTAGGTGCTGCTTTCAAATGAACTTTACACCAATTGGCCCCTTAAGGGCTTTAAAGTACTTTTATTCCCGCCTTGATCGGGTTATCAACTTTATAACTGAAACAATATTTAACGCCTTTCAATATCCCCTTCTCAATTTCAGCTTTGTCTTTTTATAAACGAGTTTCTTAAATCGTGTTTTTGCTTAGTCAGGGACCGTAAAAGTCTTCCCCCCTCTCCCCTCCTCCCCCTACGGAGCAGGATTTTCCTTCACAATGAGTTTCACCCGTCTCAATATTATTGTTGCAACGTTTCGCTAGTCCAAGTATGTCATAGAGATTTAACCGATTCGGTATACAATAATATAAGAGTGGAGCAATAATTTTGAAAGATTATTTCATATACTTCATATTAATAAAAATAAATAATTGGAGTGACAGGTGTGAATTTTATTAGTTATTGCTGAAAAAAAAAAAAAATAGGAGAAATACGAATTTGTTTATATTGACTCATATTTATTTTTTATATGGTTAATCTCATATTTAGCATATGCAGAGCATCGAGTAAAACTTTCGTGCAAAATATCACCCCTTTAAATGTAGCTGGGCTTGCCAAGAAATTGAGAATAAACTTTTGATTGCAGTCTTGAGCGTATTTTAAATTAATATTTCAATTCAGGTCACTAAAATATCTAAGTTGATAACCTACACAATATGTTTGAATCTTTTTTTTTTTATAACGAAATTTTCATTTAAAATTGAGGGATCCCTGGGCTATGAATATATGCCTATACATACAATATAGGCATATATTGTAAATATATTACAAATACTGTATGAATGGGAGTGTAAATGTAAATTTGTCAATATAGTATATATGCCATATTTTATCAAAATTATTTATTGCCCTTCTACGGGATATTGTATTTTTTTTCAAATGAAGATTCATTAATATTATTAAAAAAAAAATATTATCTGCCCTAAAAGTACATTAGACAATTGTGATCAATTTTATTACACATGCCACATTTATAAATTTACAATAAATTTCCTCTCTCCTTTACACCGTGTTTACAAAACACATTCATGTAATAAAGGCATGTATACATAGCCCAGGGAATCCCAATGAGACCAGGATCGAAAAGATGGCCCACGCTATGATTAATTTTTTTTCCAAAACCTCGTTACACACTGATATTTACAATTGCTTCCAGAATTACTCACCAGATAACCAAATTAAGAAGTGTCAAACCTGTTTGTAAATCATCGTTCCATCCATCTTATGATCCGAACGAATTGTAAGCAACTAGACAAGGCAAACAGTGCGCATTTGAGATAAAAACCATACCATGTTATACTAATTAAAATCAGGGGATGAAAAAAAAAAAATTATCGACAGGCCTACAGGGGATGGTGACGTTGTTGATGTACTGGCACATCTTCACCCCTTCCCTCCATAACTTTATGAATACCTAATATAAAATTTTTAAAAAATGTTTGACACAAAAAATGAAATGAGCAGGCTGATGAGATTAATTACTTTCCTTTATTAAGATTTATTAGCTTCTTGTTTATTAAGGCTTAGGAATTTCCCCATAAAAATTGAAAGTGAATTATACCTTGCAATTATGAAACAAATTAAGTCGCTTGATTTTGTACGTGTGTACTCCTTTTTGCATTTTTTTTTTTTATTTTATTTATTATCATTGCATGTAATGCAGTAGGCCGTTTTTACAGTCGTAGAACCAAGTGGTCATCAACCCTTTTTGGTCTTGTTATACGTAATCTATTAGTCTACGAGCGCTTAACTAGAACTCTGGGTCGCGCGGCCGTGCTTCCGGCGGCACACCAGCCCCAAATGACAGGCACAGATGTTTTAATCCTAGGGCTTAGAGGCTAGGCGGAGGATGTGGTTAAAAAGTCAAGCCTTTACCTGACATTTACAATGAAAACATACCAGCACAAGGGAGTGATGTTTACAGTTTTGTGTTCATGTAAAAAGTTCAAACGCTCCTTCCCTCTAGTCGTTATCTTGTAATATTCAATAGCGCTCAGGGTTTTGTCACTCAATCAGTCACTCTGCAGCACTAAACTGATGTTAATAGTGTACAACATTCATTCACTTATTATTATTGTATAGTATGAATGAGAACGATTATCACAATCACTTATTGCCCTATAATGCAGATTGTAATTTTATCATAATAAAGTTTATATATAATAACAATTATTATTGTGTATAAAGCGATATTATATTAAAAGAGGAATACTCTATGAAGAAACTAGTAATCGAGCAGATTATAGTTTACGATTTTTCTTTATAATATATATGTTACAAGCCATAAGAGCTACAAATTGAATACCAAAGTTATCGATTTAGTAGAAGAGAAAAAAATGGGTTATTAAATGACGAACTAGGGTAAAAAAGGAGAAATAATACCAGGAAGAGGAGTAGTCTAGGTTAGAATGGTCCGCTCTGGGCTGTAAATTATTTAAAAATAAACAATATAATAATGTATTAATCAACAGAGTCGATTATTATAAAAAGTACTCAAATTAACAAAAATGCGGGCTGACCCCTACTCGACGTCGACATTTTTACACAGGTGGTCTGAAAAGTTTCCAACCTAACAAAGCTTTTATTTATTTTATTATCATCTTCATGTTGAGGTTGGAAACTTTTCAGACCACTTGTGTAGTCAGTGAATAAATAAAACAAGTGCACCGTAAACTTGGAATAGGCGGCGATGGCCAAATAATGATACGTCACCTGTGAAATCGATATCTAGCGATAATTTCTACAGAAAAACAACTAAAAAATTATATAAATTACGACAATGCCATTCAAGACCTTGCTGATAACAAATAAATATACCCTTTTATTTTAGAATAATTTGTAAAATGTGTTATTGAGAAATTATTTTATTTATTTATGTTCAGTAATTTTAATAATCACTCTTCATTGTGAATGACAAAAAGTGTGGCAAATTATGGAGCGCCTCAGGCGGTAAATGCCCACTACGGAAGAGAGTATTTTAATAGGTAGTTATGTTTATAACTATAATAAGACCAGATCTTATTTGGTTGAGGAGTGTAAAAACAACTTAAACACACTCTCGCTAGCCAATAAGGTTAGAATCGACTGGGTGCCAGGACACACAGGCATCACAGGCAATGAGAAGGCAGATGGCCTTGCAAGGGTGGGCTCAGAACAGACACCTCTTCCACCTGAACCCATATGTGGTATCAGCCTCAGCTACGCTAAAAGGCGTATAAAATTAGCTTTAGAGGACAAGGCAAGACTTTCTTGGAGAGAAACTAAGAAACAGGAACACTCGAAACTGTTTCTTAATGGACCCTGTAAGAGAAGAAGCTCAGCACTTCTATCAATGGACAGGTGGACACTCAAAAGTGTGACAGGACTCTATACAGGTCACTGTCGGTTAAATAAACACCTCTTTAATTTGGGGATAGTGGGATCACCAATCTGCAGATTCTGCAAGAAAGAGGGAGAAACGGCACGTCATATAATATGTGACTGTGATAACTTAGCTAGAAGGCGATACCTTCACTTTGGTAGTGATCGCATTGTAGACCCCAAACTATGTGAACTGATCGATCCATTCAGTATCCTCAGATTTGCAAAGGCCGTGGGCCTGTCACATATATAGGACAGGGACATGGACGGCGCACAATAGGTCTCACTGAGGCCGCGGTGCACAAATGCCGGAACAAATAATAATAATAATAATAATATGTTTATAAAATACGCAAACTGTTTTTTCTATTTTGAATTTTCCAAGTAAGTTTTATAAAATGGTTTTTGTTTTAACAAAGTTAATTTTTTATTTAATATTAATTTACTATCTTAAAATTTCAATTTATTTTACAGCAAGCTCACTAATTCCGGTATAAAATGTTCTATGAATTAATAAAAATTGATAAGATAATATCTTTCACAGGTATGATGTTATATACTATTTTTTAAGCTTACCATTTATTAAATTAAGCCTTATTTTATTGAAGTATGTTATTTTAGTTTCTAAAGAACTAAATTTATATATCTTGTTATAATTTGCAGTCCTGATCATGTCTGAATAAGCGAAGACAAGTCGGAAGTTTATTATGAAGAATCTTTTTTTTCCATTTCATGGGGAAACGAAGGTCATCGACGTATCCTTGAAAAATCTTGATAAGGGAAGAGAAGAAACGAAGTAGGATTGTTTCTAATAAATATCTAAAGCATATAGCATTTCGAACTCATGGGAGGGGATGGCTCTTGAGAAAATAAGGCCAAAAATCAACCGAGAGACAAGTAATCTCAGAAGAAATGAAAATAAACCATCAAAGGCCTGTACCGGGAAAGCAGCCTTGAACGACTCGAATACACCAGTGAAAATGAAAGCCTCGAATATCTCATAAACGGTGCTCTTTGAAGGTATCTGGCTCAAAGTCCCATCGGGAGTTCTGTTGAAATTATAGCGGCAGAATTTTGAGGTTTGGAAAAACAAAGTGAGTTTTCGCCCGGGCATCCCTCACAATATATTCAGGCACAAAAATATATTTAGGCTACATGGATGCACTGTGTTGATCTAATAAATAGGTTAATTTTATTAGTTTATTTCAATAGTATTGGACAACCCTCAGACATATCGGATTAAAAACATAATATAGAACTTTGAACTGGATAAGACATAACAACTTCAAGCCAAAACCAATTCCTTAAGAGTTCCGACTCATGCACTGTATGAAAGACAATGACAATTTCCTGGTCAGGAAATATTTTAATTTACGATCTTAATTTATTGCTATTTTTTAATTTTTTCTTGAATTTGTTACGACACAACTTCTAAATAGTATGTATATGATTTAAATTTAGTAAAATATTGTTTTTCTTTGTACTTGTTGTGATTGTACCAAAGTTTTTTTCTGGTTGTGTAGATGTTACCCGATGATCGAGCAATGGAGTCCATAACCTTGTGATAAGCTGATGAATAATAAATATAAATAAAATAGTTTCTATGGAAGGATATTTGCACTATTGCTTAAAAAGTGCAGTTTATGAGGTTTGGAAAGACAATGTGTTTCTTTACAATGAGGTGAATATGTTCCTACGATTAGTAATTAATTTGCGAAGTCATGGATGTCCATGAAAATAGATTACAGTTTTGTATATTGGCTTCTGAGAGTGGGAAAAAATACTTTATTTTCATCATGTATATGTAAGTCCACCAATACGAGTTAAACTGCTCACATCTAGTTTCCATCCGCATACCACCTCATAGGGCATTGAATCATCGAATACAGAACAGTTTGATAAAACCAATGAATAAACTGAAAGTTTATGATTGAACTCTGCTATTTAAAGTTGAAGTATAGTAAGAATTTTTTAGGGTTTGTGGTTTTTAATAAAATGCATTTGAAGAAATTTTTGGCTATTTTTGATTTTTGCTGTTATAATTTTTATAAAATGTATGTAATGTAGTCTAATTATAATTAGATAAGGGAGCTAAATTTCTTCCTAAGTTACATAACCTTCCCCTGAAGAGTAACGGTAGTTTTGTTTATAAAATAGTTTTTGTTTAACAAAGTTAATTTTTTATTCAATATTGATTTAATACCTTAAAATTTCAATTTACCTTACAGCAAGGTTACTAATTTCGGTATATAATGTTCTATGCATTAATACAAATCTATAAGATAATATCTTTCACAGGTATGATGTTATACTATATTTTAAGCTTACTATTTATTAAATTAAGTCTTATTTTATTGTTTTTATTGAAGTATGTTACTGTATAAATAAGTAAATTTATATACTTTGTTATAAATTGTAGTCCTGATCATGCCTGAATAGGCGAAACTTTGACTAAGGTATATCAATAAAAAAATATATCATTTGAGAGACTCCAAGTTTTTTGTTTTCTAACATACCTTATAAATACCTACATAAAAGTGCCTCTGTTTGAGTAACGATACTCCGAAAAACCAATACACAAAGTTCTCAGACGAATTTCCTACATCAAAAGGTGACTATGTGAACCATAGCTGAATATCTTAGCGTGTCTTCAGTTTCAAGGAAAAGAGGAGACGTAATATATAACAGTATTGAAATATAAATGGATATCATTTTCTGGCAGAATTGAACATACCTAGATAAATAATTTAAAATCCTTTTTTTCATATCTATTCTTCGAGAAAAAATTAGCATAAAATAAATAAATTCAATAGGATCTTAGGATTATTATTACTGATTGTATTAAATAAATTGGTGAGACACACCAAGAAGAATCATTTTCCTTTTGATTCCAAGAATCTGGTTGGTTCAGCCTTGAGATCGTTTCGTTGAAAAAAAAAAAACATTATGTGGACAACAATTAATATTTGAAACCAAAAAAATAAACTTTCTTCATCGGTAAAAACGTCCTATGAAATCGCTACAGGTACAAAAATGAAACCGTGCAAATACGGAGAGCAAGTTATTAAGACCAGCTTAAAAAAATTTCCCCGAAACAATCCGGAGTTTGATAACTCCGCAGTTATACTAGAAATAGCGAAAATACAGTAATATGGAAATTCGGGAAGGCAGAATATGCGAGCTCGCAGGTGATTTCTAAGACATTGAGTTGCAAATATTTTTCTTTGGCTTTGGACAAAAGCTGCGGAACCAAACAGATGATCGAACTCAGCATTTTTAGTTTTAGTAAGGCCAACGCAAATTTTGAAAAATCTTAATAACTCCTTGATCTCTGGCATCTACGGACAACGACTACTGGAGAATATGTTAGATGTTAGATATAAATTCTTGTTGAAGGAAAATACTTTAAAACATTATACAGCGTTTACTCTGATAGGGCTCCTGCCAGGGTAGGTAAAAACAAAAGCTATATTGCACTATTGGAAAACTATTTAAAAAAAGACCTCTCAAAAAATATTACTGCATCATTTACAAGAAAGCGCTGTCTTGTTCTAGTTCTTGGCTGTATCAACAAAATACAGGCCCTCAATGACAGTACATTCTAGGGCATGTTCCAAAAAGACATTAAGGGACATGTAGGACTGGTTCTCCGTTGCGATGTTAGTTGGCTCTCAAGAGGAAAGTCTTTGGGAAGGTTCAGTGATGTTTCAGCTTCCCTGAAAGAGCGTGAAGAGCTTCCTCACACCTCTCCCCTCCTTGAAATCGATCAATGGTTTTGTGACTTCGTTTTCCTCTGGCCAACTTGTTGATCACTTGATTCCAACGTAAATCTAATCATTTACCAATACTCTTGTCGCATTGTTCGAGGCAAATATTACATGGAGGAACACGCTAATCAAAGTAAAGTTGATCCAGACCATGAAAAATAAGTTTATAAGATAAAATATAAGATTCCTATCTACTCCAACCCTTTAAAGCCAGATTTTCTGACATTGAGGGTGAAAAATGCTTTTATTTGTCCCAACCCGTTTGCAATAAAAGATACAAAGCTGCAGCAGTACTCTTCTGGAATTCAAAGTGCATTAATTGGCCTACAATACCACCGTGTTCTTACATCAAATTGTGCTGAGATAATAATTGAAAACGAATAGCCGGAGTTTTGGAAGTTTGGAAGCGCGATTTAGCTCTCCAATATGGTT
Source organism: Acanthosoma haemorrhoidale (assembly GCA_930367205.1). Lineage (NCBI taxonomy): Eukaryota > Metazoa > Arthropoda > Insecta > Hemiptera > Acanthosomatidae > Acanthosoma > Acanthosoma haemorrhoidale. The sequence goes on from OV884009.1 coordinate 45,063,935, forward strand.
GTAGTTTTGGTTAACTACATCATTACTAGCAATCGTTCTGTAAGACAAACTTTAGAAAAGATGGCAGGGTGTCATTAACCAACTCTCATTCATAAAATGTAATAGAATTAGGTCCTAACATCGAACGTTTGGTAAATAAAAACAATTACAAGCTCCACAATAAGCTGTAGGTGTGATTCGATTTAAAAAACTTTTGTTCGTTCGCATTTTTCCTACTGTTATTTTTCAGGTGAAATATATACCTAATGATAAATTCGTTGAATATTAAGTTGTTGTGGTTTACCTACCGTCCTAACATTGTGGTTCTTGAATTACATCATCCTATAATTGTATTAAATATGCATAGAAAATATAAGTTTGTTCAATATTGTATAAATTGCCTTTTTTTATTATGGGTGTGTGGGGTGGGGCAGAGCTTGTGGATCCACGATTATGGTCCATGTCTAAAAAAAGGTTACCCCCCCCCCACCATGCCCTTATCGCCTTTTCGATTATTATTGTCTCGATGGTAAAACATGATTGCCGAAGCCGAAGTTAGAGTATTTATGTACATGGGGAACTTTTGTCTGTTTGTATGTTCAACATTAGTGTTCGTAAGAAAAGGTCAATTTATCTGAAACGTTCAAAAAGCTCTCAAAATATGCATATTTTTCTTAAAATACGGTGTCGAGAAATATATTAAAAAAACAAATAAAATAGGGTGAACCAGTTTAGCTTACTTAAAAGACTCCCTAATGCCCAACTCTGAAGCTATTCAAAATCCATTTCTGTTTGTTTCCTTATGGCCAAAGAACAATTAAGACGGTAATGGAAGTTCCATGAAGTTTTTAGAGCCACCAATACCTATTGAGATTTTAATGTTGAGGTGACCAATTTTAATGGCTTTGTTTATATTAAGCTATAAAGCTATATATATATATATATATATATATATATATATATAAGTTACGTCTAGCGGTACGGCAATGTTAAGCCTAATACCTTGTAGCCTAGGGTAAACAAACCCGTAACGTGTGTATAGAGGATAATGATGAGGAAAATAAAGCCAGTTATAAAACAAACCTTCTTATTATATCATCTACCTCCTTCTTCATTCCTTTTTCTCGATCGTCTACAGCTGGGAGACGATTACTGGTGCCGAAACCCGGGAACTACGAGTATTCTGGTAAACAACTGTGAGTAAAATTTTAATTTTTTTTTCCTGTTGTCTTATTGGGAAAAAGTGACCTAGTTACATGGTAGAATTACGGCCTGCGGCTTTCGAAGTGCCCGAATTACCTAGGGAAACGATGGCCGAAGCTCATGCAAACTCCCTGGCTTGGATGAAGGTGCGAGCGGCAACGTCACAGGACCTGAGGAGAACAATATCGGACCTAGAGAAATTCTCAGGAGAGTTAGGCGAATTGAACCATTTCATCAAAGGCGGGGATAGGATTATGGAAAGAGTAGAGGCGAAGGCAATTGAGGGTTTACTCGACTCTGGTGACGTAAAATCAATCAAAGCGGGCCTAGTGTGTAGAATAAAACGGAGCGTACTAAACCTAATACAGGCCGACGAAGAAACCCCATGGACCGTGGTAAAAGAACGACTAAAGAAGGCATACGGGGGAGGCAGATGGACACCAGAAGAGGACATCTTCCAGATGTTCAGGGAGACCAGACGGCCCAATCAAACGAAAGGGCAGTACGCCGGAGAACTCTTGGCTAAATTTAACAAAATAACGGAAAAAATGAGAGAAACGGTGAACCTAGCGGAAGTGGAAGGCCGGATGGCATTCCTATCGACCATTCTAAAGGTACAGTTGGCCAGGGATACCGGCAAGAAAGATAGTCTACCGGGAGACCGATCGTTCATTGAGTGCGCCCAAGATTTAATGGACACTAGTGCCCGTGAGGAAGAAGAAAAATTAGAGGCAGACGAGGCAGGGTGGTCCAAAGTAATGTACAGGAGGCCGAGAATGCCGCAACAGGCATGGAAGAGGAAAGATCAACGGTATGCGGAGAAAAAAGGGGCGGTGGTTGAAGGAAGGAGACTTAGCCAAAGGAGACCGAGACCCAGCGGGAGGAAGGAGGACAGAAAATGTCACGGATGTGGAAGAATTGGACATTTAGTGGCGCAGTGCCCGCGAACAAAATGTTTTGAATGCGGAATTGAGGGACACATCGCGAGGCAGTGTCCATACATTTTCCAGCGAACAGAGAGGTATAGGCCGGAACCGATGGAGGTAAACGCACAGAGGGTATGGAGAAGAACCAGAACCCCCTCCGAATCGTCAAAAACTACCGGAGCGTCGGAGACAGAAGAAGAAGAAGATGAACCCAGGAGCAGAAGAGGAGAGACTGCAGAGGACGACAGGGACTACGTAAGAAGCAGACGATATGGCACGGAAGGAGGAAGGAAACGGCAAGCGGTGGCCTGAGGAGCGGGCTGGCAGAGGGGTGGCCGCACGTTAATAAACTATAGCGTCAGAGGGAATTACGGCGGTATACCCATTATTGGAGTGGCGAGAGGAGTGAGATGCTTGATAGACACGGGGAGTTCCTGTACTATTCTCAGCAGGAAAGCGGCGGACAGATTGTGTGTGGGCGAGGGGTCGTCGCGGATTCAGGCATGCGAGTGCAAGCTTATCACCCTGGGAGGGCCGTGTAAAATCGAAGGCGAATTGACGATGGGATTGGATAGGTGGGCGAAAAAGGGGGAATATTTGAAAATACACGTGGTTAGGAAGATGCCGCGCGAGTACGATGGTATCATAGGGTGCGATCTCTTGGGAAGGGTAGGAGCAAGAGTGAAGTGCCGTAACGGAATATGGGATATTAGACTGGGAAGAATGTTATGCCGGTGTACAGGAACCGTGGGGGACGGGAAGGAGCGAATCGGAGCGATCGATCGGGTGGACAACTGGGAACGCGCTATTCGGCGAGAGTATGCCGATATATTTTTCAACGAAGGGGACAAACTGGGAGTGACGGGGGAAACGTTCCATGAGATCACTGAAGCAGGAGAGAGTGATATATATCAAAGAGAGACGATACCCGCAGGCGCTGCGACAGCATATAAGGGACGAAATCGAGGAATTGAAACGACAGGGCATCATAGTAGATAGTACGTCTCCATACAACAGTCCCCTGTGGGCAGTGAAAAAGAAAGGGTCGTCCGGTGACGAAAAATTAAACAGGCAATTAAACGACAATACTATAGACGAAAAATACCCCATTCCTTGCTTTGAAGACATCCTGGACCGCCTAAGTGGAGCAAAGGTATTCAGTACACTGGACCTGAAGGCGGGTTACCATCAAATTCGGATGCGTCGTGGAGACCAACACAAAACGGCATTCACGTTCGAGCGGGGACATTACGAATTCACCAGAATGCCGTTTGGGCTGAAAAACGCGCCAATAACGTTCCAGAGACTGATGGACGAATTTTTAAGAGGGATTGGGGAGTCGTTTTGCCAGATATATATGGACGACCTCCTGGTTTTCAGTCGAGATGAGGTAGAACACCAGGACCATCTGCGACAGGTTTTTGACAGAATTAAGCAATTCGGGCTGAAATTGTCTGCGGAGAAGTCGCTTTTGGGACAAGAGCAGGTGAAATTTTTAGGCCACATAATTTCCAGAGAGGGAGTGCAACCCGATCGTGGGAAGGTGGAGGCCATCCAGCGGATGACTATCCCGAAAGACGTAAAAGGAATCCGGCGCTTACTCGGATCCCTGAACTACTACCACAGATTCGTTCCAGAAATGGCGGAGTACCTGGTCCCTATTAACAATCTCCTTAAAAAAGGACAAAAAGTCGTCATTACCCCGGTAATGGAGAACAATATAAGACGTTGCATGGAGCGGCTACAGGAAGAGCCTATACTAGCGTTTCCAGATTTTGCACTCCCCTTCATGATTACCACAGATGCGAGTGAATACGCGTTGGGGGCGGTACTCTCGCAGGATCGCGACGGGGGGGAGCGACCAATAGCATACGCTAGCAGACGCCTTACTGAATCCGAGAGTAGATATAGCGCGCTAGAACGCGAATTACTGGGTATCGTATGGGCGATAGAACACTTCCGGCCCTACGTATTCGGGAGGAAGTTTCGGGTTAAAACAGATCATCGACCCCTCCAATGGGTGGGAAAACTGAAAGAGTCATCAGCGCGGATTACCAGATGGAAGGAGTTCCTCAGTCAATACAACATCGACATTATTTACAAACCGGGGAAGGAGAACGTCGTGGCCGATTGGTTATCCCGCGCGTTGGTCGTGAATGCGATCGAAGAGGAGATTCCGGGACCATCACGTGACACCCACCAATTCGTCCAGGAATGGTCACCCGGCGAGGAAGGGGAGCGGGAGGGGGCTCCAGCCAATGATGTTCCGAGTGACGGGAGTTCAGTGGGGGATAGGCCCTCGGACATTGAGGACCTCGACGCCATAATAAATGACAAGAGGCGCCAGATCATTTGGCTCACCAAAACTTCTGGGCTCTTCAAGATGGAATCTGAGAAGTACGGCCACTGCAACATCGTCAAAATCTGGTCGACACCGGGGATAAACGACGATACGATTTGCCGCGCTCTGAAGGACGCATCTACTCCAGGGAAAACGCACCACATGTACGTGGGAAATGCGACCATCTGGGGACGCATCAAACGCCTATGGAGGACGGAGAGGATCGGAGTCGATCGTACGTTCGTCCGATGTACCCTGAAGGTGGAGACAGTAAAAGAAGAAACGCGGCAGAGAGAAGTGACCCTTGCATTCCACCAAGGGAAGACAAACCACCGGGGAATCGACGCTACCCTGCAAGCATTGAAGAGGAGATATTTCTGGTTGGGCATGAAAGACACGATTGCGAGAGTTATTGGTACCTGCGACACATGCCTGACCACGAAATATGATCGCCACCCCCCCAGAGCAATACAGGAGGAGACGCCAACGGCAGACCAACCGTTGGAGGATTTGCAGGTGGACACGTTTACATGGAGGGGATACAAATGGGTCACCATTGTCGATAGGTTCAGCAAAACAGCGATGGCCCATCTGATAGCAGAACGATCAGCGGAAGCAGTCCTAAGGGCACTACGCACATGGTGCCAATTTTATGGCGTACCAGACACGATAGCTTCCGACGCTGGTAGGGAGTTTGATAACGCCGAAATAAGGGCTGAGGCGGCGGCCTTAGAGATCCGTTGGCATCTCAACACCCCAGGACACCCGAAGAGTCGAGGAGACGTAGAGCGGCTGCACAGCACGCTTAGCGACCACCTACGAATTTACCATGGAGAGAAGGGCTTAGAACCAAACGTGGCGATGGAAAAGGCAGTCATCGCGTATAACCACTCAATCCATTCTGCCACCGGTTTTTCTCCGGTCGAGACGCTGTTTGGACTTCGAAGATGCCGGCGCGATAGCAGGAGTACGGCGATCGATGAAGAACTGGCCGCACGGGTAGTAAGTAATCAGATAGCGCTAAAGAAACAGTGGGTGGCCGTTCGGGGAAGGCTCCAGGATAAGAAACGGCGACGGGTGGCGCGCGACAACCTCAAAGTCCGCGATATTCTGGGCAATCTTAAACTCGGCGCGCTCGTGTACCGGAGAAAAGGGTCGAACAGGGGTAAGGAACTAGTGCGGTACGAGGGTCCTTTCCGAGTGATCGCTCTCCGCGAACACAACGTGGTCACGGTCGAAAGCATTACACCCCCGATTAAACGGCGGACGGTACATGTGGAACAGCTCAAGTTTCCCGCGGGGGAGCCTGGGAGCCCCGTCGTCGAAACATAACTCCGGTGTGTGTCACAGGTGACCAGTCCCGAGAGGCCTATATATATATATATTTTTTATTGGTTTATTATGTTTTTTTGTGTTATATGGGTCTGTGCTGTGTTTTTAGATGGACCTGGAAGACATTTTTCTTTTCAAATTTTTTTTATTAACAAAGTATACTTTTTGTTTTGTGTTGCTATAGATACATAGCTGATGTCGCATGTTAGGAGTTTACGGGGAATGTCCGTAAACTGGTAGGGGGGAGTTACGTCTAGCGGTACGGCAATGTTAAGCCTAATACCTTGTAGCCTAGGGTAAACAAACCCGTAACGTGTGTATAGAGGATAATGATGAGGAAAATAAAGCCAGTTATAAAACAAACCTTCTTATTATATCATCTACCTCCTTCTTCATTCCTTTTTCTCGATCGTCTACAGCTGGGAGACGATTACTTATATATATATATATATATATATATATATATATATATATATATATATATAAAGCTATAAAAATATTAGTATTGACAAGGATGGTTTAATAAATTTGGGTATTATTTACTTTATCAAGCTTTTTTAGTAGCATTTAATAAGGTTTTAAGAAATGGGCGCCAATTGATGCGAGTATTTCTCGATATTGTTTCTTCACTACCTATGTCCTTCGTTCCGTTTTTATAGATTATACAAAATTTATTTAGTCTGACAGAACTGGCATGAGAGCTCGCACGTCAGATTTCCTCTTACACCTCAAATTTTTTTCATCATATAATGAATTCAAAACTACCAAAATTATTGTATTATTTTAAAAAGATAATAAGCAAAAAGATTTTATGAACTAACAAAAATTATAATAATTAATAAACCACAAAGTAAGGTATCTAGGTATATAATTAAATAAACATTGCATATTAAAATTGTGATAACATAAAAGTTAAGATTATAAATATTAGTGTGCAATTATCAACAAATTTCAACAGTACAATAACTGATCAATCGTCAACTCTTTTCAGGCACTTATAATTAGTGTGTGGGGGGCAAGTAGGTATACAATTAATGATTGAGGACGATAATCATATAGATAAATAATGTTAACACAGCTAAATGAAAGCCTGATCTCCCCATTTTCAAATTAAAAGTGAATTTCTTCAGCCGTGAGAGAAAATCTCACAGTGCGAGCTCTCTCGGGTTATTCAACCTTACGCATAATCATACAGGTATCCTTAGAATAGAGAACAATCCTTACAATTCTCCTAATCCCTTGAAGCCTCGCGATCTAATGGAAAAAGTACGAATTTCACGGGGTCCTAGCACTAACCACTAACCCCAATCATGATAGTTATCCACTATCCCAATCATCCCTGAGTGTCTGTGGATCTTTTCGCCCCTCTCTCTCTTTGTTCATCACCAGACAGCGAATTTGGAGTAGGGAACGGCCCTCCGTTGCCCCCGACTTTTCTACCATTTCCCTGGAAGGTATAGAGGCTGCTGGGCAAAATGTGGATGTATATATGGAGTGAATGGAAATGCGTATAAGGAATAAATAAGCTCTTAAATCACAATTAATGCTGTTTTAGAGAATTGTAATTTTATAAATAACAAAGAACTCAAAAGTCCCTAATCAATGGAATAAAATCTAGACGGAAAAAATTAAATCTTTTAAATAATTTTTGATGTCTCTTAAAGTATTAGGTTTTTTCTCTATATATTTTTCTAGATATAAGTAGGTGGATATTTTAGTTTTACGTTTAAACTTTAGTTTAGAGGCACTCTTGCATCTGGCAGCTATATCGAATGAGCTCATTTACATAAAAGGAAAAACTTTTTAATAACAGCATATAATACGAGCCTACTGCTCCTTGGATCAACTAATATTTTTTTAAATGTCAAAACTATGTAAATGATAGAAATATGAAGAATATGTCTATAAAATGTCTCGATGTACTTTTTCCCAGTGCAATCCGTTCTTGTAACTTGTACTGAGAAATCCGGTGTTCAGTACACATTTAATAAATCGACAATTAGGCCTTATCTACTAGTGAAAATTATTTTTCTGAGAGGCGATAAACGGGAGTAGAATCTCTGTTATGCTTTGATGGGATAAGCGCTAGATAAAACAATAGAGAGGAGGGTCGGCAAAGAGGGGCGGGGGGCTGGTTAGTGAATCCCAAATGACCAAACTAATTGGAGTCGAGTCGTCAGTGCAACACTAATGACTGCTCCTGCTTCGGTCCCCCCCCCCCCAGCGCCAACACCCCCTCCCTGAACACCGCCCTCCCCGAACACCCCCCTCCCCAACAACCCCATCCCCGATTATCTCTCATGAATAAAGTCATTTAGCTTCCTTACACAGGCCGTATCTTTTTTTTATCATCGAGCACATTTTCTCTACGCACGCGTTCTTCCAACTTTCTTATTTTGGGACTACTATCGATGAAGAGTCAAATGAGCTTGCATTCTAAATGCATACCTTCCCGTAAATTAAATTCCCTATATATACTAGGATAGTCTGTCCTGCTACGCTCATCGAATGAAGACGAAGCATCCAATTATGTAAAATTAGACATAAATAACTCAAGGTGACCTTGTTGGAGCTTGAATGAGTCATACAAAAATCAGTAAAGTCGAAGACAATCCAAGATAACTTTCTATCAATAATATTTGACAAACCAAGGAACACTACAATACTTAAGTTGGAGAATGTATTCATCGTAACATAAGCTCCCTCAACATTTTAATGGTTCTGTTTAATACATTTTTAAAAATGTTTCATAATTTTTTAAGTTGATGGCTCTAATTTTTACTGAGTAACCTTTTAATTTTGCCAATTAATGAAATTTATTAGTTTTTGTAGGAAAATTCGAATTAGTGAATTAGTGTAATGAGGTTATAGAATCACCAATTTATTAGGTTGCCTGTTTGCTTGTGATGGTATTTTTTAAAATAAATTTTTATGTTATTAATACTTAGTATTTGTTAGTTTTAGTCACAGAAGAGAAATATAGATATCTACGTGATTTCATAAATAAAGGAGAGACTTTTGGTCGTATTGGACATTTATATTCCTACAGTAAGTTCGGCTACTGTTCCAGAAACTATCCTAGCAGTTACTAATTTCTAGAAACACCACTTCACTGTAGAAGATCCGTTTCACTCATGCAGCACTGAGGTTGATCTGGATTTTTTTTTTTTTTTTTTTTATGGTGTTTTCATTGTCTTGCAGGGCACAATTTTTTAATAGTTATTTGTTTAAATTAGGTTTTTTTTTTTGGTGGTAGGTCATGCTAGACCTTATCATTAGTCTTTATCATGGTTTCCTGACCTACGGAACTATATGCCATAATAATAATTATTTATTGATGGCTAATTTTATTAATAAATTTTAGAAACGCTGGTTTAGTTTGTTACGTAAATATAAAAGTATTAATGATAATTATTGGTATATGCATCCTATTTATTTATTCAAAGGACTTTCAGGGAAAAATCCTTAAGTATCCTATTGAACGTAGAAGAAGCTCTGAAAGCCAAGGGGGACACACCTGATTGAATGCAAATCTAATGAATGAAAATATTGTAATGAATTGGAAATGTGAGGGATTGGATTATGGGGATGGGGGAGGGTCTTGATTCCGCTTATTTATTCAACTTGGAATGGGCTTGAATTTCTAAATAGGGGTCGTTAGGTATGTTAAAACCTACCCTTGCCGATCGGTTCGTCTTAAATTTTATATAAAGGAAGTGCGACTGTTGGCATTAGGAAGAGGTAAGGTTGTAGCGAGTAATCACTTAGCCTTTGATGACTTACCGGGCCGCTCCCTTTGAAATGCTAATCGAAGAAGAAAGATGGAAGGCTCTAGGAGCCAACGGCGTTCTTATTCATTGAAAGGGCCTTATCAGTAAACACTGTCAAAGGGAGTGGTTGGCCTTAGGGCTTGCGGTTTATAAGACATAGCCCTAATTATCTCGGTTGGGTGTAATTAAGCTTTTGACAGATCTTAATCGCGGTTATCCAGGCTGCATTATCTCGTTTTACCGATGGAGAAATCGTCTACATTTACCCTTTTACCGTACAACGTGTGAGAAATGAATTATCGAAGTAAACTTTATATCAAGGTAATGTTTACTTTGAAAATTAATTTCTTCTTGTACGCATTACAATAATTATTTCACTGTGAACTAGTGATTGACTTAAAAAATTGTTACTTTGGTTTTCATCATGTTTATTCATGGCAAAACGTTATACATATTATACGTGTTCACTCATATATCAACTTGGCTATTCCACTAAATTATTCATTCATAACGTAAATCTATAGCATGAATGTATCAGTAAGAGAGTCTGTGGCTCTCGCGCTCTTGGTCAGCCTCCACACTGGCTAGTATCCGGTGACGCGGCTGACGGAGTAGTGTGGGAGACCTCCCAAGACTCCGCTTCCTCATTCGCATGCGAAGCAGGTGACAACCATGTGGATTTGAGAGGTCTCTGGGCTGTTTGTAAATACTGTATGAATTAGTGAGTGAATGAAAATTGTAAATATGGTATGTATGAGAACATTTATCACAATTACTTATTGCCCAATAAGGCTGAATGTAATTTAACCACAATAAAGATTTTATGAGGGTAAAATAAAATTAATGTATGCCAAACATGTTTCTTCTATCAACCTAAGCCGATATCCCATAATATGATGCAGTGTTAACAAGTACGATTTCACAGGTAACAATGAACTGCAAGTATGTTCATTTATATACCCCACTTTTTATTAATTTTTGGTAATAAAAATTTCCACACTCTGTGTAACACTTCTCCTTTTTTTGTTATCAGGACCGTGTGCTGACAAACGGGATATGACAATCAATAAATATGATGGAAATCTACCACATTTTTTTCATTATCAAAAGCCTATTCTCATTCCAAAAATCTTATAAACCACAATAAATTTAATTTTTGTATATTTTTTTTTTAGCCAAGGAGAATATATTTTGTAACCTACCTCATTTTTTACCATTTCTCTTCTTACTTTATTTGATCAATTTAACTTAACTAACTTGGCAGGTCCGTCATGAGATCTTTAATTCAAATTGTTTTATGTCTTTGACATAGGAATTTATCCCAATTGAATCGCCCGATCTCAAGGCTAATGTTGTGGTTATTAATAAATTGAGAAACTAGGAATTGTGAAATATATTCAAATAAAATGGTTATGACAAATAATTATAATTAACATAGAGTACTGACAAAATGTACAAAAAAAATATTCAATTCCTTTTAAATTATGATAGTTACTACTAATGACAAAACATGAATTTGAGCTCATTTTTTTTCTATGTATGGATCCATAATAAGAAACAATATTTATAACACCAACCTACAACTTATCCACCCATCTGTCTCAACACACCATGGTATTCAATAAACATTGAACTGCTTTTCTTTCTTATCTCAGTTCAATCGATGATCTTCCTGTAATCCAATCAACGTTACTTTCTACTGTTGGTTCTTCAATAGTATGGTAACCGCCAATTCGGGAGCTTGGCTGCTTCGTTCTTCTCGACGGCTGCGCTAAGACTGGTTTTCAGCTCATCCCCACTCCTAGGAGTATAAGGGAAAATGACCCTTACCATATGTGAGGGTTCATGATCTTTATTCTCAAATATCATGAATGTTGTAATATATATATATAATATCTAGAATAATATAATTTAAAACACCTGTTGATAATAAGTCTAAACAAGAGAGGAGAGCTGACTACTTTAAAAGTGGTAACAGGACATTCAACAGACATAAAGTGACGCTGTTTCTTAAGTGAATTAAAAAATATATTATTAGTTCAGGTGAAATAAAAACCAGTTCAAGGCTGCATTACTAATCATCACCTCCCTAATCAGAACCAGTGAACAGTGAAGCATCTTGTGGACCGATTTTTAATTTAATTAGGATTCAACTTAATGGAAGCTTGCTTCTGCGATAATCCATTTCACAACGTTAATGCTCGTCGTAAAAAAAACATTTTCTTTCAACCAAAAGATAATGATAAAGCAAGATGATAGACGAACTAATTAAAATAATGAAATATTAAAAAAACATTTTTAAGTAATTACTTTTACTTCGCTGTATTTATATTGTTTTTTACATTGTGGGGAGTTGCCATTCAATTCGTGCTATTTTACGTCGGAAACATTAGGCCTCCGCAAGGCTTATTAAAATTACACGGTTAGGTGCATGGAGTATAAGTGTAATCATAATTTAACTAATTGTTATGCTGTAAATTTCCTTTATTTCTTACAAAGCAAAAGTATAACTTTTAGAGTAATATAGAGGCGATTAACCATAATGAAATCTAAACCATTCAAATTTACTTTTGGTTAATCATATCCATATTACCTCTAAAGAGTGAGTGGACAAATACCATTATGTATTGATCATTTATTTCGTTGGATCCAGTTTTTGTTTTTACAACCCTTTTATTTTTTAATACCGATCCAAATATATGTTTCAGAATATTTGAATAACAATCAAAATCCTGAAAAATTGCAAATAATGAAAATATTTTTTTCTGTTTAAATACGTTTGGCTCTGTAGATATCTATGTATAATTTTCTTAATGAAGTGGCCTCAAGATATAATGTGTTCCTTGTGTAGATAAATACACTGCCGTTCATTAAAATCAGTATTTGCTTAAAGCATTTAGAGATTTCTATTGTTGGTGAAACCAAAATGTGTTTAACGATAACCGTTATAGGGATTCAGGAAGTTCGATCAAGACACGGTCATGATCATTAAAGATTTATCTCACAGCTAAAGCGGATATGACAAATCATAAACTGTCCAATAACAACTTTATTATAATGAAATTACAATCTGCCTCATTGGGCTATATTGTAATGCAACAAAAAAGAAAATAATTAATTACAAACTAGGGCAAGGCTTTCACTAGGTGGTATCAGTCAAATTCGAATTGAACGCCAAAGTCTGGATCACCCGTAGATCGAGACTTCTCCTGACCGTACCATGACTTGATCGGACCGGTTTTACCAACAATAGAAATCTCTAAATACTTTAAACTAATACTGATTTTAATGAACGGCAGTCTATTTACATACACAAGGGACACATTCCCACTTCACTGGAGACACATCAAGTTTTTTGACCCAATGCCGCACCTAAAAACCCAGTGTTGGACACCCCTACCCATTCCCGTATGGATGGCAACAGGTAGTCCGGGAAAACTAGGTTTAGTTAGTTAGTTAGATTTAGGCTAGTATTAGCACAACTCATTCTTATGGTGAGCTCAATCAGTTTCTACGTTCACACGCCTCGTATTCTGTACATCAGCCTTCCATAGAAAAGTACTTTAAAACTCACGCATTATATAAAATTTAGCTACGGTACAGTAAATATAATTGGCATGATGTGCATTTATGTAAATATTCCATATTGTGGAATCTGTAACTCACTCTGTATATATTAAATAAAGGGTTTTGAAGCAAAAAAAAAAAGTCTATGAACATAATTTACGATTTCAGATCTTTTTTTTTATATTTAACAATTTTTATTAAGACAAAATTATAATCTGCCTGATTGGGCTATAAGTAATTGTGATAAATTATCTCATTCATACCAATTTACAATTTTCATTTATTCGTTCATTCATACCATATATACAAACAGCCCTGAGGCCCCCCAAGTCCACATGTTTGTCGCCTCCCTTGCGTGCGTAGGAGGAAGTGGAGTCTTGGAAAGTCCCCCACGCTCCTACGTCAGCCGCGTCACCGGATAAAAGCCAATCCAAATGGACAGACGCTCAGGACATGATTAGAGAAACTGGCCATTTCAGATCTACTGAATCAGTTTTGCGGCCGCTATTGTGGAACTGACAGAGAGATGGATATACAGACGGAAAGTATATTTTTTTAAAGTAGTGCCCTCCTTTCGGGCTCGTCGCGAATCTAAAATTAAATTTTTAACGATATAAATATGATGAGTTACACGTGTCGGTACAGACATGAAGCAACCTTTATGTATCCCACTGCTTCAGAGAATTTCAATGTTATGACAGTTATTGTATCCAAGATCTGAAATGAAATCAAGCTGAAACGAATTTTATGTAGAGCAGCCCTGTACAATAAAAAAAACATGCACACACAAAAAACACCCTTTCAATTAATGTTATGTTTGCCGGAATTCAATTCGCTGAACAAATTTGCTTACGCAAATAGGCATGTAAATTTTTATTCCAATCGACCCTATGCTGGTACGGATGACAGGTGAAAAGATGAACAGAGTTTTGTTTTGTTTTTTACTCCGTGCATCTCCATATCAGTTAGCGCATGTGATTGCCAACCCCGAAGGGAGAGGCTGTATTTTCGTTTGACTACTGTCTATTTGTGTGTCATTTGATAGACACTGTAAAAACAAAATAAACTATTTGAAATTCCCAAGATATGTTCATCATTCACCATCCCCGTAGTTAAGTGGTTATCATGCTGAACTCTAACTGTGGAGACCTGGTTTTGATCCCAGAAACAAGGATATTGATATTGGAATGGTCGGGGTTGACTCTCTTCAGGATAAATGGGTAGGTTCCCACTGTCACGTATTTATAGCAAGTCACGAGGCCACTGCCGTTTTAGTCTAGTACATATTTGACAAACTTGTCTGGCTTGCTAACTGACCCTTGACTGTCTATGTCCCCTAATTCCATTTTTATATATTTAATTAATAGCATTTGACTCATAATTAATGTATAAACAGTTTAAAAAGATATGTATTGAGAATCACGTACAAATTATACAGATAACATTAAATATTTGTTTTCAAATTTCGTACGTCGCTGGCTCCTAAAAGCTCTAAGTGATAGCTGTTGAAACATGAAAGCTCAACGATTATTTATTAAAGAGGGATTGTTAGCGTCATTACGCGACTCGCATACATAAAATTGGAGCAGGCTTAATTACCAAGAGCAATTATGTTTAGCCGGTTATTATGTCATTTGCGGTCACGCAAACAGTAATAAGTCATTAAATTAATACTAACCAAGCAACCCTTAAAAATGACTCGTCGCTTGCCCACTTTTCTAATTATGTTTCAGCGTTAATGATTTTTGGATGAATCACTCTTAGTCACTGCCGATCTACAATTTATTCAGGGGACGAAAATTTAATCCATGGATCAGGAGCCTCGCTACTTCATTTTAACAAGATTTTTTTTTATAGTAATGGAAAATACCTATAAAAAAAACTTCATAAAATCATAAAACGATTAAAAAAAATTTCATATCCTTCACGAGCTTCATTTTTAAATTGTTTATTGCGACTACCATTAGTCCATCCTCAGAGAACATCTACACAACCAGAAAAAAACTTTGGTACAATAACACTAAGTAAATAAAAAATATTTTCCTTAAAAACAATACTTCACTTAATGCAAATCATATGCCTCGTTCTAAATAATAAAAAAATAGAAATGAATCAGCCAACTCATTAAAGTATTTCCTGGCCAGGAATTTCATGATAAAAAATGGCGTTTAAACCAGTTTTTCTGATCGCTGCTTCCCTGTGAGTTAGGAATATTATGTCAAATGTTTAGCATGCTAATGTCAACTTATACGTATTGTACTTATCTTAGTACAGCTACAGAAGTAATGATAGAAACATACTATACCATTTAATCCAATAATGAAATAATTTCGAAATAGCATTGTTAGTCAAATTTTCCCATCGTTATGGTTCCATAATTTGGCTACGGGTAAACACTGAAATAAAAAACGATACAAAATCCTGTCGTAGATTCGCGATTTAACACCACCAGCATAATAGCTATCTATACACGTGGTACCATAAACTCCGTTTAATTGTAACAGCAATTGCGTAGCGTAACAGCAGAGGATGCCCAAAGCGTGGATTTGGAAATTGTGATGCATTATAAAATATATTCTTACCCCACAGACCATTCAAAAACCGACCTATGCTTTAGACCCCTCCAATATTTTCCCACTCTGGCATCGGAAGCTTACTCCTTTCTGCCATCTTCATATTTTGCTGTCGAATGGGACTTGCGCTCATGGTGCACTTCGGCTACCGGCCGCTGACTCCTCAGAAGGGACATTTAAATCGGCTCATTACAAGAAGAGAATCATTTCGAACGGAAATAAATAACTGGCCAGGGGAGGGGCAGACCTCTCGGGTGGTGGTGGGGGGCCTTGGCGATAGGACGATATAGAAGGCACTGGAAGAAGGGTTGTTCCACTTCCGGTGTTATCGGCACTGGCGCTATCGCCACAGGAAATAGCGCCACCCGCATCACTAACCCACTCCACCCTCTTCTTTTTTTGTCACCGAAATGGAATTCTTGATATTGCGACCTACCACCCCCTCCCACTGCTCCTCATTACCGACTCTCAATCGTTTACGGCCCATCTGAATGGTCCTCACAAGGAAATCTCCCATTTATGTATAAAGTCACAAAAGGGTATGGTATTGTATTAGTTTTTTCACCATATCTAATTCAAAATATAGTACCAATAATATTTTCAAACAAATTAAGTCCACATTTAAATAATTTTTCCCAATCCGGATTCAAATAAAAGCAGAGAACTGAATTAAAACCGGAATAGGAAATGTTCCAATTAATCTGAAATTTGAAATGTATTTTCACAAGTCATAAAAGAGGATTATTTAGCAGATATGGTACCGAGAGTAGACACTGTCTACGAGAGGAATTCCTAGGTGTAATCAGAGCAGGGTGTATTTCTATATTTTCTGTACGGGCATGAAAGATCGGACATGTTATACCGTAGAGCATGTCCAGTTCACCTGTCCGGCATTGTCCAGTCCCTGGGACAGGGTAGAGCACAAATGTTCCACTCGATTGGCTCGTACAGCTTGGAAGAGTCCGACCTGCGACCGCCGGACAGGGAGGATTCGTCTATCTAGGTGGGAATAGCTAACATCAAAAAATGAAACAATACATGGTGGTCTCATTAAAACAACAACCTACTTAAGGCGCAATCGAATCACCCATATCCGGACTGATACGTAAGAAAATAAATTGTGGAAAAGGCATTTAAGCTAATCGTCAACTTTAAATTCATCGTTCAACGTCAAACTTTCAACGCTTCAAAAATGTTGGGACTGTTCAATAAAATCCTAGAGACAACTGATGACAAAATTGATAGCGAACTAACTGCTATTGTCAAAGGGAAAACATTACTGACACTGAAGTTGCAGAGAGACATGTGATGTCGGACAAGAGTTAGCAGATGCCGAAATTATAGACCTTGTTAAAGGAAAGGAAGAAGAGCCAGACAGTGACGATTCAAAAACTATCAGCAGTTAAATAATCTTTGTAGAGGAGAGTATTTTAAAAGAAAAGAAAGAAAAGCTTTATATTAAAGAAAACACTGGTATATACATACAAATATTGAGAGTTATGTTACTACATACTGGGTACAGTGTTTAGGGACGAGTGTCGCGAAACAAGTGGGGACTGGGGCTAAAGCTGAGACATATGTGTATAAGAGAAGGGTAGTTCTGGGAATTGGGATGGAGGTCGGAATGCGGTTGCTTACTTAAAAATATCAGTGACTTCGATGAAGTCACGAGGCAGCCTTCTACAGTACAGTTCTGCTCAACCCCATTCTACTTTTAGCATTATATAATATATAAGCATTACAATATTCTTAGCATTATATAACTGACGAAACACGCATTTCTTCCCAAATTCCATGCATCAGACATTTATTTAATATTTATTTTTAATCATGAGAAATATATATCTAGTTCTTTCATATATTATTATTTTTAAGGTGGTTTTAAAATTTGTGAAACAGCACAATCATAACGTCATGCTCATAAGGGACTGGGGAGACATCGAAAGGTTGACAAAAAAAATTCTTCTTTATTTCGTATACATCTTAGTCACTCTCCCATATCCGGATCATCTCCGCCTACATTAATCCGGATGTAGGAGGGTCTACTCTATGTAGTTACAAACTATTAATCCCTTTAAGCAAATTCCAACAGAATAACAGAAGTGTCTTCAGAGCAAGTCCGTAGCGATACAGAGTCAGTTTATTTGCACAACTCGTTGCTAAAGCAATAAAAGCAATGAGTGAATTTTTTTTTAAGAATTTATTTTCACCAGACAATGGAAGACGATCCAGCAAGTAAGTGTTTGATTTTTTAAGTGTAGATTTAATAAAACTATTTCGAATAGTTGATAAGCTGTTTCTTTTCCGGTTACTAAAAATTTCCACCGATTTCCGCCGAGATATTTCCACTGAATATAGTCGATATTATGTAGAAATAAGTTATTCATAAAACAATTGCTAATAAAGGGTGTCCCAGAATTAACGCAAGATTTGAATTTGCCGCAAATTCAGCAGTAAAGTGCTGGCAACCCTAAAAAAAAATAATTTGACCGCTGAGAGTTTAGAGTTAGTAAAAATGAAGAGTTGCACGATAGAACAACGTGTCTTTATTGTTGAACATTATCTCAAAAATAATGAAAGTTTGGCGGTCGCAGTTCAAAAATTTCATATTAAATATGGTCGGAATAGGGACACCCTTTACCTGCTACCCTGAGTGTACTGTTCCATTTCAGCTGTGAATCTCTCAACAGTCAATGTTTATAATGTGTGGCCGGAGTACGGAGATGCAAATGACATTTTTAAAAATATAGTATGCCAATTTTCATAAGAAAATGTAAAGGAAAGCTCCGAAAAGATAATAAAACACGATTTAACAATTACAAAAATTAAAAACAACTCATTTTTGTGTGTGTATCTTGCCGTAGTTATTTAAGATATACCTGGAAGCCGTTCTTTTTTTTTGTTATCATATTTTTATCATTATCAGTCTGATAATTATTTTTTTGCTATAAACTATACATGTTATGAGTTTACGGGGAATGTCCCTAAACTGGTAGGGGGTGGGGGGTAATATGGCTAGTGGTACGGCAATGTTAAGCCTAATACCACATAGCCAAACATAATGTAAACCTAATGTATATATAGAGGATCAGAAGGAGAATAAAGCCTTGTTAAGCCGAAGCTATAACCAAACCATTGTGCATTATTTTTTAACCTCCTTATTCTTTCTTTTTTTTTCATCGTCTACAGCCGAGAGACTTATAGCTATATATATTTACATACATAATTCGATTTTATCTGTCTGGATGATCCGTTGATGTAGTTAATGTTTTTCCTGTGAGGACCCAATTGCGTTTCTCTGTAAACGAACCTTTATTTCAAATATTGTCCATTTCTCCACAAATCTTTTTAATTCCTCTCACCCTCCTCCACAAAAGTAGCCACAAAATTGAAAATGAAAAACGTGGAGTCACGTCTTTTCTCAATTGGCGAAGCTTTCTAAAAGAAACCTAGAATGTGACTCGTGAAAGGGCGCTATTAGGTCATAAGATTTACCCATCACATCATAATTTAGCTAAGGGAAAAATAGATTGATATCCTTCCGATGGTTCTGTATGTGTGTGTACAGAAACACGAGTAGATATTACGTTTTTTTGGAATTTACAGCTAAGAGGCTTGTATTTTTGTAGGGTGAAATCATTGAAAAAAAATTGTGGGATTGAATTTTATTTTTTTATTTTTTTTTTTTTTTGTGTTTCAATCAATTTTATTAAGATAAAATTACAATCTGCATTTTATTAGGCAATGAGTAATTGAGATAAATGTCATCATTCATACCATATTTACAATTCATCATTCACTTGCTCATTATATTTACAAACAGCCCAGAGGCCCCCCAAGTCCACAACGTTGTCACCTCCCTCACATGCGAAGAAGGAAGCGGAGTCTTGGGGAGCCCCCCACGTTCCTACGTCAGCCGCGTCACTGGATGAGAGCCAGCGGAGGCTGACCAAGAGCGCGAGAGCCACAGACGCTCAGAACATGATTAGAGAAACTGGCCATTGCCAGAACTCCCACTATCACTTAGTTATAGCAGGTCACGAGGCCACTACCGTTTTAATCTCCGAAGAGGATTATAGGGGTGAGTGGTGCAGTGCAATGACTGTGCTAGGGAATTAGGGTGGTTGGATAGGTTACTATGGAATTTTATGAACTTAGAAGGGATGAGTTCAAGAATATAGGGTATATTCGGATCATTGTGAAGGGTTTTGTTGCTGACGTAATAAGGGGCATTTACTATTGTTCTTAGGACTTTTTATTGAAAGGATTGGATGCGCTTGATGTTCGACTTTTTTGCTGTCCCCCATAGCTATATTCCGTATGTCCAGATTGGCTTGAGTATAACCTTGTAAATAAGTAGTTTGTTTTCTATTGAGAGATGGGATGTCCTTGGAAGTAGTCTGTACAGTAATTTTAATTAAATAAGCGATTAGGGAGAAGAGGGAAGCTCAGGTTGTAACCTGTAAAAAAGTTTTGAGAACATGATGTTTTTGCTTGCGTTTTCGTTTGTCACATTAAAATTGCACGAGTTGGAAAATGAAAATAATGTAGCAACTACTCGCTGTTGTAGACTTTTGGTGATTTTATATGCAAAAGAAACTTCCAATGTTACCCCACGTCAAATTGATTCAATAATCCCTACTAAAATTGCAATATGCTGGGTGGTAAAGTGTGCAGCGCTTTGACGGAAGAATAATGTCAGGCCTTCTCGTGTAAGGGGAGCAATTGCCAAATCAATGAATGACAGCATTGTTATCCCTGAATGTCAATCACATTATTTGAATGCTTTCTCAGTATTAGTTAAAGGTTAAATATTAAAAAATGGGCTGTATGAATTGAACTTGATAAAAAGGAAATTACGAAAAGAAAATTAGAAATCCAGAGTAAATTTAAAGAAGAAATGGGTTTGATTGTCAGTAGACCTAAACCTGGTCAAAACAAGACAATTTTGCCAGTCTTTTTCAAATAGTATGGCTTAGATAAGGATCTTCTCCATAATTTTTATATAATTTTAAGCACAATTTCATCTTCCTACGGCATTGATGTCGGCAATTCTCAAGCTTTTATAACTGAAACCAGGGAATTGTACATAAGTCTACATTCGTGGTATAGTAACCCAGTAACTACGCATAAGCTTTTGTCATGGCTCTCAAATTATCGACTATTGTGTACTACCAATTCGTATGCTTTTCGAAGAAGTTCAAGAAGCCCGAAATAAAGATTTAAGCGCCTTTAGAGAGTTTCAAAAAGACGAAAATGTTCATTGGTCAAGGATTTTGTAAATATGTTATTGTAGACGTTAGATCCTCTCATAAAACTTTAGAGATACGCCGAAAAAATGGGTCCAACGTTGATTCAAACCCTTCAAATTTGAAAAATTCAGTCAAAAAATCAATTTGGTTGTTTCTGTTTGATAATTTGATTGTAGTTACTATTTCTTATTTTATATTTTTTATATGCATTTTAATATAATTCTTTCTTATAAAGACAAATTATATATATAGTAAAAATGAAGAGTTGCACGATAGAACAACTTGTCTTTATTGTTGAACATTATCTCAAAAATAATGAAAGTTTGGCGGTCGCAGTTCAAAAATTTCATATTATATATGGTCGGAATAGTGTTTTGACTTCATCAACTGTGAAGAGATTTATTGAAAAATTTAGGGAGACTGGATCAGTTGGAGACACTAAACACACTCGTCTTCCAAAAACAAGCCGTTCAAATGTCAATATCGAAGCAGTGCGTGAGAGTGTTGTAGAAAATCCAGGAACATCAATTCGGCGTCGTAAACACAGTTCTTTGAGCCGAAATTGGATCATATTGATGTGGCTAATATGTGGTTTCAACAAGATGGGGCCACATGCCATACAGCCCATGAAACAATTAAAATACTGCATGAGACATTTCCAGGTCGTGTACTCTCTCGTTTCGGTGATCAGAATTGGCCCCCTAGATCGTGTGATTTAACACCTTTAGATTTCTTATTATGGGGTAATTTGAAGTCAAAGGTATATGTCAACAAGCCCACATCCACCCGTGTGTTAAAATATGAAATTCAACGCTGTATCAACGAAATTCGACCACATTTATCCCAAATTTCGACAAAAGAGTGCGTATGTGCCAACAAAGTCGTAGAGGCCATTTGCCCGATATGTTATTCCATAAATAACCCTACACTATTTACTTTATAATTCAATAAAAATATAACAACAAAAATACTAAAAACTGTGTTTTCTATTTAAATCAAATCTTGCATTAATTCTGGGACACCCTATATATATAATTTGTCTATATAATTCTATTTCATCTTTGTGTTATAAATTTATTGTAATAATAATGTTGTTTATTTTATTTTTATATTTTTTCAAATTCCTAAAGTGTTGACTTTTATTTATATCCTAAGTGTAGTCGCTAATGGATACTAATATGAAATAGTCGCTTCCACTACTATTTTGACCTAATATATATATTATATATATAATAGATTCCACCATAGAATATATTCACCATAGAACCATATAGATCATAGAATATATCTGCCATTCGTCCTACCGTGCGCTCGTGAACAAGGAGAGACCAACCATGCTCACTCTTCAGCCCCATCTGAAGTACTTTACGTACTAACTATTACAACGTTGATCACCTCTACCTCTTTTCAAGGTGTTGCGCCATGTATTTAATTACAATTCCTCTTCACAAAAATCTTTACTGTCTTGCTGTGTAGAAAACTGTTGGCTATTTCAGTCCAAAATCAATTAATTTATTTTTCTATGCAGCTGTAGTGCCACACAAATCTTCCAAGGACACAATCCATTGGCACAGTGCGGTAAGATTTAATCCAGCCAGGCAAGCCAAGAAGGGATTGCCAACAAGGAATCCTAATTTATTTCCAGAGATTGCAACTTCTTCAATTTACCAATGATCAACCTTTACGAGGTTTCTTAGGACATAAATAACCAAGATATCGGTTCAGGAGACTCCCTACAAAGTATCTTGTTCCTTCTCTTCTAATTGATAATTAAGACAATGATAATAGTTATCAAGCTTCTTTGTAATCCATAACAATAAAAAATTTCAGAAATGCAGATTTATTGATACAAGATACACGACTTATATTGCAAGTTATAAGCACAAAAAGCTTTATAAATTTATGAAATTTACTACATTTTTGTATATCTGAAAATTTACACCGCTTCATTCCTTTTCTTGACCCACATGATGGTCCTGATCATTTTTAGTAGGGTCGTAATTTTACTTCGTGAATTAAAATAAATTGTTAAAATTTAAATAACATTAAAATGTGTAATATTTGAATAGTTCGTCTAATGCGAATTGAATAAGCATTTATAAATAATTTTTGTGCATAATGTGTGCATTTTATACAAATAAAATGGCCGCTGGTGATGGTTTTATTGATGTATTTAATTTACTTTTCTTTAAAAATCTATTTTAGTCAGGCATGAAGTCCAAAGGGTTACTGACCATTGGTTTAAACCACTTGAATTTAAAGCCAATTTTGTAAATCCAAGTCATTCTCCATATACTAGGGACGCTCATTCTATTTATTGATATTTCTTGGATCATTAATTATTGTTTGATTTGACTCCATTCATAAAGAAATTTCTAGCTGTAGTTTAGCGATCAACAATAGTAACCGTTATTAATTCGTCATTCCGGCTTTCCAAGGGATGGATGTTCGATATGTGAAAGGTCCATAAGTGGAGTTTCGTTAGTTTTTATTTAAACAAACAAAACTCTTTTATGAATAAAGTCTTCTCGTAAGTTTATTTTTTATTCACAAGCAGTTTCAGAAGCCTTTGTGATTCGCCCGTTCTTAAGTGCGCAGCGTGGGGGACTTCCCAAGACTCCGCTTCCTCTTTCCCAGGGTACGGAGGTGACAACGTGGATTTGGTAGGTCTCTGGGCTCTTTGTAAATACTGTATGAATGAGAGAGTGAATGAGAATTGTAAATATGGTATGAATGAGGACTTGTATCACAATTACTTATTGCCCAATAAGGCAGATTGTAATTTTTTCATAATAAAGTTTTATATCATATTTTTTTTGGCTAATGTGTCAAGTCCGTAAGTCCTCAAATTTCCCCCGTCCCGTGTTCAACTACAATTATTTTACACGTAGTATTTGATTAGACGACATCGAAATCTCCCTAAAATGTGGTTAAGTTCCATTAATTGATTAGTACTTGATAATAACACTGAATTTCAAATAAAATCCAAAATCAGCAATTACGCATGAAAATATTTTCCTTTTAGTAGGCTATTAAATTAATGATTAATGATCGACACCCTCATAAGAGATGTTTGATTTCTTAATGTCGTTTGAACTATCAGTTATATTTATTTTAATACCAATTAAGTGCTGAATAATGTTAGAGTGTTGCTTTTTATTGCATTCTTATTTTATTATATTGGTTATTAATATGTATTAGTACGTAGTATACCTACATTGTATATTTTGAATTTTTAAAGCAGGTTTCATGTTATGTTTTCTTCTTATTGATTTTGTTTAAATTTATTTCATTTTATAATTCTTGGTAAATAAGTGTCTTTTATGTGATTATATATATTTTGTGTTATGTGTTTTCTATTTGTATTTTGTCTTCCTTTACACGTTGTAAATTTTAACAGGGTCTGATAATGTCAAGAGCTCACTTTATTTAAAATAAATATTTGTCCTTAGTAATAAAAATATTATTGTTAATATCGTGGAAACTTTCGGTGCCGAAAATCCTTTACTGTGTAATGGATCACATCTGAATGTTTTTTGTTTTGTTTTTGTTTCGGTGTGATTTAGTTGTAGCGAGATACTCGAAGAATAACATCTTAGATATGAACCTCTCTGATTTAAAACCCCTTTACGCCATACTGGGCATGTTTTCATAATCATTGAGCATTGGAATCGTTTTCCCAATCCAAGCAGTCAAAACGGGACAGCAGGTATTATTTTTCCTTTCTGTGCTAAAGACTCCGGCGTGAGAACGTTGTGTTAATGACTTTTGTTAATGTTGGAATATCTTAGCGTTCTGATTTGCTAAGGGAAAAGCTGTTAGCGTTTAGATGTCAGCTCGTTTACCTTTTCCGGGCCGTGGTCCATTTCCGGGCGCCAAGCGTCGCCGGCTAATGTTTCCCTAATTATTTGCCTAAGCTGCCCCTCCATCTTCCGCCAAATGAACCACCCCCCCCCCTGCCCCCACCAACCACGACCAGACCTAGCAATCATGATAAAAACTTAATAAGCTTTACCCTCCGCTACACCGGCCATTCTGATTTCTTCCGATACTGTGCCCTGGGGCACGCCTATCGGCACCGGGTTCACTGCACAAAAATATTTTCAAAAAATCAATTTTGAATACGAAGAAATAAATTATTAATACGTAAACAGTGTATCCGACCACGGTTTGGAGCTCAATGAGCCCATCAATTTACAAAAAACTTTAAGTTGTCCAAAACCACTGTTGAAGAATAGCAGGGTACAGAGAATAGTAATCAAAATATACTGATATATACCAAGAATTACTATAGATACATATTTATATATTTTATCACCTTAAAAAAACTGACTATTTATGGCTTTAGACTGTTGTATTACCTAGTTTCATTGAAATGTAAGCTTATCTTAGTTTGTGGTCATCGACCTAAGCATTCTCTTCATTGTTTGGAGGTTCAGGATTTAAACCCCTTGTATTTATTAATTAAAACTACTTAAAATCTTAAATAGGTTCTTGAAACTTGAGACAGGCTTAAAACAAAAGATAGAGGCAATTTTTTACGGTTTTTTTATTACTCTCTTTGTTATATCTTAACCAGTGCCTTTAAGATAATATATATACAATATTTTATAGTTCAAATCCTCAATTGACCTTAATACTCCTGCCTGCAAAACTGCAGCATACGATCGGTCCTTCCTTGCTCACTACAGTACCCTCTGAAATTCTCCACCTCCTAATATCCACAATGCTTCATCCTTGTGAACCTTCAAAGCTCTTCTATTCCAACAACTCCTCACCATTTAAACAGACGATCGTTAGTCGGGGATTCATTATTACATTACATTATATTTTCTGTCTTTTATTTATGCATTTAATTTTTTACTATTTATAGATAGCTTCCAGCTGGTATGTCACTCTTATGTTGTTTTTTTCTGTATTAATTAAATGGTTTTTATTTGATGTCATAATGTAGAGTCTTCTCCATATTTTTGTTTTTTTGTTCTTTTTGTTTTGGTTTATTTTAGGCTAATCCTCCTATGGCATTATTTACTAAAAAGAGTTAAACAATTTTTATTTTTATCCATAATTGTTATTATCTTTCCTATAGCAGTTAACACTTCATTTCACATTGTGATTGTTTTATTTTATTATGATGTAATATTTATTTTTATTTGTCAGATCCGAATTTGTCAACTGAATATTAATGTTATTATTATGGATATATGTTATCCATACGATTCAAATTTTAGACAGATTTTCATAATTACCATGATCGGTGTTTTTAGAACAATCACTCCGATGAAATACGATTCAGCCAGACTGTATTTTTTTTTTTAATTATATATATTCTTTAATGAAGATAGGAATATAAAATCAACCCTTCTAATTTGGAATGGCATCTCATTAAACAAATTAGTCTTCCATTAACGTTGGAGTATTAATTTCACTGCTGAAGGCTGTCTGTCGAAATAAAATAAATACAATGGTATAGCGTATCAATACTGTATTGACATTCTTCATTTACAGACAATGAATTCACACACACAAATGTATACGCTGTATTATTATCTTCATAATGTTTTTTGTTTTTTTTTTCCAATGTACAGTTTGAGTTACAAGGTCTTGTCCGCTTTTTGCAAATCAACAGTACGTGTGCGCATGATGATTACCCAAAAATACATTTAAGCAATAATAAGGTATCATATTTCCAGACTTTGGGATGGAATGCAGGAGAAAATTAGGGCTTGTTGTTTTGTTTTGCACGTCTTTTGGTTCTGGGAATGGTAATCCTCTGTTGGTCAAACGACATGAAATCTTACTAGGGAGGTTTCACTTAGCAGACGACATGGAAAACACTGCTAAAACTATTAAAATAGTAATAAGTAAATTCTTAGTGGCCCATTCATGACTGCTGTGAGACAGGCAACGAATTTGCCTTTGAACAACGTGCCATGCCCATTAAGAAGTTCAAAACTAACCATATTTACCTCTCATGTTTTTCAAGAAAAGCTTTGAATATGACTTTTTAAAGGAATTAATCATTTTTTTACGATTAAATTTTAAACGAAACTGTATTTTTTCTAATACATATTGAATCTCAAATTGTGCCAAAATGCAACACAAAGGAAGGAACGTGTCTTAAATAAGCTAACAGAGATATAATATCGGCTAAGCTTGGTGAAAGAGAGATATTACATTTTCATCAAATTTAATGGAAACATTTATCACAATTACTTATTGCCCAATAAGGTAGATTGTAATTTTATGCGTAAGTTTGAATGTTACCGCCAAACTTCGGCACATATGTTAGGTGTCTCTCTACAGAGGGAGTTATTATCAAAGAAGGCTCCGAGCTGTTAACCTGGTGGATAGCTGTACTCTTGTTAAGACAATTATAAACGCTTATTACCGACAATTGTACTGATTCAGGTTAGTTTTAAGTTTTATTTTTAATTGTAATATTTTTAGCGCAAGCTAATGTGTACATATGTTAAATATTACAGTTCTAAACTACATCTGCAAGTGTTCGATTAATAACCTTGCGACCTCCACTTCCTTTAAGTCTCTGAATTCGAAGCTTACATATGTATAATTTTATACAAAGGGAATCATGTGGCACTGCTGGTCTTGATATCTCGGTGCATATGAGAGGGGTATCAAGATATCTGATTCTTCTCAGAATCAACAGGTACCTTTATTACCTACTTTTCACATTCAATTCCAGCTTCCCCCTCCTTTTTTGATCAATTTCTTCCAGTTTCCTAAGTTTATTTCTAAATCTTTATCATTCTCAGTTGCAGCAGGTACCTGTTTACGATTAATATGTTTATTTGTTGAGTAGAATTATAGTGTCCAATTAGAGTAGAATTTACGTGATACGTAGTGTGTATTCCCGTAGATTCCTTTAAGAACCCTTCATCCCGTTTGTTGCCCTTTTAATTACAAAATATGCAAATTTATATTTTCTATATTCCAAGTAAGTTAATATAAGAAAGAATATTAGTCAACTATGTAAAAAAAAAAATTTGTTTTACAGCAAAGTTACCAATCCGGCATATACAACAAAGAATTAATGTATAATTCCTTTATTGTGCTAAAATTACAATCTGCCTTTTATAAGGCAATAAGTAATCAAGATATACTATCATTCATACCATATTTACAATTCATCATTCACTCGCTCATTCATACAATATTTACAGACAGCCCAGAGGCCTCCCAAGTCCACATGCGAAGAGAAAACGGAGTCTTGGGAAGTCCCCCACGCTCCTCCGTCAGCCGCGTCACCGGATACTAGCCAGTAGAGACTGACCAAGAGCGCGAGAGCCACAGACGCTCAGGGCAGATTGGAGAAACTGGCCATTGCCAGGACTCCCACTGTCACGCGATTATAGCAGGTCACGAGGCCACTGCCGTTACAGTCTCTGAGGAGGATTATAGGGATGAGTGGCGCAGTGCAATGACTGTGCTACAGGATTAGGGTGGTTGGAAAGGCTACTGTGGAGTTTCATAAACATGGAAGGGATGAGTTCTAGAATGTAGGGTATATTAAGGTCGTTATGAAGGGTTTTGTTGCTGACATAATAAGGGGCATTTACTATTGTTCTCAGGACTTTGGATTGAAAGGATTGGATACGCTTGATGTTCGACTTTTTTGCTGTCCCCCATAGCTCTATTCCGTATGTCCAGATTGGTTAAAGAATTAATAAAAATTGAAAATATATCTTTCAAATGCGGCATGTGTGTGTCTCTGTTGGAGTCCCACTACACCAAAAAGAAATGAGCATAGTTCAAACTGTCGGTAAATATACCTTTCATATTTCGCATTAATTGGATCAATCATTACTATGACCGCTGTCGCGCATTCTGAAGAAATTGCTGTGACCGAGTTGTAGCAACGGGTTTATTTAATTAAACATTGGCCCACTCGTTTTTTGGCTACTTGAAAAATTTATTTAAAAAAATTATCATCGATATTTAAAAAGTATTATTAGCAATACTCCTGTTCTTATTACATTAGCTTCATAGATCATGGTGCGTCTCCTATCTATCCCATGGGTGTCCAGAAGATTAAACTGAGCACCCAGATTTTAAACCGACTGGATGACCCCACCCTTTTCCCCAAATTTAAGTCATTAATTATCGATTAATCGATTAATTAAGGACTTAAATGTGAATTGTGTTTGTGGTTTGCTTTATATGGGCCGTTCCTAGAGGTACTGCATATCACCCCCCCCCAAAGAAAATATAATAACATAAGCTGGTACATATGCCCAACTGGAATTTAATAAACATGGAATTTAGATTACTGCCGACATAGGTTTAATGTTCTTTACCGTGTCTTTGGTCCTGAAGAAATATGTTTAATGTTTAAACTGCAATTTAATCATTGCCTACCCGCTTATTCCTGTCGACATAATAAATAAAATGTTATAGTATATTAATAAATTCCTCTGTCTGAGTAACTACGCACAACAAATGAAGTCCCATTTTACTAACTTCTATGTTTTCTCATGTTACAGCTCAGAAGCTTTTTAAGATTTAAAGTCCTATATTTATTTTTTTATTTTTGGATAAGGAGAGTTAATGGTACTAACTTTAAAAGAATTTTTAATATTTTCCAATTAAGAGTTAATTTTTTCAATGATCGAGGAGGCTGAAAAAAAAAAATGATCATTTATGACTAGAATAGTTTAGAATAGAAAATAATAGTCTTTATTCTGGGACCATGTCTCCTTTGAATAATTCACAAATATAAAAATACCACGCTGGCCAAAAAAGCAGAAACTATTCATTATATAGAGAGACCAATAGAGAAAATAATAATAAAAAACAAAAAGCTATACCTCAAATTAAAAATGTCGATCAAGGATTTGTTTAAATACAAAATATGAAAAATCAAGCGAAATGATTAAAAGAAAAAAAATAGGGGTTTTCAAAACTTTATTGTGCTAAAATTACAATCTGCCTTATTAGGCAATAAGTAATCAAGATAAATGCTCTCATTCATACCATATTTACAATTCATCACTCACTCGCTCATTCATACAATATTTACAGACAGCCCAGAGGCCTCCCTAATCCACATGCGAAAGAGGAAGCGGAGTCTTAAGAAGTCCCCCACGCTCCTCCGTCAGCCGCGTCACCGGACACAAGCCAGTGGAGGCTGACCAAGATCGCGAGAGCTGCAGACGCTCAGGACATGATTGGAGAAACTGGCCATTGCCGGGCTCCCACTGTCTCGCGTTTATAGCAGGTCACAAGGCTACTGCCGTTTCGGTCTCCGAAGTGGATTATAGGGATGTGTGGTGGAGTGCAATGACTGCGCTACAGGATTAGGGTGGTTGGAAAGGCTACTGTAGAATTTCATAAACTTGGAAGAAATGAGTTTTCAAAACTAAAAACCCTAATGTTTAAGTTACTTATTTATTTTTACTATCATGAGGCCATCAACCGGAACTATCAAGTAAAATATCATGTCTTTGTCTTGTTAATGGTACTTATATAGACATGCCTAGGTGCCTCGATGATGGTAAAAACTAAGAAAATGTTCTAAAAAAATTAATAAGCAAATTAAGGTGTTATGAAATCGATATTTTTTTTTATAATATATTGTGTTGGGTATCCAAGTAAAGATCTCGACAAGCTGATTTAGGAAATTCATCTTTGGGGTTTAGTCGACTATAATAACAAAAAAATACAAAATCAGCTAAGCGACGACTTTTTTAAAACATATTCATACAAAACAACTGTCGCCATGGTGACTAATTCTCATACAAAGTGGCAATCAATGGTGCGGATTAGACGAAC
This sequence comes from Acanthosoma haemorrhoidale, assembly GCA_930367205.1. NCBI lineage: Eukaryota > Metazoa > Arthropoda > Insecta > Hemiptera > Acanthosomatidae > Acanthosoma > Acanthosoma haemorrhoidale. The sequence goes on from OV884009.1 coordinate 45,094,670, forward strand.
TGATTAATATCTATGCTAATAAAAATAATTCAATTAAGCTTAGTCAATAAATCAAGAGGTAATTAGTAATACCACAGAGACCCTCAAATGTAATAAGTTCACACTTAACTAACGTTTTTTATTTAATAATTTTATTTCTTTACAACAATTATGAACAGAATCGTAATTATGAAATGTGGATTAAATGAAAAAAAGGCTTAACACTATCGCGAAATTGGTCCAGATAAGTTATCTATATATTTATTAAAATGGTTGACGCAAAAACTATCGTTATCATCGCCCAAAAATACTTTATTCCCAACCCCGAAGTGTGTAACCCTACTTTTAAACAGGAACAGATTCGTCATTCAAAAAAATTACACTAGCTTCACAGGGGAAATCCTGGGCGGGGGGAGTAAAATTGTGTAATAGGTATGAATGAGCTCTTAAATCACAATTAGTAATGCTCGATAAGCAAATTTTTTATTTTACGAAGAACTTCATGAATTAAAAACTGTGGAGAAATTTTTCATAAAACTGAGAATCCTTCAAAGATTCAAACCAGGCCAATGTTGGACATTTTTTTTTTCATATTCGTATATACAGATATCGTTGAATGCCAAAACTTTAATCATTTATTAATATTTATATAATAAATATGTATTACTGTTTTTATTATTTTTTTTAAACCAAACGGTATTTCTAAAAATAAAAAGTAAGTTAATGGAATCAGTTGGAAAGTAAATACATTGTAATATAAATAAATCTATAACGATTCATTCGAATCAATACGCTTTAGCGTTTACAAGCCATTCCACTCCACCTGTCGGACAGCGAAGCTTCGTACTTGAAGCTGTAGCATATCTAATACCCTGGCACTAAAAGCCATTTTGGCTCTTTATCTATATCGAACATCCAAGTTTAAAGTAGGGTTAATCATACAATAGAGTTCTTGCCACAAATTAAAATATAATATATTATTAAAGGTTTAAAAAGTCTGTCATTGCTCGCAAACCGACTTGGAAGATATTTCGGATTGAAATTTATGATCTTTTTTCCCAACGGTTACGGACATATTATTTTTCGATTATTAATTAATCCATTGATGACCATTCTTTATTTTTCAAGGTGCTGGTTTTATTTTTATCCAATTTTCAATAGAAATTCCGAACCTTAGGCCCAGGCTAAATTACTCATTTACAATTTTTTTAGTATCTTTACTTACTATTAGTAAAGCCCACATTAACGCACTCAGTGATACCAATTTCATCAGACTTAAAATAATCCAAAATATGTTTCTACGTACCGAGGTACACTACTACTTGACAGGAAACAAGCAGCGTAAAATATAAATATGGAATTTCCCAGCTTCTAATTTTAATGATTGAAAATTAATAAAATATATTAGAGAGGAATAGAAAACATTAGAACTAACTGAAGCAAGGAACCCCGATTCTTTTATGACTAATAAACCTCATCGACATCATCAAATAGGACATTTAAGACCTCTCTGGTAGCAGGTAGGAGAGCGTACAATTCGACTAGAAAATTAAAAGAAAACAAACGGGAATTTGCATTTAATACATGCCCAGTGTACAAATTCTTTGTACGCTCACTAAAAATTTCGAAAGGCCTCAAACAATGATAAAGGTAAAGTTCTGTTTGGTTGGAAAGGCTGTTACAATTTCCTCAAAAGCGATCATATTACAAATAACAACTTAATTGTGACGTTAGGCAATCGACGTTCCCACACTCGCTTATATCCAGGAAACATATTCACATATAATTCCAGCCACGATCTATTCTGATTAATAATTCCAGCAATTCTATGCTGATTCTAATTCCCAGCATCGGGTCAAAGAAGCTCACCAATCCATTTTCTCTAGCTAGCAGATCATTACCGAACGACGTTATATTGGGAACTGCTCAAGCCACCATCAAAGATAGCAATACCAAATTCCAACTGATCCCAATGGTATTAGACTGTGGTAGCCAACACTCCGTCATTACTACTGTTTGTGCAAATCGCCTTAGCCTTGCAGTCAAGCCCATCAAAATGGCCATTACAGGCTTCGGTCAGACGCTCCACTGGACCTCGAGGAATCACCCATTGTGCCCTGCCGATACAAAAGAAACGGCATGTGAGCACAAATTCTATCGTTGTTGACTGCATCACAAATAAGCATTATCAGAATAAATTACCAATCCCACGCGTAAACGTATAAGAAAACTGTGTCTACCAGCCTGAAAACATATAGTCCCTAATAGAGGACCTTTATTTTGATGTTGTTACTCAACAATTAATGTAGAACAGAGTAAGCCAAAGCTCACACCCACAAGTTTTGCAAAAGTTGCTACTGGACTATATCGAACTCTGGCGTCATGTGCTCACCGATTGCAAACAGAGTTAGAGGCAATCGAGAAACAGAGTATTGAATCCCTTAAAAATATGCATTGCGATCAACACCTTCTCACGTTACCATTCATAATTTAATTTCCAGGAGAGCTGAGTGATAGAAAGGGTCCCGCAATGAAACGATTCTACAATCTTGAATCAAAATTGGAAAAAGGCCAAATTCTTCGCGAATTATATATTAAATTTATGAACGAACATATCAGGCTTAAACACGTGGACCCTGCGTCCGAAACTGGACTATACTTCATCCTACACCATGGCATAATAAAACAAGAAAGCGAACCGCTAAACTCCACATTGCCTTCGACGCGTCAGCCTCAACTACATCCGGATCACTCAACGACCCCTTACATATTGGGCCTAAATTACAAAAAGATATTACCGAAATTTTGCCAAAAGTTTGGAAATACCCTGTCATTTTTATCACTGGCATGCTAAAAATGTACTGGCAAATCCTATTGACGTTTAATAGCAACCAATTTCACCATCATATTCTGGTGATCAGATCGACCACAACCTCTCCAAGATTATCAACTTTGCACCGTGACATATGGACTAAGATCCTCTCCTTTCCTAGCAGTGAAAGTATCACTATCACTGCAGTTGGTGAAAGATGAAATTGAAACCTACCTTTTATCATCGAGAGCTTTGAGCTTTGTAAATTTTCTAAATTTTAAATCGATGGCATAGTTTTATAGTTAGGTTTTCAGCTCAGCAAATGGGTAAGCAACAAGACAGAGCCAATTAAGGGAACACAAGTAAATGAAATAAACATTGGAAGGCATGAGCAACCATGCGTAAAAATTCTAGGTCTACAGTTGGAACTCGACAAAGACGTGTTCACTTATCGCATTGAGACTCTCCTATTTACTGTATGTCTACCAAAAGAACGGTTCTGAACATGATAGTGAAAATCTGTGTTCCACTGAAGAACAATTCTCCAACAGTATTTTACTCTAAGCATATTTTACAAACACTATGAAAGGATAAGTGAGATTATGTCGATCCAATTCCTACAGAATTTGGGCAAGAATGTACACTTTTCATACAACTAACAGTATTATCAAGAGTTGCCATTCCTAGATACTTATGCATACACCAATCTGATTCTTGTGATAGATTTAGTGATGCTTAGAAAATAGGTTACAGTGCAGTAAATTTTGCATGTTATAAATAAAGACAAAGAGAAACGGGAAGTCTTATAAAGTTTAAAACCAAACTAGCTCCCACGAAGTTACAAGCCATACCAAGATTGGAGCTTTGTGCTGATCAGTCCCTATCAAGATGACTCACTACAAGAGTTCAATGCGAGTATACCAATCAGGAATCGATATTGGCTGACTGATGCTACAATAGTCTTAACATGGATGAGAACCCCACCCCCACTAAATGAAAACTTTTGTGGCTCATTGCATAATTAATGTTTTGGAGAAGTCCCATCGAACTCACATCATGTATGTTCTGATAACAATAATTGTACTTCTAAATTCTACTATGCCTTACCTCATCAAAGTGACCGAAAGGCATTTTAACAGCATGCTTATTGAGTACTACCATAGTACCTATCTTCATCTTGGATCATTGGATCTTCAGACAAGACTATTACAATCTTACTGGATCCTTTCTGCGAGAAATTGATTACGACGAAGAGTCTACCTATGTATTAAATGCTACAAAGAACTCACAGCACCTGAAGCAACCTCAATTTCGTATAACTTCCTAAAATTCTATAACTTCTGCTTCCACAAATGAAAAGGCTTAGGAAATTTTAGGTAGAATTTGGTGGGCGGGAAGTTAAGGAAACAAGAAATGTAAAATATACTTTGTATTATGTGTATTAGTTATAAAAAAATATAGACGCATATCATCTATTTGTTTATTGTCATACTAATCAATAATTTAATTAAAAGTAGGTTGTATACATCAAACAATAGATTTGTTGTTTGTACATAAAATAATTTTAATAATAATTTAAGGCCATTGAGTATAATACGTTTCTGTTAGATATCACTGATTGTAAATACAGTCCATTAAAATCATTCTAGTTCTATTGTTGATTCGCAAGACAACACTTATGTTGCTCGATGTATCAAAATCTGATTATATTCTAGATATTTTGAAAGCAATAAATTACTTCGGAATATTGGATAGATAAATTACCCTAACATGGGTCTAGGGCGTGATAGATTATGAAGAAATGTTTTTCTATTACCATCTGGGATTACTTTATTTTTTGTCGTAACAAAGAGGGATAATGTTAGGTTTGTTTTGGACTAGATGTATTGAGTATCGGCAAAATTGTCTTGTATCATAACATAAGATGTAAATTGATCATAATTTGAATGTAACATAGAATTATATCTTATTTACCATGCAGGAGGACGGTCTATTTGATACAGCAACAGCGCACAAAGTTTCAGTAGCTGCGACCTATTGCATTTCAGGAAGTCGAGCGTGCATTGGGCCCGACTCCTCCCACGGTACATTATTAATAAAATCTATTTGACCATTTGAAAAGGAAGCCAAACTATATAAAAAGGAAGTGATCCAAGGGGTGCGATCACCGGCCAATGCCGGCAACTCCCAGCTCAATGGAACAGAAGCCTTACTTGGGCTTTAGGGCTGGAAGGGCCCCGCACTAGTTAGCTTGGTTAGTGTTAGTTGGCAGACTCCGCATCGCCTGAAGCCCTTAGACCAATCTGTATCTGAATCCGCAATGCAACGTCTAGCCAAACTGAATCCCCATTCTTCTCGAATATTATTAATTAAAGTAACAGTCGTAAAGTTTATTCAATCGATCTGAAATTTTTAGGGTATATTCCTAAACACTTCGAAATACTCTGATTATGTATTTGTTAAACTACGATCACGGAACGTATGGCTAACAGTCACTTTTCAAAAGCTATTTAACATTAAAAGTTCTGACCTTTCTGTTGCAATTTTATTGTTATACAGTGGTCACATTTATGATATTTTCGTCAACAAGTGCTAGAAGTATGGTTTAGCTTAAGCGATTATAATTGAAGTTGGCATAGAGGACGGCCTTGGCCATTAACGAGTGAGCAACGGGTAGTTAAATAATCTTGTAGAGGAGAGTCTTTTAAAAATCTTACATACAATCAAAACACTGGTATATATACAAATATTAATCAGTTAAAGCGTTACAACATTCTTTTAGGAAGGCTAAGCCACAAGTGAGGTTGACCCTTGGTAGACTCTCACTACCTTCCTGATTCCATCCGCCTTTTTAAGCATTCCACACCCTATATCCTTCTCATACATCCTTCAAATGGGGGACTCCCCTTAGTGAAAGGCACTTATCAGCCAAAAATAATTTTCCTTTATTTTCCCCACATCCTATTTTTATAAGTTTGAGAGCTCTGAAAAAAAAAAAAAAAGTGAGGGTGTCTTTGCCGGAAGCAGGTAGTCTAAGGGTCAGGAGGGGGTTAAAAGACAAAAAGAAGGGAGACCATAAGTCTCAACTTAGGTTCACGTTTCTATTAAGAATGAGTATTATATAACTGGGTATGAAATGGCGTCTTGGATCGTGAGCTGTTCTGACGTGACCGCACCTTGATCTCTAGTGTGAATCTGCTTCAGAGACCCTATTGGTGTTATTGACTTCACTAAAAGTTAAGGGTCTACTCTTCTCCTTATTTTGTAATTTGGATCTGTTTCTCTAAATGGAAGATCAATCGGAGCCAACCCGGTCATAGACGGTAGTGATTATTTAATGACAGTCACAATAACGCAACAACGACAATAATAATATCTGAGTCACAATAAATTTATTTGTCTTATTTTGCTCCTGTTCCTCGAAAACTGATGAAATGATCGGGCTGGGATCAGTACCCTTCTTAAAACAACCCTCTTCCTTATCTGCACCCATGCCAAATGACTGTACTGGAATTTTCATCGAACTGTGATCGTCTTCTGACTTCACTGAACTGAATTGTATAGATGAGGCAGGATGTCTATAAGATCTAAAGGACAGATTGTCTAAAGGAAATGTAATGATCTAAAGGAAACTTGTATAGAGTGCATTGTACCATTCCGGTTGATTGCATTGTTGGTTGTGAAGGTAGTGGGGAGTGTTGAGAAACTGATACGTCAATTTCACTGAACCTGAGCACTTCGAAGCAAACACTTTAAAGGTCGATTCACACAACAGATCAAGGGGTGGTCAAGTCACAGTAGCTAACGATCTAGTATTTAGCCAGCACCAAACTGGTGGTTAGGTAAGGTTCAGTCATAGATGACTCTATTACATTTTTAATGCTCACTCGTTAATGAACAATTCCGTTCTCTGCACTAACTTAAATTAAAACTGCGTTGGTTTTGGATAAAGATAGTAATGTCAGGTCAATATAAAAAAGGAGACGGCTCAGAGCACAGAAGATGATAAATTATTTGCCTATCTCGCTGGAGTTCCTATCTGTATCTATAATAGTGTAGTTTTGTGATAAGAATAGTTTTATGACTGAAATCATGCAATTTACTGAATCCCGAATAAGCTGTATGACACGTTTATAGACCATTTTGATTTGACTTTTACCAGGTTCACGCTAGCGTATTAGTCAAATAAATAAAGGAGCGCTTCGGTCTTCGGATGTTGTTGATTGGTCTCGATTTTCGGGTCAGCCTGGCTTGCCTTAACATGACCAAACTGTGCAGTGAGAATACACTTTGCTCTCATTGGGTTACATGTATAGCGAATTCGGTCACTGCCCTGCCTTGACCGCTAGTGTAAATCGGCCATAATCAGGTTTACCACGATCTTATCAGTTACGTGCGGCAGACTTTTCAATGAATCCGCACCCAAGACTAATCACATTACCTGGAAGTAATGTCCATGCCACAAGGGATACACATGCCGACCAGTACATCAGACTGGCCTCACGCTATCGTGACACAGCGATGAGCTTCGGTCGCAATAAATCCCCTGGTCGTAGGTGTCCCCGATAAGGGGCGACACATTACTTATACGCCGCAAGAAGGCACGTGGGGGCTAAAGCGGCCTTAACATGAACACGGAGGCTTGAATAGGCAAGCAGTCGCGCTTGATTAAGAGAGCAAGGGACTGACAAACGGTTCATGTCAAAGAGTATTGAGATAGGGAGGGCCGGCTGGCGGTATTTGCAATGCATATCATCCATTACCATTGCCGCGGGGAGGTGTCCCTGCTCGGGCCCAACGTGTCCGAATTAATTTCGTAGAAAAGTGACCGACTCCATAAATCATGCAAGTTAAGATATATTCATGTATTCGGTGGTTGAGGGGGGGGGGCTTTATTCGCAGCCCACATTACATGTGGCGAGCCCCCTGTGTCGCTCCTTCAGTGGACTCTGTTACAACTCCTCGAAATTTCAACTGTCGGTCGAAAGTTAGCAGGAAAGTATACCCGGTCCATTCAAATGAGAGGTGGAGGCTAGCGGCCGTTCGGGAATTAGTCCCTAGAGCTTTCGAAGGTGCCTGAACATGTCACCTAAATTGAATGAAAAATCCTTCCATGAAAAGTTCCATGCTTGGAGTTTTAGTAAAACTGAAACTCCTCCATTTGAGTCTTGATAAGTCAGTATCCGCTTTAGGACCATTTTTCTTAATATATATTTTTATATCTTAGTTGATTACTACAAAGTAGTTTTAAGTAGGGCTTAGATTTTTAACGTATTGTTTCTGTGTCTGTTGTACTGTTTTGGGGAAAAGGACTCATTAAAAACAGGTCATAAGGCAACCCCCGCCTTAGCGTCGTTCTGGGATGGGAGTATAGAGCATTAGAAGGCTGATTAGGCTGGTGGGAATGGTGATTCTAGTTGTGGGCGTCTTGCTGATATCAGCGTGAAGGGTGCAGTTGTTGACTTAACGCGTCAGATTCTAGATTGAATAAACTATACAATAACTATCTTAAAGTAGAGGGCTTGGCAATCCCCAATACTAAATTTTAAACTATTTTTCATTAAGCTTAAGAAAACGAAAAACACAGTTATGATTGTTAATGATTAAGAGACAAAAACAGTAACCGATAGATAGGGACTCAACCCGGGAACCTGCCATAGTCGGGGCAGTAACTCAGCTACCACATTAAATTACAATATACATTCCAACATTATACACAATTCACCCCCAAAAAATATGAATTAGGTATATTACAATTATTTAGTAAGTTTTATGAATACTTGACCGCACCACCAATGGTCCTTCTTCTCTTCCGATGTAATTTATGTGAAAGAATGAGATAAATCTTACGAAATTTAAACATAATTCATGAACACAATTTAGCTCATGGTTCATAAAATAAAAAATCTTTTTATTTAATTGATAACTAATGGCAGAAACCTCTGGATCCCTTGAACATCTAGTTTAACTGAATTGTCCCTTCCCGGCTATGGAGAAGGAGGCAAAGTTTGGAGAGATTCTCCATGTTACTCCTGTAGCCGGATCTCCACTCCTTAGAAGTAGAGGCTGAACGAGATCGTGAGAGCCACAGACGTCTTAAAAGACGTAAGGGGAGAAAACTCAATAGTTTCAGAACTCCCAGTGTCTAAATATTTACATTATGAAGTATTTATCTTGCAGATCAAACTTCCAGGAATAACAATCGAAACAATTCCAAAGAATTTTATTCTATATTGTGCTACTTTTTAATTTGATCTGCAAGTCATCGTGTAGTTTGAGATGAATTTGATTAGATTTGATGTAATTTATTGTATGCATGGAGGTGCTTACAAACATATAAGTTTTATCAAAAGAGGACAACACAACTGATAATGAAGCCTGAGAAGAACACCAAGTTAGTTGACTTTTGGGATTCTCCACGAGGGACGCCCTAACTACTTTTCCCCCGGTACTTTGAAATGACGGTTTAGTAGGCTGGTCGCCTGCCGAAGAATAAACTGTCTCAACTTTCTCAGGCACTCTTCCCCTGTTTGTTGCCGGCACCTTTGCCGCGTCGAGGAGTTGCGCCCGGAAACCAACTTACCAGCCACTTGCCGACACCGTTGTCACCCAAAAACTAACTCAGTTGTGAAGAAAGTCACTCCCGTTCTACAGCGCTCTTTGAGTTAGGCGACAAGTCCGCGCTTACACTGTTAGCCTGTGAAGTAGTTGGAGGCAGTTCCCCCCCCCACCCCCTAGCTCGTCCTCAAACTTGGCCAAGTATCTCTTTCAGTGGTAACTCGATGTACATGACATTGACTCATTTCCCATCATACAATACAATTATTTATAAACTAGATATTCCAGGGGTCCAGAGGCTTCTGCCATTAGTTTTTAATTAAATAAAAAGATTTTTTATTCTATGAACCATGAGCTAAATATGGTTTATTAAATATGTTTAAATTTCGTAAAAGTTATCTCATTCTTTCACAGAAATTACATCGGAAGAGCAGGAGGACCATCGGGAGGTGGTGCGGTCAAGTATTCATAAAACTTACTAAATAATAGTAATCAAACTAATTCGTATTTTTTTTTCTTCTAAAAAGTTCTTTATTTGTAAAATTATAATAAGCTTATCAAGCATACATAAAAATTCCACTTCATATATCACTCAATATGTACAGTTCACACTAATGGAATATACACACAAAACTACAAGGAGCACACATACCCCCGAGGATTCTCCCTATTTAAGCTGGTGGAGTGATCGGGGGTAACGAAACTCAACCCGCCTCACTCTCTGACTGTTTCGTTATTCGTTGGTGGCAAGAATGAGGGCAAGAGACCCACAGATGCTCAAGACATGAGTGGTGATGTAGCCAGTGCTAAGACCCCGTTATATATTTATTATCAATCACACTTCGTTTTATTTATTTAATTTTCTATTGGCAGGCAAAACTTACTTGGTATATCTTTAATTGTCTGCACTACCCTCTTTAACGTGAACTTAACTGTGGGAAAGAAATCATAATTCTAAATCAAAAACAGCTTCTGTGCTTTTTGACTTGAGAAATCTCAATAGTAAGAAAACCTTTTTTATAAACTTCCCGTATTTATACCACAACCTAAACATATACAGCGTAGCACGTGGTGTTTTTAGATATAATTTTTTCAATTTTAGATCGTTCGAATTATTTTTAAAGTAGCTGTCGCAGAACATGCTGACATAAGATCGCCAAACAATAACTGAATGAACCCAAGAACTTGGGATGTCAGTTGCAGTTTTTTACAGCTTACATTTGAATAAATATTCATAAAATCTTTTTAAATAAGAAATTTGTATTTCGTTATTGCACCCACTATTATTACATATTTACCTTTTGTATAAAGCGTTAATAAGCAGTTTATGTTTAAGGGGTATAAAAAGCAAAACTGATAATAATAAAAACGGTTAACTCAGGTGAGTCGAGCAGTACAGTACAGTCTGCGTAGGAATACTACCACGGGCTTCGACATGCCCGTAAAGCTACCAGTGTACAAGGACCATAGTTTTATGATATTACATATTTGCCTTTTGTATAAAGCGTTAATAAGCAGTTATATTTTTAAGGGGTAAAATATAATTATCCACTAATAATAATTATAACAAATATTAATATAAAATCAATCTTCTATCTTCCCATATCATCTACCGAGATATGATGATGAGATATCATCTCATATCTTAAATGTACAGAATATGATAAGACTATCTTTAAAACAATAATTTCTCACCATATCATTTAGCCATAGCCACTCCTAGATTATAATGTTATTCATCTTATCATCTTTATTGTACAGTATATGACAAGACTTTAAACCATTCTCCCTTTTATTTAACCATAGATTATAATATCAAACATTCACTGACCCCCACCATAATTGTGTACATATATATGAAGTAGGAGGATAGACACTCAGGTTTCTGCACTAGCACTGTTATTATGCCCGTTTAAATTTTATTTATCGCTGATGTACGTTTTGTATGTTCTATGAATAAATTGCTTTTTACAAAGTTTTTTAACTGTTGAGTAGAGAATATACATGAAGGAACCTCATCTGGGAAACTGATCAAAGGTCCCACTATTATTTATAATTAGTCTTGATTAACATCCAAAGAAAAAATTACTGGCAAGGCTCGAACACCTCCTGCTTCTGTGTCAGTACATTCCATACCGACTTAGCTAGCGTTTGCCCAAGGAGGATTCATCGGGAAGGATTCCTGTCACTCTAAACCACCCTAATAAAAAAAATCTATATTAAATATTAGGAAAAAAGTTCTTAAAGCTAAATCGCCTATTAAGTCGAGGATTTAATTATCAAAAAAATATTTTTAGTTTTATAAATATATATGTGTAAGAAAAGAGAAAAACTTTATTAGAAAAAAGCTGCCGTGACGGAGACATGTCAAGCTCTATACGTGTCATGAAATGAAAGCTTATAAAACAGTTGAGCTAGAGGCGATTCTTAAACCGATGGCGACCCTCTCAGCCGATCCGAAGCTGGAAGGATTATCAGGGGTTCAACATTTTACATCCTTGTCTTTATTTACTCGGGGGCGAGGGTTGCTCACTATCGATTTTTTCAACCCCCCCCCCCACCTAAGCCCGAGACGAAAGAAGTTGCCAATCCGAAGTCACCTTCTGCTGTTCTTAAAGGGGTCCGATTTCCCAGATCAAGTTTTTGTCTCTTTTCTAGAATATACTGCGCAGCAGCATTAGGCCGGGGAAGAATAAAAGTTTAGTTAAGTCCAATACAGCCCGGGTCTTTATTTTAATCCAGAATGGGAGCATTTAGATGTGAATCTCGTAATATCGTGGAAGATTGTAATGTAGGTTATAACATTAGGAGCAATAGCGTGCCAAAGGTGGAGTAGTAAGGGCGTTAGGGGTAGTCAACACATAATTTGTGAGGCGACATTTTCTTGTCTTAATTTTATAAAAATAAATGTTATTATTATTATTATTGATTATTATTCTAATCAATTATCATAATATGAGTTGAATTTAACAAAAATGCGTGCGAATCCAGTAGCCCAACCCGACTTTCACATAATTAGTGAAAAAAGAAAAGTTGTAAATTTGCAATTAGAGGTGTCAACATAAAGATATGGCACCTAGTGGTAAAATTATAATTGGTAAAAACAAGTACTGTGTAAAGAGATTTTGTTTCAAGGTAATTATTGTAATGTCACAAGTAGACTTAAAGCAAGAAAAACAAATGTATAAACAAGCTTAAATTTTATCATTACATACATGTAAAATCTGTTTAAACAAAATAAATATTTATTTTTATTTATGTTCAGTTATTGTTAATAACCACACTCGGTTTCGATTGACCTACAAAAGTCAACGAATTGGAGACCACCCCGGGTGGCAAAACTCTGGGTACACCACTGATGAAGGTACTTTTTCCGGGGAGGTGCATTGGTCAGCTATGCTTCTCAAAATGTAAGGTGCTTATTCAAAACCTGCTACAAACCCAGGCCCTGAGGCCTTTTTTTCTAAGTTATGACTGCCCATTCGGGACAGAAATCCCTTTGAAACTGACAAAGTCTCCGCTCGAATGAAAAATTATTTTGATATGGGTTCATTTAAAGAACCTTTCCCCACTCGTACTTTTTTCTTTTTCTTCCTCAGGCTGAGGCGAATCCTCAACTCGTCCAAAATATTCAAAAAAATTTCCAAGGCTAGAAAAATAATAAGCCCATAGCACAAAATTACATAATAACATCGTAAAAATCAAAATTCCTCGTTGTCTGGTGGTGAGATGCTGATTTCTAATCAGGTTTGATCTCCGGTTCGCCCAAGAAATTTTTCTTGAGAGTATTAATAAATAGCTACTTTAATAACAAAGTTCAAATCCGAATAATAAAACCAAATTTCAAGGTTTAGAGGTAACGAACGCTCTTCATGAGGTGTTAAGCCATGGAATTATTGATTTTTTATTTAGAAATATAATCTGCTTTGTCCACCAAAATACCTCATCATCCTGACTTTTACACCCCTTCCCTCAAAACTGCAGTATTCCTGCATGCGACCGTTTCTTTTTTGCTCGCACCCATCATGCTTTATCCTTACTTACTTCTAAAGCCGTCCTATCCCAATAACTTTTTACCAATTGGTAACCTAAGATTTTCGTATTCATTTTGAATACTGTTATGGTCTTATGTTATTGTTATTTTGACTACAAACGATTAATATCACTTAACTTTTCTGTCAAAACACAAATAGCTCCAATCTCCAATGGTTATAGGGTAACCATTAATATTTATTTATTAAATTTTATTATTAGCATTAGTATTTTTCCATCTTATTTTTTTTTCTAATAGTTTAATCGTGTACTATACCTTTTTTCCTTATTTTGTGTTAAAACAAATCTTTCAAAATTTTTATTTGAGGTACACCCTTTAATTTATTTTGTTATTATTTTATTGTTTCTCTTTTGTTGGGACAGAGTACGATTTGTTTATTTATGAATTGTTATTTATAGGGGTATTTTTTTTTCACTTCTTTCTATTGTACTTTTCACCTTAATTTCAATAGGAAATAACCCTTCTGAAACTGGCCTAACGTAATAAGCCTTAAACAATTAAGTTAACGATAAGAAGATTCGGTGATTAATTATTGATTAATTTTAAATAGTAAAGTAATTAATACCTTATATTCGTCATACATGATAATAGTATCAGTGTACAAGATAAAGAAATTACTATAATATACTAGGATATAAATGTTAATTGAGTCGAGGTGGGAACAGGAGAGAGAGGTGGATGTAAATGAGCGGTTAGAGTTTAAAGAGGTGTCGAGCATTAATCTGTCCTTTAGAGTCAGCAGTGTGTTAACAAAGATAACATACACTTCTAACCTCTCTCCTCCTCCTACTTAAGTCAAAGTAGATTTTTTTTTTTTTACATATTCTAGCTATTCCAATAAAGCAATCGAAGGAAGTTGAAAAACAATATTTAGCACTAGGCATTAGAGTGATAACAAGTAGTTTAATCACTTCACTTGCCCTTAAACACAGGTGAATTCGTGTTAATTAGTTTTACAGCCCTTTATCCTTTCAAATCATCTGAGTAAATCGCCTTCATTTTTTCACCGTCTTCGTCGAAAATATCGAATACCTTACATTTTAGTCTACTAATGAATAAATTCTATTTTGTAGAAAATTCAACGATCTTAAAAAGTTATTTAGAGCATACATAGCATAACACTTGCCAAAGTGGAGCAAAAACTACTACTGTCAACCGCTGCTGCTTCAGAAGCCATTTTAGGAACTAGGCTTCACCAAGAAACGCCGAAATAAATCTCCATAAATAATTACTTAGCCAATGCTTCTTGATGGCTCAAAAATATCTCCAAAAAAGTGCTTACAATGCTTACTAAACGGGGGTTGAGATTCTATGGAGGCCTAAGAACTGACCAAGAATGGAGACGACAAACGGAGTTGAACCGAATTTACATGGACCTTTAGGTGAGTATTCACAAATCAAGTTTAATTGACCGATTATAGTTCATCAACAAAAGTGGAATATTACAAGCACTTCAATAGATACTGATTCAATTCAAATAACAGTTTCAGTTGAAAACGGTCTCGAAAGTAGTATCGCGTGAAGTTGAAAATACAGTTGCCGTTTTGTTTAGTGAAGAAGTAAAAACAATTTCAGTTATCATGAGTAATAATTGTACGAATCATCGTTTTTGGGCGAGGCAATGTATATTAAGAAATTGAGCATCACATTTTCAGAACATTTGAGGCTCATTTTTAAAATTAAAAACCAGTTGAAAAGGGACTGAAGTTCAACTGAATAACTATAGTGGCACACGTGTCAAGGCACAATCGCCATATTCATCACTTGAGCAATAAAGTCTGACTGGGTCAAACTTTTCTTGATCCACTAAAAATTTGTCCAACTATTAAAATAAAAGTTTTCATTACAGATTTCATTCAAATTTTGTTAATCAACTATAATCGGTCAATCAAACTTGATTTGTGAGAACGTGCCTTTAAATCTTGTTTGGACGTGAAGCTCCAATGACCCAAGAAACAACCGGCTGAAGTTTCCCTCGCATCTAGACCCAGAGAAAGATCTTGACTTAGTTGTAGCATGTTATGACAGATCAAAAATAATTATGGATGGTAGGATAAAAATTGACGTAACCGGTTGGAAAAGACTTGGACGCGTCATATATTTCTAACACAAAAATGGTAATAATGCTGATAAGGTTTTTATCCTGTCATATCACCAGATTAAATAGCGAAAACTTTTTCTTTTTTTTTATCAAAGCTTATTTTCTTAATTTTTATGAACAATGCCTTTGAACAGTCAATAGGGGCGCAAACGAACCATAAACGATGTGCTGGTTTCGACACCAAATTACAAAAAAAAAAAACTATTTGGAAATCTATTTCTTATGAAATGAAAATAATATTGGCACGTATTCACTAAATAAGTTTAGAATTATCAGAAACATTATATTTTTATGTTTTCAGAAACCTGTATAACTATAAAATCAAACTGGCCTTGAATTGGTAAAAAAAAAAACCATGTGATTGTGACCACGACAAAAACTAAATGATGTTTATCGCCCTTTAAATAGAACAGACACAGAAATTTAAAAAGTGAAAACAAACGTTGGATGGAAAAACCCGTCATTTGGAGGAAACCTTCACAATCTTGCAGAGGTTCATCACTATTATGACGTTCGACTCCACGCGGGGTCACTTTTGAACAATAGGTTTTTATTCAAAAAACGGGGAAACAAAGAAGAGCATATTTAAGTTGTTTTTTTTTTTTTTATTTCATAGCCCCTTTAAATTTACAGATGATAACTGACTCACAACTGAGACGATACAGAGTTGCAACTAACAGACTGGGGGAAAGGTAGTTTCACCAGAACGACTCGACCACCATCCCGATGATGCTTGAATGCTCAGTAAAAGCACTCTACTAGTTTAAAGTTCAAATCATTACAAATTTCGCTGTGGTGTTATTTTTTTTCCTTTCATAGCCCCTTTAAATTTACAGATAATTATAGATCCTCAGGCGAATCTATTTACAAATTATTTTTGTATTTCCTGTAGCATCGCTACATTCTATAGAGGTTTTGTTATTTTATAAAAATTATATAATGAATAAACAAGTATAATGATATACATTATACGTGACTGGACTAAACTGACTAATAAGGTGATGGGGCTCACCTTTTTGATCAACCTTAAAACTAACTTTCATACTAATTCTTAACCTAATTTTTTCCCGAAAGTCTGTTGCCATCGATGCGGGAGGGGTGGTGGGGTCATAGTGTTAAACACTGGGTTTGTTAGGTGCTGCAACGAGTCAAAAAAACTTAATGTGTCTCCGGCGGATGAACTCACCCACCGACGGCCGAGCAACGGGTGCAGGTCAGTGTTCTTCAACCTATTGAAAGAAGTATGTCGGACCACTTTTCGCATGATCCCATTCTGAAAATATATTTACTCTCCCTTCAGCTTCAGCTTACTTAAGAAGAATACAGGACCTTTATACCGGCTATTACTAGCAGGTGTTTTTTCTTAAATCACCTGTGTCTATTGACTGGCTGAAAAGCCAGAAGAAACCGAACGTATGATCTGTGAACGCTTACAAGAATAATATTTGACAAACCGCTGCAATAGTTAAGTTCCACGAAGTATAAGTGTTTATATTCTAGATATTTCAAAAATAATACCCACAAAATTCATAGGAAAATGTGAACATAGCGAGAATCCTGTACCTTCAAAATATTGCTGATATTGATAAATTAACAAAACATAAGGGGTTAGGGCATAATGCATAATGAGGAAATGTTTTCTATTAGCGTCTGGTTTATTTTTTTGTTGTTAGGTTTTTTCTGTTTATATTTTTCCTAAGCTAAATTTATATATAATTTGATGAAGATGTTGTTAGTTATTTGTTTTTAGACTAGATGTGTATTAGCTTATAACTTTTTTCATTGTTTAATACGGGGAATGAATTGATTTGATTATTTTATAAAACAAATTTTGATTTTTTTTTCTGAACATTTTTTTTTTCTTTAGTCGGATGAGAAAAGTTCAAAGTTTCGGTGTTTATGCTGCCCGAAATTCGGCCATGAGAAACTGGAGTGGGTTATCCAGAATTACACGCTCTATCGGCCCGTGGCAGTTTCCTAGTGGAACCCTCCTCTATATCTAAGGTTGCCTTTAAATACACTAAAACTGTTACAGGGCCCGAGGTTCTTACTCGACCGTAAAACGGTCTCTGCTGGCCCTTCTTCTAATGACTCTCTACCCTAAAGGGCCTAGAGGGATGATGTCACCCTCTGTCTCCCTTTGAATTTTCCTTATTGGAGCATTATCACACCAAAGGAATTTACGTACAACTAAGCCTGAACTTGCAGTTCGGAAACATATGTACACTGTTGAATTCGAGAAAGTGAATGCAACGTTGTAAATATAGAATAGAATAGAAAACAAATTTTATCAGGGACAGAGTCCTATGAATGACAAAGATAACAAATTCATTTCCGTAAAAAAAACTAACTATTATATCGTAAAGAAAAATTGTTGAAAAAAACAATTGTTCAACTCCAATTAGTAAGTGAAGTCATTGATATATAAACAGCAAAAAAAAAAAGTGTGTGCCCTACAATAATTCATTAAATGAAATAAAATATTTTAAATTAAGACAAAACTGTAACTTACCAGTTATATTTACAAGGGTAAAAGCCGAGGAAGATGCCAGTCAAACAAAGTATGAAAATATAATACAATCGTACCCAAAGTATCCCAAAGTAGAGGTGTGGAGGAATAAGGGGGTTTTGAACGTTCGTAACGATGGATCAGGGCGATTCGAATGTCAATTATTTATCACAATTATTCATTAGCCTGTTAGGGCAGATTGTAATTTTCTTCAAATAAAATTTTTTATGCAACTTTGGAGCATTGTTTTATTTGTTGACCATTTGCGATATCTAATTAACACTCATTCAGTTTTGTTAATTGGACTTACAAATAGAAACTCTCTGTGATTACTATTTACTGTTGTTCTGGCAATAGATCGCTAATGAGTTGTTGCTGTGCAAAGTTTCCTACATTTTCCAGTGCTCCCTGAAGTTCAACCTGACGTACGAACAATTCCGTAATTCAGATTAATCAAAATAACACTGGTAACTGATTCCCCTCGGCATACAAATATCAGTATATTACACGAGGATTTCGCCATACTATTTACAGATGATTTTATAATATAAAATTTTACAATTTTTTTTGTTATTTACACAAAAAATTAAATTCAGCTGAGGCTGTATAGATTTTAAAAATATAAATTGTATACTTTTTTTTAGTTTTGCAATTTTTTTAAGTTTGAGACAAGTATACATCATATAGAAATATAGGTTAATTTAGATCGGAACGAAATCGGTTTATTTGGGAGGAATGTCTTTAATTGATTTTTTAATTTTGATATAATTAGGCCGAGTATGACAAGTTCTCGTAGCAAAAATTAAATTGTATGCATACCTGTGCTCTTTGATTTGTCACAGAGTTTATGTTGTATATAATTTTGCGAATAAAAATATTTTCTGTCTTTTCTAAATATTTCTCTTGATCTTGACTCACCTTTGAGCTGTAGTAGATTCTATTCCACACTTAAAGTGATTTCACCGGATTAACAGAACGATTATAACAAAATGTACCACAGACGATTTTTTTAACTATTGACGTCATCTATACCAAAACTTTTATTAATCAACATTTAAAAATTTTTAATTTCATAAAAATTCATTTTGTTGCAGAACATCTTGTCGAAACTGATCTACCTATTAACCCAAGAGTTCGATGAACGGCAGAATTGGTGCTAAGAGATTGTCGTATCATTTATTTTTTATTTTATTTTATTTTTTTATTTTTTTTTGCCCTTCCTGAGGCTGAGCCTCAAACGGGCTTACCCTACAAGCCCGTGAAGCAAGCTCATGGGGTTACGTAGCCTGTGGTGCGCGTATTCCGGTGCAATGGGATTGTTGCACCGGTCAGCGCATCTTGAGTAATACTGTTTTCGTTCTTTATTTTCCAAAATAAACACAAAACTTCCAAAGAAAACAAAATAAAATAAAATCTTTTCCTTAAATCTACTTTGTACAATCCTTACTAGCTATTTTTTTTTCTTCTTCTTTTTTTTTTTTTCTTTTTTTATCATTTATTTAGGTTAACTATAACGGTTTCACGAATTCTCTATTGATTAGCTTCTCAATTTCCCCTCGCAATACTAAATATACACCGTCTGAACTCATCCCAACAATGGGTATCCACTTGTGGGCCCTTTTGTATGTAGGAATGTTGGAATGAGTGTGAAATGTACATATTAAGTGAGCAGATTTATGAATGAGCTGTTAAATGACAATTTTTAATTCTGAATACACAAATTGTAATTTTACAAATAAACAACTTTCCAAAAAATAAAAAGCGATGTCCACGTACATTTACACATTTCGTTAATTGACATCTAGCGTTAGATACAATTTATGCTATACACTTTTATTTTTACGGTCTCTTCGTGCTCATCGTTAGTGTAACAATGATTAGCATCTGTTTTTCAAAACTCATCGGACTAATTAAATAATAAAAACGCGTCATAGCGTTTATTATACGATGCGGCTGCTAAAACAGTGGAAGTGTTATAACATTGGAGGTGACATGCTCCCTAATCTCCGGCTTAGTCCTCCACTGCGTTATGAAGTTTTGTTTGTTGTGAAAAGGTATTACAGTGTGGACCCAAAGGGATTATGTCTGGTAAAGCAATAATGGATTGACAGAGCTAAAACGTTCCCATGTACTTGTGCCTCCGTCAAATGAGATATTCCGTTGTGGTTTCTATTACAAACATTTGTCCTACCATCAACGGAGGAGCTTTACATTCTAAGAACCATTCGTCAGGTTGGTTGTTAGTGAAACCTTGGTTTTTCCGAAAAAAAAAAACCTGTAACGACCTCAACCGGCCAATTTGAGTATCGATTTATATGTTTTAAATGGCCTAGAATCGAATGCAACTATACACCGACTTTATTATGATAAAATTAAAATATGCCTGATTGGGCTATAAGTAATTGTGATAAATAATCTCATTCGTACCAATTTACAATTTTCATTCACTCGGTCATTCATACTAATACGAGTATATATACAAACAGCCCAGAGGCCCCGCCAAGTCCATATGATTGTCACCTCCCTCGCGTGCGAATGAGGAAGCGGAGTCTTGGGAAGTCCCCCACGCTCCCTACGTTCACCGCGTCACTGATAAGAGCCAGCGGAGGCTGACCAAGAGCGCGAAAGCCACAGACGCTCAGGACATGATTAGAGAAACTGGCCATTGCCAGGACTCCCATGGTAATAATGTTTGTAGGTGAAAAACCATGTTTTCACCGGAGTAGCAGATACTTATTGAAGATACATGTTAACGACATTTCAAAAAACGGCACCAATTTTGTCATCGACATCTCGTGTCCTAAATAAGTTTCTCACCAGGAGTCACAAAAGACTTATCCTACCTGTAGTACCAGGCATTAACACTCTCTCAAACCACCCCTCCTCCATTCTTTTCAGTTGTAGATCCATCTTTGTAGTGTTATTGTTTGTGTTGCTTATAATTGATTGATTGATTTAACATAATTGCAGACAAGAGTGCCTCCGGTTTCAAGTGTTCTACTTGCTAGTACGAAAGCACTATTAGTCACTGGGGTAGCATTCCTTTTTCACTGACAATATGTTTTTTTTTGAGCTGGGAAATTTTGGGCACCCGACGTTTTAGGCTACATTCCTGATCACTTCATACTGGTACTTAGTTAGTTTAGCTTGAATAAAAATAGATTACGCTAGATCGGCACTGACAACTGTACGATGGTGATTAGAACTGGATGAGGACGCTGCCTTATTTATTAAGTCCTGAGGTTAGGATGTTTGAAGACTGCGAACTTTGCTCCTCTCACTTATTTGGCCTCAATCTTCTAAGTTTTTGGTCGGCCTTCGACTACATGTAAGCCAACTGGCAGATATTATGTTTCTATCAACTCGATGAACGTTTTACGGAAAACATTACGGTCCCTATTTACTGATTTCAATTTTATATTAATATGAGGCACAATAATTTTTTTTAAAGACTCATGATCAAATAAACATACAAGATCCTCATCAATGTGAGGAAACGTTATCTGAATATAAATCACCTGTATATAATGTAGCGATGCTACAGGAAATACAAAAATAATTTGTTAATAAATTCGCCTGAGGTTCTATAATTATCTGTAAATTTAATGGGGCTAAAAATGCCACCCAAAGTATACACCACCCTGAGTGGACCGCCCACCACCACCCTAATTATGCGACTCCAGTAAAGTCTATTAATGAAGAAAGGGTGACTGGGAAAACAGGGAAAGAGGCAGGTAAGGGCTGGTGAGAGGTCGTATTAAAATATGGCACAAAACGTTTTTTTAATGACTCAGTAAATAAACGTACACGATCCTCATCAATGTGCGGAAACCTTTTCTGAATTAAAATGCCCAACGATTCTTTTTTCAATGAAAATTCACAGAGATTACTATGTTTTATCGTGATGAACTCCATTCCGGATACACGCCGACAACGTCAAGAATGTAATGACCCAAAATTCTCTTCGTTTTTTCTATACAAAACCCCTGTAGTAATATTTTTCATTAAACGAACAATGGAATATATTTAATAAATCTTCATGTGTTATAATGTCTATTATAGACTAAATGTGTGCTTATGTGCATTATATTCACTTTAGCTATTTATATATTTTTAACTATTAATAAACTTAACGCATCTACATAATTTAAGCATTTTTGGAAATTTGTTGTGACGCGGCCCACCTGCTGGGTGATCGTAGGAACAAAAAATAATAATAATTTAAAATAACTTGCTCACACAGTCTGTTGTCATCGATGCGGGTATGGTTGTGGCACAATGGTCTAAAATGCCTGGTTAAGACGAATATTGAAGTTCTGCTGGGTTTTGATTTACACATTCAGTTGGCCTGTCACTCCCAACTTCAACTTTGTGTCACAGTTGGCCAAGGTGGATTGTTTGTTCCTTAGAAGGTCGCCTGTATATTCTGGTACCTGGTCAAGAGCCATTGCTACCCCCGTAAGGTCCCGTTCACGACGCGAAGATTGTTGAATCTGGTCTGTGGTCTGCCTTATATTGCGTCAGGGGAACGCAAAGATCTCTCATGGTTCGAGGAGGTTCGGAGTGGCTTGTCTCTTTCCCGTAAAATGCTTCCGACATCAAAGGTTTCTTACGTAAAGGCTTATGAATGGCTCTACTTCCGGCAGAAGACAAGCCAGTACGGCTCGAACACCTGTTTCCATGACCTTTGTGAGTTCGTCGAAGTTTGTTGTGAAGAAATTCACAATAAAGTTGTTCTTTTTTTAAGTCACAGTGCATATTACGCACCTCCAAACTAGTACATGCAGTTTGATTAAACGGTCTAATTTAAATTTTATATATTCATTTAGTCGTTTCATTACTATATTTAGGTATATAATAAATACCTTATCTGACTTTAATTCAATGACGCCATCCTCCAACTTCCTTTGCGTTTCACAGTTTTCTTGTTCAAACATTCACCACAGTACAATAAGCCGTTGCGGCACATGATACCTCGACACTGTCCGATCACTATACGCGAAAAAATATGGTCTTGTATTTATTTATTAACCCTCCCCTCTGACTTGGTAGCTTTCTCAACTCTCTTTTCAAAAGCAATCTCAGGTTTCAATTGCTATCCCCTCCACTGTAAAAAACAGATTTTCAGAATCAACTCAAAAATAATATCAATGATAGCTGTTCACATATTTTGTTATATAGTTTAAAAGTTAATTTTTAATAACCCAATGGTAATGATATTATGGAAAAATTTATAAATTAGTTTTTTTACGTTTTAAAAGTTTTTAAATACCACTCGATATTGTTTCTTCACACGTCCTTTATTTCATGCTATACTCGCACATATTTTATAATTAAAAATGACCTCATTTTGTCAATCGTTTCGCACTCGTGGGGTATAAATCCTTGGATCAAATAGTTAGTTATTGTATATGTAGACATTCAAACTCCGGATAAGCGTAAATTCAACTGACAATAATAAGCGATTAGTAAAATGCACGTTTCAAAACAATTTGAATTGTGAGTTAACGATTGACCCTGAAGAGAGAAAATGTACACGTATGCATTTTTTGATTTTAGCCATTCATACCCATTTGTACCTTAGTGTTATTTTTTATTTGTTTAAATTATTATTCTAAGGGGTCAATGTTTTTTTATTTCATTTAATTTTCAACATTATCCTGAACAAAATTTGAATTAACAAACAATTTTTTTTTTTCTGCACATAACAACTTTAGCAACGATCGCCTATTCTCTTTCTGGTTAACCCTTAGAATACGCTCGTTCGTTCAATAATACAAATAAAAATGTATAGTATCGAGTTGATATTCAAAGATAAAAGAAAACAAATAAAAGAATAAGAGTGCATAACATGAAACTGTGTAAATCAAATATAATAGAATCAAAAGCTCTCCTGAAAAAATAGGATTAAAAGGGCTTCGTCGAAGTAGTATTTGTTTGCCAAAATGGGATACTGTTTTAATAAACTTTACTTTCATTGCTCTACTATAGAGTGGAACAACTAATACGTATATGTATAGATATCACAGCAGACTCTTCTCAAACGATATATTTAATTAAAAGTCAGATTGGATTTGATGCGAAAATGATTTTTTTTAACGTGACTCTCTTTTCAAACTTTTAAAAATGTGCCTACAATACTATTACCCTCTGCCGCAAGTCCTGTCCAATAGTTTTTTTTTTTTATCCGTTCCTCTTCCAGTGTCCACGACAGTACGGTATTTAGGTTTCCATCTCGGCAGAAGGCCTGGATCCCACACACGTGCCTACAATGACAAGAAATATACAGAAGCTTTGGACAACTGTACAGACTTCGAAGGGTATCCCATCATTCAATAGAAAATAAATTACTAATTAATAAAGTTATACTACAGCCAATTTGGAGATACGGAATAGAGCTATGGCGAACAGCAAAACAGTCGAACGTCAAGTGTATCCAATCCATTCAATCATAAGTGCTGAGAACTTAACCCTTCATAACGATCTTAATATACCCTACATACTTAACTCATTTCATCCAAGTTCATGAAACTCCGTTGAAACCTATCCAACCACCCTAATACCCTAGCACACACTGCCCCAGACATCCTTATACTCCTCAACGGAGACAAAAGTGGCACTGGTCTCGTGGCCAGCTAGAAATACGTGACAGTGGGACCACTGACTCGTGACGCGGCTGACGGAGGAGCGTGGGGAACCTCCCATGTGGATTTGGGAGGGAACTGAAGTTCACTGCTTAAAATCCTATTTATTGATTCCATATAACCATTAGAATAAAAACAAAATTTAGCTTATGATGATATTCATGACACAAATTACGAGGCTCCTCTTCCGTTCTCTGGCTCAACTAGTCACTTTGTGGCCAGTGGATTTATAGCTAAGTGAAATAAAGCGGCCGAGTGCGGAGCGAGCCTCGAACGGCTTTGGCGTGATGGAGAGCAGTATGGTGCGGCTAGCGGCTAGCGTGAGGCCGGCCACTTGATCAACTCTGGCCCCATCTTACCGTTTACAAGTTTATTTTAAAGCCCCCCCCCCCCTGGCCCCACCTACCCTCCCGCACTTAAGAGATAAAGCCCTAGAGACGTCAAGTGCTATCTGGCCCCACTTCCGCACCGGCCCTGGCTAACCTTTCATTGGACCACTTGCCACAACCACTCACTTCTACCCTCATGTTATCTCCCACCGATCTGGGGCTGTCGGCTTTCCGGCTTGATAACTGATACGCTTTTAATCTCTTATTTAACATAATGATCTAATCTTTTAGGAACGAAAATTAACAACTTTACTCGTTGTTTAACAGTATTCAAAGCCTGAATTCTCTTCAGTATCTGTACTAACTAACTACCGTGTTGTGGGCCATCCTCCGTTTCTCCGCGTGCTTTAGAGATGGGGATCAAGTCCGTATAGCAACTGCTTGAGGTGAAGAGTGAGGCTCTACTGCCATGCAGGGCCTGGGTGATAGCTTTCGCCTGTTTGTATGCTCTGCAATTGACGATCTCACGACGACAATTGTTAAACAACAAAAACAATTTTCAATCAAACACATAATTAATTAAACAACTCATAATAATGGCATGTGTATGTTATGAATGAATTAATGCATTTTACTTTTTGGAATGTGGCCAATCTTTTTATTTGTTATTTTGAGTTTTGTAGGTAATTGTTTTCTGTTTTAGTTTTGTATTGTAGTCCTGAGGATGCCCGAATAGACAAAATGTCGATGCAATATCAATAATACAGAATATTTTGGTAGTTTTTTTTTGTTATAATTGAAAAGCTAATTTTCACGCAGTATAAATATTGAATAATTTCTTTTATATATACTTTATGTGCTTTTTAAAAACCTGAAATCCTAATGTTTTCAGCCATGTGTTTATCTGTAGAAGCTGGAGACATAGATTTTTCATAGAATGCACTGATTAACAATTTGTAATTCGTATTGTGGTTTCTTAAACTATAATTTATTGTTTTAAGAGTTTAGTATGTAATTATTTTCTATGTAGGTAAATGCATTGTTGTATGGGGACCTAATTTTCCGATTTTTACTTCTTATGCTTTATGCCATGTGGGCCATTGTTGGGATAAAACTGTTGGTCCGATAATTCTACGCTAAATTAAGGCTCTCGTAAAAAGGTCAGTGGATCATCGTATTTAAAAATATACTCCACACCTCGAAATAAGCAGCTGCAATTTAGGGTATAACGGGAAAAATAGACAAATTTGGACAGAAATCATTTAATGTAGTAAAAACGTCGAACAGTAAGCGTATCCAATCATTTCTAAATAAGAAGTCCTGGGAACAATAGTCAATGCCCCTTACTGCGACAAAACCCTTCATAACAATCTTATAAATTCTTGCACTCAACCCTTCATTCCACTCAAGTTCCACTCATTGCACTCAAGTTCATGAAATTCCATCGAAACCTATTCAACCACCCTAATCCCCTAGCACAGTCATTACACTGCGTCACACATCCCTATAATTCTCCTCAGAGACTATAGCGGCTGTCTTCCTGTGACGCGGCTGACAGAGAAACGTGGTAGACTTCCCAAGGCTCCAATTGTACTTTTATCACAATAAAGATTTGATTGATTAAATGTAGTCCTAGCCGATATCAACAGGATTTTTTGTTTATCTATGTTTCATTTTTTGAAAAGGCAATTTTCAGTGATAGAGGCGGTATGAATAATAAAATGAAGCAGTTTTGATCAAAATAGTAGTTTTATTTTCAATAATCACCCGTAGGCCCTAGGCGGCCAGGTCGATTTTTGATTGAAGCTGATCTCGTATTTCTGACAAAGAGATTTGACCATCCCGAGGGGCCCAGGTAGATCATTTGAGCCCAGAACTCGACCGCGTTAGATTTTTGGCCCCGTCAATATATTTTTTCTTCGCCTCGTAATTAAATGTAATAAAGAATCGTAATTTATATTTCACAGATTAGCTCAAGCCTGCTAACATGACTGCCCTTTGTTTTTAAAAACGTGTACAGTCCTACTACCGGCAGTTTTCCTCGAATCCATTGCAGGTGGGCCCCCGAGCTCAGAATTGATAAAGCACCGCTTATGCAGATAATACGATTTATAGCGACAGCAGGCCGCAAACTCAGCAATGAAAATGCAGGCTGCCTGGAAACCAAGAAGGTTAATATAGAACCAGTTTTTTTTCCGCAGAAACCGAATTTTACGAACTCGTATTACTACGCGTTGTACATTACCAGTGTAGGCTACAACCCAAGGCACGCAGGGGGTTCGGAATCGGGCGGTAGGTTTTTAATTTTTTCATTCGCAATTTCGTGAATTATTTTCTACTTAATATTGTATTTAAGTATTTTTTATTGTAATATTTTTACGCAATTCATTTACTGAACTTATACATTTTTTGAAGATTTTTACTACCCTGTTTTCCTTTAAAAAAAAAAAAGTTTTGAAATAATATTGATTTTCTGAAAGGCTTTGAGTTCGTGGAAATTAACTATTAGTGAGTAGCTTCTAAATGGAAACTCTTAACATACATTTTTATTATATAAACAATAGTTATTAACTGTTTTTGTTATGTAGGCATATTATCATAATTTACAAAAGGGGAATACATTTTTAAAAACAAGCTCCTATACTATAAAAAATAAAAATATTTTAAGTTGGCAGGGTATTGTCGGGAGGGTACAGTTGTGGCACTATGGCAATATGGGGAATCCATGGTTGTGGAACGCGTTCTAAAAAGACCCCCTTGAGTGTAGCCAAACAACGAGAAACATTTTAGGTCGTCCTATATTTCTCCACATGCTTTCTACCATATTTACAAAGTTACATTAAAACCCAAAGGTGGTGGAATATGAAATTCTGGGGGACACTGTGTGTTTTGCCATACCCAAAACCCCAATCCTTGATAAAATACAGGTGGAAGTTTACTCTGTATATGTTTAAAAGTAAAGCCTCACTCAAGCATCTATTATTGGAAGAGGGCATATCTCATAAGTCGTCCTTAATATCTATGGAGCCGTTGAAAAAGCTGCTTGTCTCTCAAGAATGTAATAATAAAGATGGGCAATGATATAGATTAATTACCTGTGCAGGGGGTTAGAGGTCAGGGCAGGGTGCCGGAGGGCTAGAGTTCAGGACAGGGTGAGTGGAAGGGGGAGGGTGACGACGGCAGCGAATACGATTAATTTCTGGCAAAAACAATTATTATCTCTCTACAAAGGATCGTGGGAGGGGGAGGGGTTTGAACTCTCCCCCTATAGAGTTTAAGTTTCCAGTACTTCTTCAAAATTTATAAAAAAAAATACATACTAGATTTAAAGAGACACATTGAGTAACAAGTTAGTAGCAAAAATCTTTTTTTTTAATTATTTTTAAACCTTTTCAAAATCAACGTTTAGCCTAATCAGACATCCTCTGGACATTTCATTTGTTAACCAAATACGAATTGGCAACTTCATTAGAAAATAGTATAGTCAATATATAAATGATTTGATGTACATGTTTGCTTAAAACCTTTTAGTCATAGGGTTCTTCATGATGATTTAATACCGCTGACTGATATTAGTGCTCAATGCAAATATCGATTGATACATATTCAAGAATTCTTTTTTTCGTTTTTCAAGAGGTTTTCATAATCCTGTAAGACACAATACTCCCCGATGATACTTTTGCTCAAGAAAGTTATCCATCGTTACATATTAAAGTATGAATAAATATTCAAGCAATATCTATGCATACTTACAAGAAAATTCATCCAAAATTGTTCTTTTTTTTTTTTTTACAGCATCTCGATCGCTGAACATTTTTCGACAAATAATTTAATAGTAACATCTTTATTTGAAAAATTACAATTTGCTTATACAACATTAGTAATTGGTATGTAAGGATTTATTTATGCTTATGTTCAATTCGCATTTATACAGTTTACACGTACACATTCGGCCCAGGAGAAAGGCAGCAAGCTGGCGGTA
Organism: Acanthosoma haemorrhoidale; assembly: GCA_930367205.1. Taxonomy (NCBI): domain Eukaryota; kingdom Metazoa; phylum Arthropoda; class Insecta; order Hemiptera; family Acanthosomatidae; genus Acanthosoma; species Acanthosoma haemorrhoidale. The sequence continues at coordinate 45,123,638 of OV884009.1, forward strand.
GGGCCGGAAGCAGTCATGTGGTGAAGACCAAAGAGAGGAAAAGAGAGCCACAGACCTTCAGGGCATGATGCCCAATGCTAGGATCTCATAAAATAAATTAGACAAATAAAAGTAATAACAAAAATAATTATAGATATCGTTCTGAAAGACATTTAATATGCGGTTTCTATATTGGGCTCCATAAACGTAATTTGTTGGATCATCTTTTAAATTCATTTTGGAAAGTCTCTATTGTGATTTATACTAAGATTGCGATAATGAGAGAAAAATAGAACTGTAAAACAGAATTCTTAAATATCTCATTTTAACCATTCCTATAGTGTTATTATTTTAACTAAAACACAATCAGCACATCCCGAGGTGCTGCGGAATACCATTAAAATTTCAAATTTGTCATGTTTACGATTCCTATCACAGAGCATTCATTAAGACAAACAAGAGACGGTTGCCCCGAAAGTTTTTAAAAGTACAGCCTCTCTTATTAGTCTATTCAAATACACCATTGTACAGGTTGAGTCGCGGTGCCCAACAGAAAATTCTAGAAAAATGGTAGGAATGAACAGGAAAAGTTCGTATATTCTCTTTAAAATATATTATTCCAAGAACAAAGGTGATTTAATAAGTCTTGATTAAACTTGTGCAGTCCTGCTAAATGTATTCTAGGGATTGCTTATTATGCCAGCACGCGTCTTGTTCCTTTCATTTTTTTTAAATTCCTAATTAATTTTTCTTTGGGGAGAGGACAAAGAATAAATGAGTAGCGATTTAAATAGTAAATCCCATCAGTTCCTTAAACTGAAAATTTTTTAACATTAAAAAGTTAATTTTTTGTAAAATTACATTTCGCTTATCTAGTATTAATTTTGCAATTTAAGAGCTCATTCATACATTATACGCAATCCACTCGAACATAAGAAATCTGCCAAGTATCTCCGATCGTTTCGGTATTTGGCAAAGAAAAAGGGCAAGAGAGCCACAGAGGCTCATGTCATGAGTGGAGATGGTAGCCAGTTCCCGTACTCCATGACATATCTATTTACAATAAATCACCTCTTTCGGCAACGAGGAGGATTGTATGGATGGGTGTTACAACATGAGGAGAAGTTAACTGTAGGGATTGGATGGGCGCAGAAGTTTTCCTTGAATCTTGAGGGTGTAAGAACAAGGACTGGAGGTACATTGAGATCATCGTGAAGGGGTGAGTTTGTGACGTAGAAGGGAGCGTTGACTATACCTCCGAGGACTTTGGATTGGAATGTTGGAGTTCATTTGTTGTTGGAAGGTTTGGATGTACCCCACAGTTAGTGCATAAGTCCAAATCAGTTTTAATAACTGTTTTCTATAATCAATAATTTAAAACATGTGCCAAATTGTACCGACTTCACAAAAATTGAACTAAGGTACTAATGTGAAAGAAATTCCAAAAAATCTCATCCGCCCGCATTCGGCATGATAAGGTATCAATATTTCTACAAGTGCCACCAAAATAAACATTGTTATTTGTTTACCTCTTCCCTTGCCCACCACAAGAAAAGACTTCAAAACAAAATCTGTAATTAGATCAATCTGTAACGTTGCTTCTGTCTTTCAGTTCCTTTCCAACCTTTGTGTTGAATTGTTATTGGAATAATTTTATAAAATCTTTTTAAATATTTATTAATAACAAACCGCGACCTTTTTACAGCTATTAAAAAAAACCGCGTGACCCGAGCAATGTTCAGTTTCTAAAGGATGGGATTTTGTTCAACACTCCTCCAAACATTACACAGCACAGCATCCATCTGCTTGAAAATAAACTAAAAAGATTTTGCAGTCATGTAAAAACAAAATTATTACAAAGTAGCTATAATAAAGAAAGATTTATTGAAAAAAACAACGGCTATCCAGATGATTTTTTAAAATCTGAAGAACGTGAAGTACCAGGACACAAACCTTTTGTTGAATGTTCTGCCTGGCATAAAATTTGCAGAGTCTAAGATTTGGGGTAATGTTACTCCAGAAAGTAATCCAACCTAACAAAGTATTACCTATTTATTAATATCGAGTGATATATAAGAGAATATAATTAAAGTATCATTTTTATTTCTTTTATGTTTTCTAATATTAATATTTTATGTTACTATAATCGTTTTTAAAAATATTCATAGGTTAAAAAAAATATAATATTCGTTTTAGTTTTTACTTATATTGGTATATTGCGTTCATTTGAAAATGCTTGATTATTATTACAGTATATGTAATTAGGCAAATAAGTATAAACAAGTTAAATATTAATGTAATATATATATATTTCCTCGCGTGCGAAGGAGGAAGCTGAATCATCATCCTATTTACTAAGCTGGGAACGTGAGCTAAATAATGGAGATCTAGCGATACTTCCTACAGAAAAACATCTAGCAGATGCAATAAACTTTGAATATGTCATTCAAGACTTTATAAACACGCTTACATCGTATCATTATGTATACAATCTCTTTAAACATAAAATTAAAAATAATGTGTTATTTATGTTTAGTAATTTTTAGCACCCACTATTGATTTTGATTGGCTTAGAAGGAGCGACAAATCAGGGATCCCCCATGTGGCAAAAGTGGATACACTACTGCATGAAAACGTGCCTATGAAAACGTTCTGTTATTAGCGGGTTTAGAAACTACTCATTCGTCCTCGTACGGAACGTGAATAAATCAATGAATTGAGCGCAGAGTAGGAAGTGGATATGTCGTTAATAGTTTGGAATAAAGAAACCGCATATTAAAAAGCTAACGGTCTGAGGGTTACGGCATTTGAAACCTAAATCAATCTGTGATGTTTGAACTGTGAAACGGTTCAATATACTCGGCCCGACATCATTAGCGTTCCGGAAAGTTCAGCCGCTCAGTGCCTCCTGATTTTCCAGTAACATTCTCGTCTAAATGAAAACTTAAATTAATAAACTTCCAGAGAACTGCAAATAAACTAGTGCAGGGACAAGCTGCTTTTGAGAGGTATAAAACCACAATCCCTAGTAATAAACCCGTTCGGAGTCTGTTCTAACAATGATTACCAATTACCAAACCGTGAAATGTGGGGTCTACTTTCAATCGGATATTTCCTTTGTCTGTACGCCCGTATGTATGAAAATATGTTCTACGATTCAATAGATCTAAAATGTACTAGGCATATTTAAAAATATCTCGAAATACTATGCACATTCCACTGATTGGGATATACGGAAAAACAATTAAAGGAGTACACGCACTAGTTGACAAGTACTTACCAATATGAAATTAAACAGCCCGACAGTAAAATTAATTCACTTTCCTCAATACATGATGTCTAATCCCCAGCCTGTGGTAATCATTGGATGGAAGAATGTTTAGGAAGCAACGATGCGAGTATTAAAAGAAGGATTAGACGCTTCTGATGTCTGAAAACAACTCTTAAATAAACACTGAAGTCTAACTTCTACTTAGTGGACACAAAGTTTTTCTTTGTCCGATGCCTGAGCTAACTCTGACTTTTGCTGGTCTATCTGCAGTTTTTTGGCATGTACGTTAATACCCCCACCACCATGAATGGTGTGCCTAAAAATTCTAACCCCTTGGTACCTACACCGACATAAGCACTCCATTTTATTTCGATTTCAACAAAAAAACTCACTCCCTTGAAATTAATCTACCTCTAATAAACAAATTTAGTGTGATCCTAAAATCAAAAGAACTTATTTTGACTTCAGCAATATCTCAAATTTCTACTTCCTGTAATTCTCATAGGTACATTTAAAAAAGTGAAATCATTATGTAATAATTTACGTAAACAGATATTAGTCGATAAAAATAAATTGAAAAATTTGTTCAAATAAACATTAAAAAATAGCGATCCTGCATTTGGATCCCTTGCACAAAAAATGATTTAAGGCCTCTTCATAAGGAGATGCAGCCAGGATATATTTTATAATCAATTAATTAATTTTTGTTTATAGCAATATCCAGTTGACAAGGGGGTTCAAAATAAACCAACCATTTTTGGTCGAAAATTCCAAGTAGTTTTTTTCACAATCATTAGAAGTATAGAAGAAACTCTCACATCATTCACTTTCCACTTTTTTCAATTTCGTATTTATATCCATATTTTCAGATGTCTTCGTGAGTCACCCAAAAAATCCAGGTTCGTATCTTGGCGTACAAGCGAAAATAACAGATACTTTATCTATTGATTTAATAGCGACATCTAGCTTAATATAGCATTTTAGGCCAAGTTAGTGGACGATCAACGAGTCATTCTTCACGCTCCAATGATAGAAGGCATTAGAAAAACCTGGGGATTGGATATAGCTTTATACGAGTTCTCAACATTTTTTGGCCAACCCCTCACTTCAAGGTACTCAGTCTAAATATTGCTGGCTCCACCAATTCCCGGAGTAACTGTTACTCATAGTTGTGTGTGTCGGGAGCTATCAGATGTGAGGTTCCCCAAGTGGGGAGAGGACGCTCGCCGCGGGCTAGGGTCGCAAAAACCTCTAGCCACCGTCCGGGGAGTGCCAAGAAAGAGATAAAACGGGTGAACCTGTGGTTTTTCACCCTTGCTGGCAGCCTAGTCGGCGGGCAGTTTAATTCGTTTTGATCTGACTCCCTAAGATCTTAGAAGGTGTGCCCCGACAAAGCACTATGTTCAGGAGAAGAGGAACAGGGTAGGTAGGTTTATAGGTAGTTTATGTGGTCTTGGAATGACCACAAATTCACACTCGGTATCTGAGGGTAGGTGAAAACCGACCGGATCTCAAAGGCGAGTGTGAACCGGAGAGAAGCAGTTGGAGACTACTAGGTAAAGTCTGTAGGACCACGGCAACCGTCGTCCGCGAGGAAGAGGTCTCTCCCAAGGAAGTGCTAGTTTTAGCGAGACGAAGGCATAAATTCCCACTAGGAAGGTGTGGGGTCTGACAACGCCGGACTAAAACATAGCGACTCTAGGATAGAGAGATGCAGAGGTAGTTGAATAAGAAAGCCATGGTTTGAGTAGAGCAGCAAGTGCCAGTGCAGAGAGAGAGAGAGAGAGAGAGAGAGAGAGAGAGTGAGAGAGAGAGAGAGAGCAGTGTTCCAAGTGCTGGTTCTGTAAACTGTCTCAAGACGGCCCAGTTATATAGGCAGCCCAGCCGTGGTGGGGGGTGTTCCCCCATCATTGTTTGTAACAACGAATATCAAAGTACAGTTATCTATTTACTATTAACATCTTGACGATTGCTTACGAGCAGGAATATCATGATACTTTCCTAATCATGATACAATGGTGAATTTCGAGATGTACTTTTTTATAAATAATTTTTCATACCATGTAAACCTTCGTGTGTATTATTAGGTCATTATTTATCACATATAAGAATATATTTTAAAATGTTAAAATTATGTTTTATTTTTAGTATTATTGACCCGGGAGAACTCACTAGAAAAAGTGAGATCTGAGAACTCGCACATGAGACTTTCTCTCACATCTCAAGTTTTTTTTATTAGACAATGAACAACTTAATGCCAAATAAAATTATTTACTAAAAAAAAAAAAAAAAAAATTATATTAATCACAAAAACACAGTTTAGACTCATATAAGTAAAGTGTCATCATATAATTAAATAAACATCGCACATTAAAATTTTGATAGCAAAAAAGTGAACGATCGTGGACACATTTCTGGCACGAGTTAAATAATCTTGTAGAGGAGAGTCTTTTAAAAAACTTTATTATGAATAACTATCAAAACACTGGTACATATACAAATATTAATCAGTTACATCATTAGAACATACTTTAGTGAAGGCTAAGGCACAAGTGAGTGTGTCTTGGCCCTAGCAGGTAGCAAAGGGTTAAGGGTTAGGGTTAGGAAGGGGTTAAAAAAAAAAAAGGGGGGGGACCATAAGTCTCAACTGAAGTACACGCTTCTACTAAAAATGTAAGATCTAATGAGTATTATATAACTCACGTATAATTAGTGCGTGAGGTTCAAATAGGTGTGTTGCATTTTCCGCACTTTTTCTTTGTTATTTTATGTTTCCTTCGAGGGTGAAATGCACAGAAACCTTCTCTCACAATCACTTTCCTCAAGTCAATCTATTCTTTTGGCACTCATTCTTAGCTCACATGGGAAATTTGTTATCAAGGAACGTATATGACTCATTATCTAACAAGATCATTCAAAAAACCTTAATAGTATAAACAGAGCGAACAAATATAACTAATAAAAAATCAAAATGCCCTACTAACCAAAACATGAGGTGAGCACTTTCTATGAGAAGAGAATCTCTCACGGTACGGACGTTTCCCGCAGAAAGTACCTTTGGCGAGAGCTGTGTACGATAATCGTGAAAACAACGAATTTAAACTCAGCTAAACGGAAGCCCGATCCTCCCGCTTCGGAATTACCAATGATTTTCTTCAAACGTGATAAAAAATCTCACGGTTCGAATTCTCCCGGGTTAACTGTGTCCTACTATAAATTTATCTCGAACAAGTAAATGGTTCCCGACGCTCGACCATTATTCTATAATGTGCCTGACGTGAGGTATATAACCTAAATAATGTTAACTTGAGATGATGTAATAGTGAGGTTATAAAATAATTGTCTGCGGCCGAACATTATGAGGCAAGTGGGTGAAAGAGGGGTGGGGGGGGAGAGAGTGCGGTAATGAGGGGTTGATAAACAGGCGATAGGAGGACTCTGGGACAGGGGGTGAAACAAAAGAAGGGCGCCGGGAGAGACGACAATGGAATAAAGCACAAGAAAGATTAACCCCGTGTTGACTTTCATGAGGTGCCGCCGACTTTTTTGTTTCATTTCCATTGAAGGCCGGTGCCCGCTGTCTGCCACTTCCCTTTGTAATGGAGTCTTCTCTCGAACCCACTCTAACTTGTGCCGCGATCTCTTCGCCCGGCCACTTGTCCCATTCAGGAACGGGATGATCTTTTTTTCTATATTTCTTTTTATGTACAGGATCATATAACATATAGTGACGCCTCCAAACTTAATAATAAATCTTTTTGTTTTTTTTTGCGGATGGACCTCGTAGGCTGGTATCTTATTGTATTTTGTAGCCTCTGGCGTATTTCAGTCCAGATTTACTTGGGTTTACGCACCTTACTCATTCATACCATATTTATAACCATACATTCATACAATACAGGCGTGTATACATATCCCAGGCATACCACAATATTGTCGTCACCTTCCCGGCTATGGAGTAGGCATGGAACCGCGTAGAACATTTCTATTCTCCATTCAACTAGAAAACGAGTAACTTTTATTTTCCAGTATTATTTGTTTTCTAGACGAATGTAAAATAGAAATGTATGTTTTTCTATTTTTTTAATGGAAGTTGTTGGAGGTTGGACCGATTCTTTATGTAACAGTTGAAGAGCATGAACATTTGTCGTGAAACATTACATCATGCTACTTAAGATACTTGAATAGGCGTTACGTCGACTGACGTAAAATAAGTAGAGACACTCCCTTTTTGAAGCCTTCTTTGAAACATTTTTTTCACATAGTGTAAATTTTAAATAAAGGTGTCTCTATAGTGTTGGCTCGTTGCAAATAATAAAGATTTATTTAAATGATAGATAATCTTCTCTATTAAATGAAACATCACAATAAAACGTAGAATTAAAAAAAATCACAAAGGAATTTCATGAGAAAAATCATAGTCAATTAAGTTTAACTTCATAGGGAAAACTTAACACTTCTCTACACCTTCTTGAAAGTTAGTAAGTAGGGTCTGATTAGCATAAAATATTAATCAAATATTTCAATTTCAACGTTTGAAAGGTCACAGTTCGACTATGGTGGGAGGCAAGTGGGAGGGGGGCAAGTTTTTGATTAAGTAAAAACAGGGGAAACAGAGTGCCATTTGAATTTCCCTGATACGAAATAATCCCCTAAAGGTTGCTCGTTGAAATTCTGATAAGCTCATATGAAAATATAAGTCATTAATATGG